>OX411804.1:27246497-27846497 GCA_948253155.1 Leucoma salicis | reverse complement strand
CAGCTTTTAACACAATACATTTTATAAAATTGTTCCCTGTAACTTTGAGTACATTAATTTTGCAGAATTTTTATTAAGTCTTCATTAATGAACGGCCATTTTAAGCTCCGGGCAGAAATTGTGATCCGTATATAAGAATAGGTATACCGACTGAACAATTACTTTTGTAATTACTTTGGTTTATATTTTATTTTCTTAGAATCAATTTAATTAATAACATTATTGACGCAACATAAATCTATTTCTATTTTGTAATTAAATTTCTTTTGACATAGGTTAGGTATCGAGTTCGATCGCCAGTCATGACGCAAATCCCTTGACTTTCGATCTTTCTTAAGTATATGTGTTTACTTTTTTTTTTAATTATCACGGCTCGTAAATGAAACCATTATGAGGAAACCTGCATGTCTAAGACTTTTTTTATACTACGTGGGTGGTAAATAAGCATGCGGCCCACCTGATGGTAAGCGGCTACCGTAGCATATAGACGCTAGCAACCCCAGAGGCATCAGTCGCGCGTCGCCATCTCCAAGGAAATGAATAGAAGGTGGATAGAAAGGATATTAAGGGCACCGACGCCCTCACTCACCATACGCAACATAACGGTAGGAGTACCTGCAATTGTTTTACGCTGATCTTTTGTACGAGGGTGGTACCTACTTCCCCGATCGAGCCAATTCATACTGGAAAAATCAAGGCTCTATCACCAGAATTAAATAATAATTATTATTTGTAGTGTACACTAACTAAGAATACAAGTGTCACCACCCCATTCTTTCCCACGGGTGTCGTATGAGGCGACTAAGGGAAGTAAGCAATTATCATCCATTGCATGACTGGTGGTAGGGCTGGGTACCAAGTGGGAGTACCTACTCACTTGGTATCGGGCCCGAGCGGGTTGGTACCACCATCTCCCGTGTGACCGGCCACATCGTTGCGTTTTGGCTGTAGCAGGAGATAGCCGTTTATTACACGGTTTTTATTAGCTTCACCTGTAGGTTTGTATGTTTGTATATTTGTATGTTTGTAACCGACTCATTTGGGCGTGATTTTGACCCACTTTAAACGGCCAGATTTCGTTCAAACTTTGTAGATTTTAGGAGGGCCGATGACAATACACTAATTTGATAAAATTATTTGGTATTTTTTGGTTTTTAGGGTTCCGTAGTTCTTGAATGTGTAAGTTTCTGAATCGCGATATTAAGATGTGCACCTTTTTAGTATTGAAATTATCGTGAAATTGATACATATTAGATTTATTGTAATACCGACAGTAACTCACATTTAGAATCGATTACGTCGACCCGGGTTTCGAGCATATCCGATGCTCATCATCAGTACGAGTGCGCAGCGGCGTCTGCGAGCTCCCGACGTGCACGCACTGCGGAGCGCATGGCGCGCGGCTCGACGCGACAGCGGTGTGGTTAGCGGTAGGGGGCTCGCTGGTTGAGCGTGCCCGGCACCGACGATGTCGGCCGGAGATGGTCGATCGTGTCCGGGAGTAGATGGATGTGTTTTTGCTTCGCTCCTCACTATATTATTGTCTCTCGTATGTTTACATACCACACTGACTGTGTCGCCCTCCAAGTCCATGTTCACTTTTTGTTTCTAGGTAGCATTAAGGGTCGGTAACCAAGCTGACGAGAGCCTCCACCCACCATCTCTGTTAAATGTTTGATGACGGTTGATCTCTATAGCCTCACGTACTTTGCGAGGAACGTAAAACTTTTCTCGAGCTAATACGGAAGCTTTGTCAAACCTTATATGTATAATGCTTTATGTCACAGAGACGTGCGTGTTTTGCTACAGCTGATTGGTTGGTATCCATATTCTTTATGCTCGTGACGTGCTCAGTTAGTCTTGTGGCGATATTGCGTCGAGTCTCTCCTACAATCGCATGGGATTCGGTAAACACCCGGTACGCCGAGGTGGTCTTTATCTTTCGGAGAACGTAACATTTGTTTTATTTGACCAGGGGGACGAAATAACGTTTTTATATCGTACTTACGCTTTAAAAAGTAAGCTATTTTGTCGGTTGCTCCTCTAACAAAAGGTAGATAGCTTGGAGAACGTTCTACATTTATCGGTCGGCTACGTTCACTAGGCTCTGCCCACCGGCAGCATTGGCGCCAATTATATCCGTTGTCCTCTAGTACAACCCTTACGTGCTCAAGCTCTTTCTTTATAAATTGCGGGTCACATAGTCTAAGAGCTCGGTTTATTAAAGACCTCGGTACTGGGGACAAGTGCGCAGAATGATGATGTGACGTTGCATGAAGATATCGATCCGTGTGCGTAGACTTTGGATGAATCTTATGTGTCAGACTACCATCCGAATCCCGGATAACACATACATCCAAGAACGGCAGCATCCCTTCCTTCTCTTCTTCCACGGTGATACTGATCTTCGAATGTATATTATTAAGGTGTTCCGTGAACTTCGCTAAGCCTCCCTTGTCCACTATAGAGAAGATGTCATCCACATACCTCCACCAATAACGCGGTTTAACTCTTGCGGTACTTAGTGCCTGGGATTCAAAGCATTCCATGAAAATATTTGCCACTACTAGAGCTATAGGTGAACCCATCGCCACACCGTCCAGCTGTAGGTAATATTCGCCTCTCGACATGAAGTATCCACTCGTCAGACAAACCTCTATCCACTTCAGGTACTCCGTTGGTAAAGCAGAGCCCCGTATCAAAGTACCTAAGACTTGTAATGTTTCCTTAACGGGTACATTGGTGAACAGAGAAGTGACGTCGAAGCTTACCATTGATTCAGTGGGTTCGATTCTTACATCCCTTAACAGTTGGACGAAATGTGTAGAATCCTTTACGAAACTATTGTTCTGACCTGCAATGGCCAACTTGGCTTATGGATGTCCATAAGCCAAGATGGCCATTGCGTCCCATCGTGAGCCAAATAGACTCGTCCACTTACAAACTCTCTAAGCATCTGGCCTCAGTATTATTACAGAGCACAGGTCCCCGTGGAATCCCACGCGATTATGGCAAGAGTTATGTAGGAGAGACTCGATGCAATATCGCCACAAGACTAACTGAGCACGTCACGAGCATAAAGAATATGGATACCAACCAATCAGCTGTAGCAAAACACGCACGTCTCTGTGACATAAAGCATTATACATATAAGGTTTGACAAAGCTTCCGTATTAGCTCGAGAAAAATTTACGTTCCTCGCAAAGTACGTGAGGCTATAGAGATCAACCGTCATCAAACATTTAATAGAGATGGTGGGTGGAGGCTCTCGTCTGCTTGGTTACCGGCCATTAATGCTACCTCGAAACAAAAAGTGAACATGGACTTGGAGGGCGACACAGTCAGTGTGGTATGTAAACATACGAGAGACAATAATATATTGAGGGACGAAGCAAAAACATCCATCCACTCCCGGACACGATCGACCATCTCCGGCCGACATCGTCGGTGCCGGGCACGCTCCACCAGCGGGCCCCCCACCGCAAACCACACCGCTGTCGCGTCGAGCCGCGCGCCATGCGCTCCGCAGTGCACGCCGGGAGCTCGCAGACGCCGCTGCGTACTCGTCCTGATGATGAGCATCGAATATGCTCGAAACCCGGGTCGACGTAATCGATCCTAAACGTTAGTTACTGTCGGTATTATGTATAATAAATCTAAGATGTGCACCGGCGTTGTCCCATGTTTCTGAATGGCGATATTAATGTTTTCGAAATAAGAATCATTTTGCTTCTATTTTAGTTTTTAGTTACTCGTATTTATCTATATTCTACTTTCATGAAGTATTACTTTACTCTTTGCTTCGTACTTTTGAAGTTTTGATACTATTTTTTGAGAGAGACTAAAAAGAAGAAAATAAATTATATTTTAGATCTATTTCTTTTAGCAATTGACATGCTCCGCTACATTTTAAAGTACAAATTATTTGTGAATAAAGAATAAGAGATTTTTAGTAGGGGCGGGAATCGAACCCCGCATCTTTTCCAATCCGGGTAAGTGCTCTATGCCACTGAGCTACCCTACTGACCCTTCGATCATCCCAAATTCTTAATCACATTTGTCTTACGACTAACGCCATCTACCGGCGAGCATTACATGCATCCAATATAGTAAGTTTAATTTTGCAATTAAAATTCATACTATTTGATGGCGCGATTTTTTCAAACATTTTAGATCTATTTCTTTTAGCAATTGACATGCTCCGCTACTTTTTAAAGTACAAATTATTTGTGAATAAAGAAAAAGAGATTTTTAGTAGGGGCGGGAATCGAACCACGCTTCTTTTCCAATCCGGGAAAGTGCTCTAAGCCACTGAGCTACCCTACTGACCTTTCGTCGTAAGACAAATGTGATTAAGAATTTGGGATGATCAACCCCAGTAACGGGTTGATCACGGTATCGATTGTTGCCGAATAGATTCCCTCTGGAGTGGCGGTCGCCTCGTTAACGCTCATTTTTAAATGCAATCTATCCTGTATTAAACATTGTAATTTTGTCAATATCACTATCAAAACTTCTTGTTTGTTTTGTAATTTGTTACAATTATATTCAACATTTGCCTTCACCTGAACTGACTAGCAAAATTCATTTTAATGACACTAGCTAGTTATTTACAATTAGAAAATATTTTTTTAAAGTAATGTCGAATTTGTTAATTTTGATGACTATGTAAGTCGAAAATTTAAATCTGCTAAAACTCAATAATATGAACTGTCTTTATGGATAAATTTCTTAATTAAAAAGTTATATAATCTAAGTATATAGCTCTAAAGGTTTTGCAGAATAGACTTGATTGCTGCACAAAAATGGCAGCATATATTTAATAAGACTGATAATATTCAGATGTTGATGAAGCATTTGACATGCTTAGCCATATAAATTAACACAAAGTCCGATAATATATTTTCGATTGATGGTCATAATGTTTCCAATCATGATGGTCATGGGTGTTTTCTATCTATTATATGTATGTATTTACAAAAAAAAGTAATAATATGTATGTACTAGCCTTTGCCAGCGGCTTCGCCGCAGCCAAAAGCTGGTTTTTCGGTTATATCTTGGGTTCCTGATAAAGTAGCAGGTTTTTTTTTTTTATTGCTTGTAGTGGCAGACGAGCCACGGTTCATCTGATGGTAAATGGTAACCGTCACCCATGGACTCGACTATACCAAGAGTATTGTCAAGCCGCTACTCACCAATTCATTTCACAGATGAAATGAAATATAAACGGCTATCTCCTGCTACAGCCAAAACGCAACGATGTGCTTCATGGCCGGTCACACGGGAGATGGTGGTACCAACCCGCTCGGGCCCGATACCAAGTGAGTACTCCCACTTGGTACCCAGCCCTACCACCAGTCATGCAATGGATGATAATTGCTTACTTCCCTTAGTCGCCTCATACGACACCCATGGGAAAGAATGGGGTGGTGACACTTGTATTCTTAATCCGTCACCACACGGACAAATAAATAATATAAAATATCTATCAGTTTTTAAGGTAAATCAAGGCCTTTCAAATAAAAAAAGTTGCATCAAAATCCGTTCAGTAGTTTTTGTGTGATGCGCGAACAAATCAAAATCCATCTAGTAGTTCTTTTAAATAAATTCTAAAAAGAATCCTAGTTTAACTAATTTTCTAGTTTTTCGGTTATATCTTAGGTTCCCGATATAGTAGTGGGATAAAATGTATACCAGTTTATAAGTCTAATCAAGGCCTTTCAAATAAAAAAAGTTGCATCAAAATCCGTTCAGTAGTTTTTGTGTGATGCGCGAACAAACAAACAGATAAACATACAAACAGACAAAAATTCGAAAAAAAAACTTTTGTGTTTAGACACGCCTATATAGCTTATTACAGTCATTTTTTCTAAAATATCTCAAATGTACAGACACAGCTCTGTTACAGCTTTATAATAGTATAGATTATATCCATAATCTGGTACCCATATATCCGTATCTGGCACACGCATTAAGCATAGTTTGGAATCAGAGAACGTTGTGTGGGAAAATGTCCGTGAATATTTATTATTTTTTATTATAAAGGTTGGTCATAAAGACAAATGTGATGAGGAAATCGGGATAACCGAATAGGTCTGTACGATAGCTCAGTGGCTTAGAGCACTACCCCGGATCGGAAAAGACGCGGGTTCGATTCCCGCTCGTACAAAAAATCTCTTTTTCCTTATTCATAAATAATTTGTACTTAAAAAAGTAGCGGAGCATGTCAAATGCTAAAAAAACATAGAACAAAAATGTTTAAAAAAATTGCGCCATCAAATATGTAGTATGGATTTTAATTGCAAAATTAAACTTACTATATTGGATCGATGCCTGTAAATGCATTCCGGAAGATGGCGTTGGTCGTAAAGACAAATGTGATGAGGAAATTGGGATGACCGAATAGGTCTGTACGATAGCTCAGTGGCTTAGCACTTCCCGGATTGGAAAAGACGCGGGTTTGATTTCCGCGCGTACAAAAAATCTCTTTTTCCTTATTCACAAATAATTTGTACTGTTAAAAATTGCTAAAAGTAATGCATTTAAGCAAAAAGATAGAGTAAAATAAATCGTACTTTATTTTGGTACTATGTACTTTTTTTCCTACTTTTAATATCCTGTGTACTTTATTTTCACAAAAAAAAGGTGGCAACCCTAGCCGTGGCTCGTCTGCTAATACATGCAATAAAAAAAAAGGACCGCAGGGTGACAATGATAGACCACCTCCATGCCCGCCTATCATTGACAAGGTCCAGTTTAGACATAATCCAATAATTTGAGTATTTTTACAGTGGACTACAGATTATGCCAGGAGACTCTGAAAGAAAAGCACTGCTTAATAGAATACCCAGTCAGATATATATGGCCACACCAAGTCAGGTATTAAAACTCTTTATGCAATAGGCTGTTCAATATTATGCGTATAAATAGAAACCCCTTTTAAGATATTGTAAATGATGACAGACAAGTTAAGACACAACTTACTATCGGTAACCACTGCTTATGGACTCAAAAATACTGAAAAATGCCAAGTCATTTCTCGCCGTTTCATTTCGCGGATAGTAACATAAATGAAATGGCTATTGTATGAATGATGGCTATTGGATTACGTCCAAAACACCAAGGTGCTTGACGGTCTTTCATACGGCAGATGTACCAACCCGCTCAGGCCCGATAATAGTGAATACTTCCAATTAGTACCCAACCGTACTACCAGTAGTGCAATTAGTGATAAGTGCTTACTTACTTTAGTTTATTAACGCATACATAAAAAATATATAGTTTCAAACAGGTATGTAACTATTAAAATAGCATAGCATCACGTCTGTATTCACCGAAGGGGTAGGCAGAGGTGTATTACACACCCACGGTTCGCCAGCTATTATTAAGTCTCACGTAATAGGGTGCGAGCCTATTGCCGTCTACCGGCACATTTCCAAACTCCGGGCGGCTACTGAGAATTTTTCTTTTTGAAAAAGCTCAATTACATTGCCCGACCCGGGGATCGAAACCTCAGCAGTTGCACACACTACGGCTGCACCACAGAGGCAATTAACACATTTTTTTTAACTTTTAATTGTCATTAAATCGATTAATTCGCAGATACGTTTACAACTGGTACACCAAGAACTGTTTTGAAATCAGATGGTCAAAGCACTGTCATCCTGTCACCTCACCACCTTCTACAAACAACTTCTATTCGGAGCGCGAATGTCAGGACGAGTGCAGTGGCTGGGCATAATTCTTTAAGGGTATAAGTTGGTACATTTTGAGTAATTTCCCTAAATATGAACCGGTCCTCTAATTGTCACTGTCCTATTTCGCTAGATATCGTTGCTATGCACGTGAAATTAGCGTAATTTGACGGCCCTACCTCGCAGCACACCACCCAGGGATCACGGCAGAGTTACAAGCATGTTTCTGTCAGTGGCCGCCATTTTAATATTTTTGCATCATTTGATGTGTTTTTTCAGTAAGTTTTGTAAGGGTTTTAATAATTTATTTAAAATATTGTAGCCTTGATTGTCAATATTATAAAATAGAAATATATCAATTGTATTTTTGTTATTTATCGCGTAGCTGTATCTCTTCTGAAAATTTTCTTAAAATTATTAAATATCAACAAGTAACCATTTTATAATATGGACCAATAAATGAGTTTTAAATATGGACCCAATCCATTATACATTCCCTTTTTTATACTATGCAGTTAGCAAACAAGCATATTGATACTGATGGTATGCTGTTATCGTAGCAAATAGGCGTTAGCAATACTCATCAAGCATTAACCGCAAGTCACAAACTCCAAAAAAAAATTGCGAAAGAGTTAAAGGAAACAAATAAAGTCTGAAAACACTAAGACTAAGAAACTGTCTATAATAAGCGGATACTAAGCAAAAAAAGGGAAGCAAAAAAGATAACGGAGAAGAAGAGAAAAGCTTCAAAACAATAACATTCCACCATAGAATGGGAACAAGAATTCTCAAGAGAGTAGTTATGCAGGTAACGATGATACAGACGAAAGCCCTGATCGATCCCAAAATAAATAATAAATTCTGATAATGCTAAATGCGTTTTACTATGATGGTCTTTTGTCGGAGGATATTCATGGAGAATAATGGATACAATGTCCATCTTGCAGGCGATGGGCACAAAAGAATTACAAGTTCCTATAAAAGTAAATCTAACTGCTGTGATTACTTGGAGACTGATTACTTGAATTTAATTAGATTACTTAGTTTATAATTACAAATATTAAACTGTGATTATTTGCTGAAAATTACTATATATGGTCCATATTAAGCACGCAGGGTCCATAATAAAAACTTAGTGGTCTATATTAAACTACCTCGTTCACAAGAATTAAGTATGAGTATTTATAAAAAAAGAGTAAATTTGTTAAACATTTAGTTTTTTATGAGTTTATCATATTAAATTATAATGTCTTAAAAGTTTACCTACTCATTCAAACAATAAATAATTAGAAAGCTTTTACATTTTCAGGTTTATTTCAAAAATTCGTTAAGGTGGTCCATAATTGGAGAACTTACTCTACGTGCCATAGACACAGACAAATATATTTCTTTTAAATTAAAATTAGTGAAGGAAAACATCGAGCGGAAACTTGCTTGCTTGAGAGGTTTTCTCAACGGCTTGTGAACCGCACTGGACTGGCGTGGTAGACTACGTTTTTTTTTTACTACGTGCTAAATTCCTGTCATTATGAGAGGAGACTTGTGCCATATAGTTGAAAAGAGGTTGAAAAAAAAATACTTACAAATACAATGACGACGGGGCATCTTTTATTTCTTTTGCGTTTGTCGTACACGGTAATCTTAGGTGGAGACGAACAGATAAGGAAACATATTTTGGAATATCCGTAAAGGTTTTTTAACATCACGCAACGATTTTTTACGACTGAAACAATAACCGATTACGTGCAGGCAGAGAAGGGTAAAACTGATGTACTTTATTATTAATAGAAAAGGTTAATAACAATTGTTAACAGCGGGTACAGCTGGTAAACAATTCAAAATAAACAAAATCTCTCTATCTCTCTCTCTCTGAAAATCTTATGCCTATATTTGTCATAAAATTACTAGGGTCATACTCAGGTCAAACTCGTGGGGACCCATTGAATGCAGTCCAGACAGGACCGGTCGTATATTTAAAAGTTATTAAACATTTAAATATAAGATAAGATACTTACAAAACTACTGGATAATATAGGTACTTAATATTTAAAAATAAGTTTTTAAAGTCAGAGGTGTGTACCCGAAATCTGAGGGACTATTATAAACTACATACGTATTAAGTTACCTATAGCTTAATAAAATTATAAACGACTATAAGTCTGCATTTACCGAAGTAGGTTTTCCCAGTATTAATATTTACTATGACACTTTTTAATCCTATTAAGACCACACCTCACTAAGTGCCTTCTTTGGTGGGTAATGACTTGAAGGTGATAATAAAAACATAGAGGTATTATGTACATAGACTAGACGAGCAAACCAAAATTCGTTGCGTCCGCGTCGGTAAAGAAAGAAAGAAAATTAATTTGGCACTCAGTTCTCTGTTTCACGACGTTTTGGTAATGCGCGTCATTAGGCGAATCAACTTTTAAGATACTTCTTTGACAGTATTTTGCGATAGTAAAAATAAATAATTAAATATCGAAAACTTACAAAAAGAAAATGCTATGTGTTAAATAGTTTACCTTATTTTACGATTCCGTAGTTAGCCACGACATCTAAGTTAGTATTAAAGAGTTTTTTAGAAAAGCTGGTGTCCCTATCATAAAACTGTCTCCTGAGTTAGGTGCCTTTTTGAAAGTACGGAATTTTGCACTAAAAATACTGGAAAACTAATATAGTAAATATTTATTTTTAATTAAAATGCAATCTTCTAAATAATCAACCTTAATTTATAATAACACTAACAATCAATAGGTATAGTTGATAGTCCACTGCATTAGTTTGTTCATGATTAGATGCTATACTTTTAGGTAAATCGCTATTTAAGGTAATCAGTCATTCGTTACATATTCCTAAGTTGGACTCAAACCCTGCGGTTTTCTAATGGAAAGTATTTAAAGTATCGTAAGAAAATTCTGACACGAGCTATATTAAAAAATCCTTACACAAATTAAGAGACACAGTGGTAATATCAGAGAAAAATTGGTAACGTCTGAGAATCCTTTTTATTATTATTTTTTTTGTTAAGGCAGGAAAAAGGTTCCTAACCACACCCCGTCGTTCGGGGCAACGAACACGGTAGTGTGGGGCCCTTTCCTACTAAAGAAACCCGCCGTGTACGGTACACGGCGGGCTCTCCGTCTTTATTGGCGGACCACCGGAACTATATTACATTCCTTTAGTGGTAAAGTCTGAGAATCCTAGACTATCTAAAAAGTAACAACACCAAGTTGTTGTGGAGTGTTGTTTATTTCTACAAGGTATTGCAATTTGGAATCAAATCTAGGCGAGTCTGCGGGTGTTTATGGTAATAAACTTTCTACAGCCTGTTTTTGGTCAATAAGTTGTCGTTTTTGTAATTTCCATATCACATTTGCATTCTTATTTTCTTTAGGTTACAATCAATATTTACTAATTATCATATAACTCTTAGGGTGGGTTGCATGATCCAACGTTATCGTTAAAGTTACTGTCAATTCAACGGTTTTGCTACAAATGGGATGCACCATTTAACTATAGTTAAAATGACGTCATTATTTGACGTTAACTATTACCGCCCAATACTGGCTCGTTAAGCTACGCGTCCATTTATTCAAGCCGTACGCAACGCAGGCAGGCATTTATGTTCGCTCTGTATGAATTTGTTTAGCACTGCGTCCATTGTTCCGCAAGCACGCGCCGCAGTCAGACATATATTAGCTATCTGGTTAAATGCGGATGACGTCATGTCAGCATTTTTCGAAAAATGCGGATGACGTCATCCGCATTTTTCGCTTAGGTTCACCTAGAGTTGTCGTTGTTCTGATATCCAGATGTTTTTTTTTTTATTTATTTATATCAATGACATAGTACATATTGTAAGCTTCAAAGTACTCGCCAAACTTTAAAGTTTTCTGGCGAGACGCGCCCATAAACTTAATTAGTTTATAATCTAGGCCATGGGTCGACTTTTTGGCCTTTAGGGGACACAG
The DNA here is from genome assembly GCA_948253155.1 of Leucoma salicis. NCBI lineage: Eukaryota > Metazoa > Arthropoda > Insecta > Lepidoptera > Erebidae > Leucoma > Leucoma salicis. The sequence continues at coordinate 27,834,829 of OX411804.1, read as the reverse complement.
GGGGACTATATAAAGGAAAGCGGGCCGCAATTGTCATATTATTTTTAATTTAAAGATATTTTATTGTAATTTTATTATGAGAAATGACGAAAAAAAACAAGAAACAAACATTTAGATATTTTTATATATATTTTTAGCATTTGACATGCTTAGCACTATACATTAAACACAAAGTGAAAAATGTGAAATCGAATTAGCAGTCAGGAGCAATTGTCAGGATGGCTGAATTGGTAAAGCATCTGGACGGTATCCAGAAGATGCAGGTTCAAATCCTGCTCCTGACTGTTATTTTCGATTTCACATTTTTCACTTTGTGTTTAATGTTTAGTGCTAAGCATGTCAAATGCTAAAAATATATATAAAAATATCTAAATATTTAAAGGGTTTGCGTCATTATTAGGTAAAATCTTAATTGTAAAATTAAGTTTACCTGGTCGGTATAATGTATGAAAATACGTCCGACAGATGGTGCAGGCGTCACCCAAAGACGTTAAGTATGATGTGTTATCGAAATTAGCAGTCAGGAGCAATTGTCAGGATGGCTGAATTGGTAAAGCATCTGGACGGTATCCAGAAGATGCAGGTTCAAATCCTGCTCCTGACTGTTATTTTCGATTTCACATTTTTCACTTTGTGTTTAAGAAACAAACAAATGAAAAAAAATGCAAATTTAATTTTATGCTTGGTATCATAATGGTGTGTTACGTTATAAGTAATCTTTTTGTATAGCAAGGGTTTATTGGCATATTAAGCTGGTTTCCCATTACAATTAAGTACCATAACAATTAAAACATTATAAGAAAGGAGAATGAGATTTCTGAGCCTTTCTTTTTTTTGTTAAGGCGAGAAAAAATGTTCCTTACCGCACACCCCGTCGTTCGGAGCAACGGACAGGGTAGTCCCTCACCCACTAAATAAACCCGCCGTGTGCCATCTCTACGCCTTATTGGCAGGCCACTGGAACTACGCGACATTCCTTCAGTGGTGGGATTTTTGGGACTGAAGTTAACAAGTTGAAATATTCTTTAAAAAATTGGCAATATTTTTCTAATAAAAAATTCAAAAAACTAGCTTATTTTGCAATCTAGAAATCGAAAAAACATTAAAAAAGAAATGGTGAAGGAAATCGATTACTTTTAGTCGATTTACAATAGAATGAATGCTCATTTGGATTCATAAATAAAATTAAAAGTAAATGTTTAGTTTCATTATTAATCATTTATCCAAAAGAATGAATTAATAAAAAAAATATATTCGAGGAAAAATAATAGAGAACATTTTTATATCACTATATCGATTGATATACTAAATTGATACACTAGTGAAATCCTCTTTTTTGAACGCTACCATAGCAACACTACATTTGGCAGTTTAATTTTATCTTTTCCAGCTTTATTAACTTTATTTATTATACTGTTTTGCTTATTTTATTGACCCTTGCTTCGTTACTGGACACTGAGAACTTGCCTACACAATGGTCCTGGCCTTGTTATTTTCGAATAATCTATCTGCTTGACGATGGTTCTTTTACTTGAAATTCAAAGAAGCTTGTGCCCAGCAGTGGGATAGTTTATTAAATAAGACTCTTACACCCATATTCTGAGACGGTTCCTCGAAAATTTCTTGACTCCACTCAAGCGCACTCAAGGAGTTTGGTATTCTTAGTTGCAAAAAATCTCCTCCACTCGACGCCTTTCCTCACTCGAGGTGAGGAAACAACTGTTAATCTCAAGGTACGTCGGGACCAACCTTAAGGAATACTCAAGGAAGTTTTTGTTCTATAAACAATTTACTGAAGTTTATTATTTCATGTGAATATTGTTTTCTAGTGTTTATAATGCATTTCCAGCGGTTTTTGAATTTGTATTATTAAGTATGATTATCTCATAAGATGTTACTTGCGAGATGCTGAAACCCAACTTTTACGATAGGTACCGTAGAATTCCAAAGACGTAGGTAAGGTATTTTTTTTTCCAGCAGGATTACCGGCACCTAAAGTAGCCGTCGAATTTATTTTATATTTAATTATGAGTTCCTGTAGGCATAACTTTACCGACCGATATTCAGTAAGAATATCTTCCAGACATATTACAAAATAAATGATATCTAAACAATTTAGCTTTTTAATATTTAATATAGCTAGTAAGCTATAAAAACACATCCAGCAAAAAAACAATGTTGACGCGACGACGCTATGTAAGTACTTTCTGGTTATACGATATACGTAAGTATTACTTTTTGCTATGTAGGTACCTACCCGAGTTTTACTCCTTGTGGCGATCCTATCGTCCTATCTAAACATTTACATGTCAAATGACAAACATCTGTTAACTTTTGAGTGACCACAGATGTAAAATCAAAGCATTTTTGCCCAAAACAATGTTCTATCTACACAATACAATGACATAATTAATGACGTATTACCTCGACTCAACCTCATTCGAGGTTCCTCGAGTTTTCAACTAAGAATACCAATTTCGAGGATTCCTTGAGATATTCCTTGAGGTATCCTCAGTTGAGTTTGAGTCGAGGAAAGGTTGAGGAACCGTCTTAGAATATGGGTTTTAGTGTTATTTGAGTAGATAACACTACTTACCTTAAATACTTAATTAATTATTTGGTAAATGTACCTAAGAAAGGTACTACCTTTTTTATACTACATGGGTGGCAAACAAGCATATGGCACAGCTGATAAGCGACCCATCTGGTAAGCGGTTACCGTGGCCTACAAACACTAGCAACACCAGAGTCAACGCTCGCGCGTTGCCATTTCCAAGAAAAGGGTTAGGAGGCGCAGAGGAAGGATAATAGGAAGAGTATTCTCTTAAAGGATACTGAAGAGAGGTTAGAAAGGATAATTAGGAGTAACAAGGAGAGGATAGGGAGGAGGTTTGTGCCTCCAGCGCTGTCACTCACCTAGCAAAACGAACGATATGCATAACTACTTTAAATGTAGGGCTTTTAAATGTTATGATGACACTTAGTGGGTGTAGTTTGATATTTAACCTCACTTTTATATAATCTTCTATATCTTGGTTCCTAGATTGCCAAATCTAACAAAGTTTTATATTATGAAATGTTTCGATGTAAACTTCCAAATGGCGCAACTTTCATCTTGTTACCACCTGGGCCCAAAAATGTATGGAAGCGTTTCCATCTCCATTGAAATTTCATTTTCATGAGGCATTGGCTCATAAGTTTCTTGCCGGGCTCTTCTCAAGAAAAGGTTTACTACGGAATCCGTCCACTTGTGACGTTTGTAATCGTGATATTGCGGATCCACTTGCCGAAAGCTCTCGTGTTAGGTTTCAGTAACTTTGACGATTTTAAGTGCTACCTATAAAATAAGCCTATGAAATAAAGGTATTTTTTAATTTAAGTTTAAATTTATGTATATTAATGACCTCAAGCGGGTTCAGCTGGCGCGTTTCTATAACTTAAGTACAGGAACCGAGCGAGAGAGAAATTAAAAACTAATAGTCACGTAGTCTGATTTGATACCAAGTACTTAATTCGTGTTTTACATATTATAATTTTTAAAAATAGCTATAAAATAAAACAAGATCGATTTTGGAAGATTGCCTTTTTAAACTAAATTTTTTGGGTATCCAACCTTATTTAATAATTTATACAAAAATCAATCTTACGCCAGAAGAATCGCCAACCCTAAACCATACAAACTAGACGTATACCATCTAGTGTTGCTATTGACATGACAATTGCCGTATTATACGGTATTGGTGCCATTTGAAAAAAACACGGTACAAGGCATTATAATCGTCAATCAGGGGACCCTCACAAAACGCATTAAGTCGCGGGATACAGCTACTCAATAACGTAATTTAATATAACCTATAGCACCATTGGACTTCACACTTTAGTTGATTATTGAATTCACATCGCTAGTATGATAAGTTAATAATAGACATGGCACTAGTGGAGAATTCCCCGGAAGATTAGATGTTCTTCAATCGATCGTTTTCGTTCTTTCATACGTACTTACGATATTCATTCTACTGCTACGAGACTTACAAGCATGAACGAAAATAGCGAAAGAAGATTGTAATATAATATGCAGAGGAAAAACAGTGACAGCTAACAGTACTACTACCCCTAAAGTCTGTCTGTTAATCTAAAATATTTTTATGAATTTTGTATGGATATTACATATTTGTATTTTATATCCTTCTTATATATTTGTATTTAATATCTTGTTTAATCACTATAACTATAAGAACAATATCTAATTATGTGTTTAAGTCAACATTGTGATTGAATTTGTATGAGACACGGCAATTTGTCAGGTTTTACCACAAAACACGGCAACCAATTTTTAATTAATGGCAACCTCATCAGCAAAACTTTGACATCAGCAAAATGCGGATGCAATGGACGCACCCTTTCGACAAATGCGTTCAATATCGCATTGACGGCACGTGCGTGCGGACTAATGGACGTCCACCATTAAAGTGAATGTTAAATAGTAGCATATCATCGTCATAAATCAATCATTACGGTACGATTACGAATTATTCTCTGATGCTTTGAAAAGTGCTTAAATAATTCTTTTTTTTAGATAAGAGGTGTTGATTGTGCCACTATATATGCCATTATTATATCCATCCATCCATCCATCTGCCTTTCGACGTCCACTGCTGGACATAGGCCTCCCCGAGAGAACGCCACAACATGTGTTTCGCTCATATGGGGGATAGTGCCGTAATCGCCACGCTTGGCAGGCGGGTTGGCGATCGCAGTGGATGTTGTTAATACTCGAGGGAGTGCTGCTGCCCACTCCCCCGGTATTCCCTCAGTCGGCTCTTACGACTCCCATGGGTGGAGAGGGGTGGGACAATTCTAAAGCCGGCCCCACACGGCACCAATTTTGCATAAAATCACGATAAATATTTAAACAATTGAAACTGACCAAAAAAATTAGTCACGGCCTTCAAATCAGGCAGCATTGGTTACCCACCACTGTAACGTAATAATACCAAAATATAATAGATACTTGCCGCGATTGCCACCGTAATGCAGTAGGACGGCAATAAACCCACGCACGCTCTTTGAGAGTTTACCACGGATTCAGAGTTGACAAATTATTAGACGATAGTCACTTCTACTGTCATAGATTTAGACGCTATCTCATGGAAATTGTTTGCAATTTTATACAATATGCAGTAGAAGAGATATTTTTAACAATTCTCGTGACATTTAGATATTTTTATATATATTTTTAGCATTTGACATGCACATACACATGTATGAAAATACATGCATATGTATGAAAATACTTCCGACAGATGGTGCAGGCGTCACCCAAAGACGTTAATTATGAATGTACTATCGAAATTAGCAGTCAGGAGCAAGGGTCACGATGGCTGAATTGGCAAAGCATCTGGACGGTATCCAGGAGATGCAGGTTCGAATCCTGCTCGTGACTGTTATTTTCGATTTCACATTTTTCACTTTGTGTTTAATGTATGTTGCTAAGCATGTCAAATGCTAAAAATATATATAAAAATATCTAAATATTTATAGGGTGTGCGTCATTATTAGGTAAAATCTTAATTGTAAAATTAAGTTTACCTGGTTGGTATAATGTATGAAAATACTTCCGACAGATGGTGCAGGCGTCACCCAAAGACGTTAAGGGTCACGATGGCGGAATTGGCAAAGCATCTGGACGGTATCCAGGAGATGCAGGTTCGAATCCTGCTCGTGACTGTTATTTTCGATTTCACATTTTTCACTTTGTGTTTAATTCTCGTGACAAATGTTTCGTCAAATAAATGCGATTTAATTAAAATAACCAGAATTTTGTATTTTAATTTAAAGCTTATTTGATTCTGAATCGAAACTCTTTGTAAATATTCAATGTAGTCATACAATTTTATACATAAATTGTTTCGTCACCTAGGCTGTACATTCAGTCAAGAAAGTATTGGGAATGGATGATTTGTTTATGGTTCCAGATTAAAATTTTTGTTTTTTTGTTGTTGTTAGATTTGCACAACTGTTATCCATTTTGGCTCGGAGTTTGAGTTGCATCTGTTATTTTTATTAAATACAGTGCTGTTTTTAGTTATATCATATCTAGTGTGTATTGCAAATTTCATAATGGACAAAATCATCGAACAAAGAGTTTGTCTTAAATTTTGCATCGCCAATGGAATTTCGTGTTCGTCACTGAAAATGTTACAGAAAGATAATGGTGAATTGACTTTATCAAAAACACGTGCTTATGAGTGGTACAAAGCGTTTAAAAGCGGTCGAGATGTTATGGAAGATTTGCCTCGCTCTGGTAGGCCATCAACGTCTGCAACTGAAGCTAACATTGCAAAAGTGAAGGACATAGTGATTGAAAACCCTTCTTTTTTTTTTTAGGTGGGCAAAAATGTCCTACCGCACACCCCGCTGCCCGGGGAGACAACGGGGTAGTGTGGGGCTCTCACCCACTAAAAACCCACCGTGCGCCCTCACCCGCCCTTGCTACGGCGGATCACGGGAACCGCGTCGTTTCTCCGCGATCCGCAGGCGGCAGCCCCTTAGGGCACCCTCTCTTGTGTGACGCCCCGCGCACTTGGGCGTCACACCTTCGCGGTAGGCTTCCGCGGACGGCAGGGTACTCCCCGACCCCACCGTCCGCAGCCTCGGCTAGGGCGGCATCAGGCGCCGGTAAGCGCGCGCACGCCGCCCCGCGCGCCGGTGGCGAATCGGGTCCGCGAAGGAGGATTCCTCCCGGGCCCTCTCCGCCGCCTCCTTCCGAGAGATGACAGCCTCGCAGAAGGCAGCGACCGCGGTCCAGGCCCTGTCACTGCCAACCATCGCTCGCGCAACGGCCGGCAGCGACAAGTCCACGCCTATGACTGCAGCGAGTTCCCGGCGCTGCACATCCCAGGCCGGGCACGACTCGAGCGTGTGCTGCGCCGAGTCCTCACCGCAGTCGCAGTGGTGACAGCCTGGGGTCGTCTCCCTCCTAGCGATCGTGTGCAGGTATTTGCCGAAGCAACCGTGCCCCGACAAAACCTGCACCAACCGGAAGGTGAGGACCCCGTGCTGCAGCCCTGCCCATTCTTCCAAGATCTGCTGGAGCGGCCCCACGGTCCAGAGACCAGCCCGGGGCGTTTCCAGCCGAGACCTCCACTTTAGGACGGTGGCGCGGCGGGCATCTTCCCGCCACGCTGAGATTGCCCGCCTCGTCCAGCAACACGATGGGCCTGAAGGCCGCGACTGTATTCGGAGACCGTCCCGACTTCGGCAGGAGCACGAGCTTCCCCTCCTTCCAGCAGTCAGGGAACCGTCCGGACACCAGGCAAGCGTCGAACAGTCCCCTGAGGCGGGGCTCTTGGTGGTCGAGGATCAGGGCCAGCACTCGGGCAGGAACACCGTCCGGCCCGGGGGCGGCGCTTCTCCGCATACGCGCTGCCACCGCCCCCATTTCCGTCGTCGTCACGGGCGGTACCTCCCCATCGTCGGCCTCCCGGTCGTCATCTGGCGGAGCCATGACCGGGGGCGTGTGCACCGCCCGTGAAGGGAATAGTCCCTCAACCACCTCAAAGAGGAAGCCCGGCTGGAGGGTCTCCGTAAGGGGGGGGCCCTGGGCGCGGAGCTTGTTAAGCGCCGCGCGGTACGGGCGTCCCCAGGGGTCACGCTCGAGACCCTCCAGCATCTCCTGCCTTTTCGCGTCTTTGGCGCGACAGATGGCCAGCTTTAACGCGGCGCGCGCACTGCTGTACGCCGCATACAGCCGGCCCTCCCGCTCTTCGTCGCGGATTTGGCGACGGCGGCTGCGGGTGTAGGACCTCCGGGCACGAATACAGGCCGCACGGAGGTCTGCCAGCTCCGGGGACCACCAGTAGACCCCCTTCCGTCGGGGCGGGCGCCGCACGCGGGGCATGGCCGCATCTCAGATCTGCGTAAGCATGCCGCGTATGCGGCCAGCCTCGGCGCCCACGTCTTCCGTCAGGGGGGGAGGCAGCCAAGATTGAAAGATGGCCGCCTCCACCAGCAGCTCCCGGTCGAGCCTACCCACAGCCCATCGTGGAAAAGCGGGAGTTCTGTCCGCCACGTGACCCCTGCTGGCGCCCTGAAAGGTCTGGGAGACCTCTATCTGGATATAGCGGTGATCAGATAGGGTCTCGACCTCCTCCAGGACTCGCCAGCTCGTTACGCGTGCGGCGACACTGGGGCTAGCGAACGAAAGGTCAACTATCGATCCGCCCCCGCGCCGCAGGCACGTTAGGGCGGACCCTCGGTTGAGCAACACGAGGTCCGCCGCTGCCGCCCACTCCTGGACCGCCACACCACGGGCGTCCGTCCTGGGGGACCCCCACGCCGTGGATTTGGCGTTAAAGTCCCCCAGCACAAGCACAGGGCTCGGTGCCATACGCCGTATCGAGGTCTCCAGGTTGTGCAGGAAGACCTCGTAGGCCGCCAGACTACGATTGGGGGAGAAGTACACGCCGTACAACGTGACTCCTCCCCATTCGGCCGCCACATATCCCGTGCCCTTGTCTTTGACTGACAAGGGCGGGGAATGCGGCGCCGCCGACCCGACGACCGCCACGGAGCCATCTCCGCTACCCGCCCAATTGAGGCGATCGGGGACTATGTAGGGCTCCGCGGCTACGGCAACACCGATCGACCGCTCCGCTGTGGATTGCAGGAAGAGGTCCTGCGCCCTGGCGGAGCGGCCGAGATTCCCTTGGAGGAGGATAGAATCGTGTTCCATAAACTAGACCACGATATCCTCCTCCATGCGCTGCAGCGGTCCAGCCGCGCTGGGTTGGGCAGCCAGGGCCGATTGGCTGCCCACCCCCCTCTTAGGGCCTGACTTGGCCGGAGGCCTGCACCCCACCCGCCCCATGCAGTGGTTGGCGGGGCGGTTGCCCGCCGCAGTGACTGAAAACCCTCATTCAACTTTGAGAGAGACAGCCGCCGAACTTTATGTGTCTCACGAGTCAATCCGTACCATTTTAAATAATCACTTGGGTATGAAACATGTTTCCGCTCGGCTAGTCCCAAAAGATCAGAATTTTCTCCAAAAACTCAATCGCATGAGAGTCGCTGAGGACATGCTAGAACGAGTCAATTCCCACCCAACATTCATGATACGCATTGTTACTGGTGACGAGACGTGGGTTTACGAGTTCGACATGCAAACTTGTCAAAAAGCTTCGGAGTGGCGACTTCCAAATGAACCGAAACCGAAAAAACCACGCTAAAGTCGATCAAAAGTCAAAGTCATATTGACTGTTTTCTTTGACTATCGCGGTGTTGTACACTCGGAATTCTTGCCAGAAGGTCAAACGGTAAATAAAGAATATTATTTGAGCGTTATGCGGCGTTTAAGAGAGCAAATTCGACGAAAAAGGCCAGATTTGTGGAAAGAAAATTCTTGGATTTTGCACCACGATAATTCACCTTCACACAAGGCCATCATTGTGAATGAATTTTTGTCCAAACACTCAACAAATACCATCGAGCAACCACCATATTCACCAGATATGGCTCCAGCCGACTTTTCTTTTTCCTAAACTCAAATTACCACTTCGTGGCACCCGTTTTCAATCGGTAGAAGACATAAAGGAGAATTCGCGGCGAGAACTGAACTCAATTCCGGAAACAGCGTTTAAAATGTTTTGATGATTTGATTATTCGTTGTCGTAAGTCTATCGTTTCTGAAGGAGCGTACTTTGAAGGTGATAAAATAAATTTGGATGAATAACAAAAATTTTGTGTAATCTTTTCCCGCTACTTTCTTGACAGAGTAGTGTAAAGAAACTAAACCACTCCTACAATAACGCTAGAATATTTCCATCATTCCTAAAACTTACCAGATAACCAGATATAATTATACTAATTATACTTATGTATTATAATTACTGTCTCCGTAATACGTTATATCAACTAGATTAACACACGTCTACACTCCACTGAGCGGCCAGTTCGACTATTCACTTTTTGGAACAGTCTGTCACACCTGCCATTTTATTTTTAAATTAATTACTAAAATAATGATATTTCCGACAGGAAACAGGATGTAACAAAAGTTGTAATTTTATTTGTAAATTAATTACTAAAATCATGACAGTAGTATTTAAAGACTGATTTTGTTCCACAAAGTTACCAAAAAGTCTCGCAAATCTTACATTAATTAAAAGAAAGATTATAAACATCTTAATATGTGCTGAGGTTAAAAATCTAAAGATTTGAAGAAAATTAAAGAAATGATGTTCACTTTTATAATGAGGACATGAAAGCAGTGCCTTAAAAGTGGATTTACCCCATTACAGAACAAGTCGATCAGATTATATAAAACCAGGATTTTTTCGCGGCGCCGCCGTTAGTTTTTACCTTAGGTATATCTCAATTTCCGGATAAAGTATCGAGATAAAGTTTTTAAGTCTAATCAAGATCTATCAACAGAAAAATATCATACAAATCCGCTCAGTAGTTTTTTGGGGATGTGTGAAGATAGAAACAGATAAACACACAAATAGATAAACACATAAGCAAACAAACAGATAAACAGACAAACAAAAGACTAAAAATAATAATTGTCTCGTGTTCAGACACCCTAAATAGCATACGGTATTTTTTCTTAAATATCTTTAAATGTACAGACGTAGCTCTGTTCTAGCTATAGAACCGATTTCAGAGTCATTCAAAAAAATATTTATACAAAATATCATAATATTTTATCAAATCTATGTTCTTTCTAATAAATTTTCATTACAGGCAAACTTGTGACTTCTCGACTTTATCTATAAAAATATCTCTATGAAGAAAATGGAGTTAAAACGTTACACAGACAGCTGCTCTAGTTCTGTATTTATACAAAACTCAAATACTCATAAATAAGTGTGTGTTTAAATAATTAACTATATCACTTCCCCGGATAGGAAGGGACGCAGGTTCGATTCCCGCTCGTACTAAAGTTATCCGTTCTTGTATTGTGTTTAAGATCTCTGTGTGTACATAAATAAATAAATATATAAATAAAATAAATAAATAAAGAAGTTATCTTCCCCAAATAATAATTTGTACTCGAAAAGTAGCTGAGCATGTCAAGTGCTGAAAATATAGATCAAAATGTTTAAAAAAATCACGCCATCAAATAGTATGAATTTTAATTGCAAAATTAATCTTGCATGTAAATGCGTTCCGATAGATGATGTTGGTCGTTAAAGACAAATGTGATGAGGAAATTAGGTATGACCACCAGGTAGTACGGTAGCTTAGTGGATTAGAGCACTTCCCCGGATAGGAAGGGACGCAGGTTCAATTTCCGCTCGTACTAAACTTCTCTTTTTCCTCATTCAAAATAATAATTTGTATTCTAAAAGTAGCTGAGCAGGTCAAGTGCTAAAAATATAGATCAAAATAACTATAGTTAGTCTGATTTGTGTCTAGCATAATTAGCTGCTGCGCTTTTCATTATATTCTGTTTTAAAAATTGCTCCATTCTTGTCGGAAGCCTAAACATTGTATAATTTAGCTAAGTAACTATAAGTTTAGAGCCCACCCCACCCCTCTCTACCCACGGGAATCGTAAGAGCCGACTGAAGGAAAGCCGGGGGAGTGGGCATCAGCATTCCTTCGAGTATTAACAACATCCACTGCGATCGCCAACCCGCCTGCAGCGTGGCGATTACGGCATTATCCCCCTTTTGGGGAGGCCTATGTCCAGCAGTGGACGTTAAAAGGCTGATGGATGGATGGATGGAACTGTAAGTTTAGTATAAGTAAATATGCTAAAGTGGCTTTTTTAATCAACTAGTAAAAACATGATTAAGTACGTTTAGACATGATTAGTCTACAGAAAAGGAAATTATTTATAAGCTGAAGCCGTCGCTCACCCGTAATTGCCACCATTGTACATTCTCGTATCACAATGTTTGTCGCCATTCTCCTCCAAAACGGCTTGACCGATCCTTATAAAATTTTGTGTATATTCAGTAGGTCTGAGAATAGGAAGTAAACTATTTTGTAAGTGATAAGGGTGGTCCACCCTAAAAATAGTTTTTGATGTGAAACATCTAATGCGGAGGGAGGGTAAAATCGGCTGTTAGCGTGGCGACGCTTTTATTTCACTTGTCCCGTTCAAATCTTACAAGTTAAATTTGACACACTTCCCGGTTTCCAGTTGAGCTGAAATTTTACACGCATGTGTATATCGCGTGACAATGCAATATTATGATGACATGGAGCTGATCTGATGATGGAGCTGGAAGGTGGACATAGGAACTCTATAATGAAATGGCGCAACCCTATCGAGTTTGGGCTCGTATAATTCGGCTTGCCGAGAACTTTGTGTCTAGATGGTATCCAGGGGCTGATGATGAAGCTGGAAGGTGGCCACAGTAACTCTATAATGAAACGACGCAACCCCGCCGAGTTTGGACACGTTTGATTCGTCTTGATGAGTACTTTGTCTTTAGATGGTCTCCAGGGACTGATGATGGAGCTAGAAGGTGGCCATAGGAACTTCGTTATAAAACGACATAAATCCATCTAGTTTGGGCTCGTATGATTTGTCTTGACGAGTACTTTCTCTCTAAATGGTATCCAGGGTCTGACGATGGAGCTGGAAGGTGGCCACGGTAACTCTGTAATGAAACGACGCAACCCTATCGAGTGTATACTCGTTTGATTCGTCTTGACAGAGTACTCCTCTGTTAAGTTATGATCATTTTCTTTCTACAAAATATAAGGTTTCACATCTGCTAGACGTCCCGCGACGATTTTTTTTTTTTGGACATAATTTTTTATTTTACTTTCTTTATGATTCGGCTTTAAAAAATACATACAGCCCAAAATGTTTACTCTTTTTAATGCGATATTAGAATTGTTATTTTTATAATCCGTCATCGTTCACAGCGCTCCATATTTTCTCTCTCCCTCATATACTACATCCTCACACACTTACAATAAGTTAGTTATTTCTTTCTACGCTAGAAATTCCCTAAAAATACTCTAGAAATAATTTATATGGCAAAACAACGTTTGCCGGGTCGGCTAGTATTTTTTTTATTGCATATAGTGGCAGACGAGCCACGGCCTATCTGATGGTAAATGGTAACCGTCGCTCATAGATTCAACTATACCAAGAGTATTGTCAAGCCGCTACTCACCATTTCACCGATATGAAATGAAAGAATAAACGGCATCTCCTGCTACAGCCAAAACGCAGCAATGTACTTCATGGCCGGTCACACGGGAGATGGTGGTACTAACCCGCTCGGGCCCGATACCAAGTGAGTATTCCCACTTGGTACCTAGTTCTACTGCTGACTGGTGTCATGCAAAGGATGATAATTGCTTACTTCCCTTAGTCGCCTCATACGGCACTCGTGGGAAAGAATAGGGTGGAGACACTTGTATTCTTAGTCCATTATCCATCCATCCATCAGCCTTTCATCGTCCACTGCAGGACATAGGCCTCCCCAAAATAGGGGTTTTACCATAATCGCCACGCTTGGCAGGCGGGTTGGCGATCGCAGTGGATATTTTTAGTACACAAGCGAACGCTGCTGCCCGGTCCCCCGGTAATCCCTTAGTCGGCTTTTACGACTCCCATAGGAAGAGACGGGGTGGAGCTATTCTTGGTGCCAGCCCCATACGGCGGGCTTAGTCCGTCACCACGCGGATAAAAAATAGTTTTAGTATAAGATATTTTTATTATTTTCTAATAATAACTGATATTTAATATTACTACTGCACTATCTTTGAGACAATTTCCACCCTAATATACCTATTGATAAGGATTTCTTTCGCGTATACATGGATATAAATGTAGCCATGAACGATTTACGCCAGAGTATATGTAGTAGCCGAACACAAAACAATGCGAAAACAACAGTAGTTTCTTGTACAGCACATAATTAAATTCCGAATGTTGGCACACACGCACAACTCAATCGCCGGCTTATCTTTAATCAGTACGCCATCCTTGTTGAATAGCATATGGGACTTAACTTCGTAGTAATTTGTATATATGTGAATGTATGTATAAAACACAACAATCAGTAGACGAGGCCGAGGCGCGGCGACTAATAGACGGCCCGCCTAACTTTATTTACAGAGTAATATCTGAACAGGGACTTTAGCAAAGAAATAATGTATAACTGTGAAACTAAAGATGTTGTGTCTGTGTGGTGACGGACTAAGAATATAAGTGTCACCACCCCATTCTTTCCCACGGGTTTCGTATGAGGCGACTAAGAGAAGTAAGCAATTATCATCCAATGCATGACTGGTGGTAGGGCTGGGTACCAAGTGGGAGTACTCACTTGGTATCGGGCCCGTGCGGGTTGGTACCACCATCTCTCGTGTGACCGGCCATGAAGCACATCGTTGCGTTTTGGCTGTAGCAGGAGATAGCCGTTTATATTTCTATTTATATAGAATTGGTGAGCAGCGGCTTGACAACACTCTCGATATAGTTGAGTCCATGGGCGACGGTTACCATTTACCATCAGATGGACCGTGGCTCGTCTGCCACTACATGCAATAAAAAAAAGAAGATGAATGAAAAAAAAAGAAAGGCATTATATATTTGCTATAAAAAAAACCTATAATTGTATTTCCTAATACGTCGATCGTTCATGCTACACAGTAAAGGTACGAGTTTTTTATCATATAAGTATTTTTTCTGCGCATCTGTTTACGTTAGGTTCACACGGATACATTCGATTCTTTGTGGGAACTGCCTTTTGAAGGATGCGAATTGGTCTTATTTTTTTTGATTATGTAGGTAATACTAAGGATTTTCCGCAAATCATGGATTAATCACTACGACGCGAGCGTAGCTGCGCGGTAATGCGCTAAGTTTTTTTTTTTACAACACTGGTTTAGTGAATAATCCTTGAATCGCAGGGGACTTTACAAATATAATTTAACGGACACAAAGCACATGCAGACCCAGAACAACCATTTGTGGATCACACAAAGAGTTGTCCTGTGTGGGAATCGAACCCACAATACTCGTATGGGAGGCCGGTATCTAAACCACTCCGCCATATGTGCAGTCAAAACATAAATCCATCCATCCATCAGACTTTTAACGTCCACTGCTGGACATAGGCCTCCCCAAGAGAACGAACATGAAAAATAAATTTAAAATATTGGATTTCACATTTTAATGGCGGAAAATGAGTGAAAATTTGTATGGGAATATTTAGATATTTTTATATATATTTTTAGCATTTGACATGCTTAGCAACATACATTAAACACAAAGTGAAAAATGTGAAATCGAAAACAACAGTCACGAGCAGGATTCGAACCTGCATCTCCTGGATACCGTCCAGATGCTTTGCCAATTCAGCAATCGTGACCCTTGCTCCCGACTGCTAATTTCGATAACACATTTATACTTAACGTCTAAATCAAGCTTATTTTATATTTTTGTTCGTGAGTATCCTATACCAAGGAATTTTGAACTCCAGCTTGTTATGCACTAGTGCGTAGTAGAGTAATACAATAGCATTTCTCTCTTGGAACCCTAACTTCTGCCGCATGATGAAACTCCGGGATTTAGAAGCCGATTTATATATACAATATATTTATTAAAAGTAAAGCTTCTATCAGTATATTACTCTGTGTCGTCACGCCCTAATCCCAATGGTCGCTTCTAGCCAGTGTTTTGTCGCTGTCGCGGCAACAGGCAGCTTTTGCCGGCTTTTTAGTGATATTATCTTTTATATCGCTAGTGGAAATTCACCGTGATGGGTAACAAAATTGTGACATTTACGGAGCAACAACTAGAGGATTATCAGGTAATATCAACAATAATACCGGGAAACTCAAATTTGGAACACCTGTTTTGTTTTGTTTTTTTTTAAGACATGAGTAACAAGATTATTCAGCCGCTTAAGGCATACTAATTGTTTATTTATTAGCTTAACCTACAAATATAAAAATATTGATTTACAGTTAGGAAAAGCTATAGTTTTAATAATATTGTGGTTGTTTACAATGCTTAAATAGAATTTTGTCATTTTAAGTTTTCATTCCGATTGATAGATATTTACGTTAAGCATGAATTAGCTCCACAATAATAAATTTATTTATTTTCTTGTGATTATGTATAAGTTCCCAAGTAAAGTGATAGGATTTCAGTAGCCGTAGGGAAATGGGCCACTAAATGTTGGGTCATTTACCGTCTGATAATAAAAACATGTAATCCAGGATGAATGCAAGGATACATAGCATCACGCCTGTATTCCCCGAAGGGGTAGGCAGAGGTGTATTACACACCCACAGTTCGCCAGCTATATTTAAGTCCCACATAATAGGGGGCGAGCCTATTGTCGTCTACCGGGCGCATTTCCAAACTCCGGGCTGCTACTGAGAATTTTTCTTTTTACAAAAAAGCTCAATAACACTGCCCGACCCGGGGATCGAACCCGAGACCTCATGAACAGCAGTTACTCACATTACCACTGCACCACAGAGGCAAGTTACCTTTTACGTAATTCACCAAAAGATGGTGGTGCATTACTTAAAAGGAATCCAAGGAAAAAAGACTAATGAAATATTTAGATACATAAATGGAGGAGCAGGAATCTCTGTAAATATAATCCATAGCACCAACACCATCAGGCTGTCCAGTCTGTGCCTTTGCTTGAGCCTCCGAAGACAAGTATTCTAACTAGCTTTTTGAATTTCCCTACCCACTGGTGGATTACCACCCAAATACCTCTGAAACTGGCTCTGGAAAGAAACTGCCTCGGTGTGAGGTAATCATCTCGGGAAAGTCGGCAAGCATGCATGCTGATCTTACTCTGGATTACATGAACTGTTTAATCAAAAATCACAGGTTTTTAAAAAAGTCGTTTGGGTTGGAGAATGCCGCGTAAAGTCGATCATGATTAATCTACCTGCTAGAAACTACTAGGCATTTAATTATTCAAGGTTTACGAGCAAATGAAGGCCGAAGGGACGAAAAAAAGATATCACTTTTGAACTTGAAGTGGAAACCAAACTAACAAAGTGTAAATCTTTACACCGTCATTCAGAAAATATGTACAAAGCCACGACTTGACTTTTAGAGTGACAGGTTGATCTTCAAACCTCTAATTAGAGCTAAACAAAGATGAGACAAAATATTAGATTCACTACTATTAAAGAAGAAACCACAGAAATATAAAAGTCGTTATCTACCTAGATAAGATAATTTATAGAATAGACATTCCTATCTTGCAAGCTTATACTAATATAAAATATTACTTTTTTATACAGGACTGTACATTTTTTACAAGGAAAGAAATACTTAGGTAAGGTGTACGTAATAAAAGTCTGTAATAAAGGACAATGTCGATTTATTATTGTTTATTCAAAGCATGTCGTGAGTCGTGACGCACGTTACAATTTATCGATAAAATACGAGCAAACGACTTCAGTTGATTAATTATAAAAGGAAGAACAGCAATTACACTCTGTTTGAAGCTCGGGTAGAGTTTATGTTCCTTGGTTTGGACGTCATAGACTGATCAAAGAGAGACTGATTTCTTTTTAATTGTACATATGACAATATAAAACTATATTTACAAGTTTGAACTACTCTGTACCACTCTCACTACTCTGTGCTTGTGTCCGTGACTTTGTTGTTTCATATTGGGGTCTAAATTAACATGAAACATATCTGCGATTAATAAATTAATTGAATAAATAATTTCACCCATTATATCGCTTGTGCTGATCAAAGAGAAAACTAGCTACAATTTAAGGCAGCACCACTTGTGGTGGATTTCAGTAAATCGATAATCTATCTATGCTCATATAAAACTGTAACAGAGCTACCCATATCCGTATTATTTAGGCGTCTCTGTACAACAAAATATTTTTGCATGTTTGTAAAAAAAAATCATAGCATCACGCCTGCATTCCCCGAAGAGGTAGGCAGAGGTGTATTACACACCCACGACTCCCCAGCTATGTTTAAGTCCCACGTAATATGCATGTTTGTTTGTTCGCATATCATGCAAAACTACGTTTTTGATGACACAATTTTGTTTGCCATCTCTTTATTGGAATTAAATGAATGCTGATAAAAATATATATCCCGCTACTATATCAGGAACCTGAGATATAACCTAAAAACTAGTTTTTGTCTGCGGAAGAGCCTACGCTGTTTCAGTTTTAAAATTAATTGATTAGTGCACACACGCGCGTCGCCATCTCCAAGGAAAGGGTTAGGAAGGATAACAAGGAGAGGATAGGTAGGATACTAAGGAGAGGATACGAAGGATAATAGGGAGGGGATAGAGAGGGGATGTTTTTGCCTCCGGTGCTCTAACTCACCATATAAACACAACGGTAGGCGTAACTACCGTTGTTACACGCTGATCTTTTGTGATAGGGTGGTACTTTCCCGATCAAGCCAGCCCATTTATGCTGGGATAAGCAAGGCTCTATGTTGACTTGAATGATTTACAAACATTTTAACTGTTTCTTATTCACAATATTAGTAGGATAAGTTTTGGCCTGAGATCTTCTGTTTCGTTCCATAAACAAAACTTTGACGACCATAACAGTTCGCAAAACTATAAGCGGCTTAAGTGGTGACGTGCTTCGGCAAAACGTCGGCTTCTACCACGTGAAAACTGAAGCTACACGAGTTTAATTAATTATAACTCGATCAAGTTATCGATATTGTTAGGTTTCCTCGTATGTGACTACGATTAGCCTCAATAACGCTGAACATACTTCAAAATTTTAAATTATTCTCTTATTAATACACCCTATACTAAGGAACCATTCTTATATCGCAGACGCAGGGGACTATATAAACATACCATTTCATTATTTAGATATTTTTATATATATTTTTAGCATTTGACATGCTTAGCACTGTGCATTAAACACAAAGTGAAAAATGTACCATTTCATTCTCGTAGACTAAGAACAAGCATTTACGGATCACACAAAGAATTGTCCACAAAGAATTGAATCGAAACCACAACACGCGGCACGCGGGAGGTTGCACTAACCAGGCCCAAATCCTTCTGTTTTAAATTTAGAATATACATAATATAAAAATTAAAACATGTCATGAGAGTACCGTATAAAGGAGATGTGCCAATAGTCTATACATTCTTGACCTGGAAAGGACATACATAAAACAATATGTGTTTTGAAGATATATGCCCTGTGTATTTTTTCCTCGCTAAATTTGGGGTTGATGATATAAAAAAAACATCTTAGGTAGATAATATGATTATGTAATTGAAATTATAAATAAATCAATATCTATAAGATAAATAAAATAAAATCTACATAATTATATAAACAAATATTGAGGCTTAAAAATCACAATACAATATTTACGATACACAACAACAAACCTGCACTAATCATTAGTGTTATTACTCTATTTTTTTTTTATTATTGTTACTTAACACAAAGCGTGAAAATGTGAAATCGGAAATAACATTCACGAGCAGGATTTGAACCTGCATCTCCTGGAATACCGTCCCAGATGCTTTGCCAATTCAGCCATCGTGACATTTGCTCGAGACTGTGAATTTCTATAACACATTCATTCTTAACGTCTTGGGTGACGCCTGCGTCATCTGTCGGAAGCATTTGCATACGTTATACCTACCGACCAGGTAAAGTTAATTTTAAAATTAATATTTTTACCAAATTATACGAATTTGGTAAAAATCTTAATTGTAAAATTATTATTTTAACAATATATTTTATATAATATATGATGTAGGTAATGGTTAGCTTACATAATTTATAGTTTTCGGCATAATCTGATCACACTTAATTTGCTATAATACAAAGTTACGCTTGTTACATTGAGCCAGCCAGATTTAGGCCCTACATCCTTATCGAGCTGAGAGGACACCTTGTGAAAATGATTACTGACAAAGTGTCATAAATCAAATCCAACCATAAGTCAAGATAACTATCAAATAAGGTAATTAATTAATTAATCTAATTTAATTTATAGTATAATAACCTTTATTTGTTTCCACGAAGGCTTCTTTTGATAACTCAAGTTGTTATTATACGAGTATAATATATAATATATATAACTTAAACTTTAATAGGTTTATGCGGCACGTGAGTAAAGCTCCAAGTAATATATCGCTCAGTAATTTAATATAGTTCATAGTGTTATAATAATTTATCCCAAATATATTTCAATTGTTTCTAAAGTTAAATTTTATCTTACACTAGCCTTTGCCCGCGGCTCCGCCGCAGCCAAAAGCTAGTTTTTAGTTAATATCTCAGGTACCCGATACAGTAACGGGATCAAGTGTAAACCAGTTGTTAAGTCTAATCAAGACCTACCAAACAAAAAAGTTGCATCAAAATCCGTTTAGTAGTTTTTGCGTAATGCGCGAACAAACAAACAGACAAACAGACAAAAAATCCTTATATAGTCTAATTCAGTATTTTTTTCTCAAATATCTTAAATGTACAGACCTCCGTTACAGCTTTATAATAGTATAGATGAAATGGAATTTATGAAATTATTATTTCTATTATTCATCTTTAACAATGTTAAATAATTTATTGATAATTTTTCACTTATTTGTTGGTTGTCTATATTAATTATTATATATATTATTTATGTAATTTTTTGCATTCGAACAATTATTATTGTATTATATACCTAATCCAAAGGGAAGAGCGCTGTTAGTCTGAAACACTACTCGCTTAGGCCCATATGTTTCAAATGGTTATAAAAGTCTCGATGTTTAAAATAGTCAAAATGTTGTTTGTCAATAAATAAATTTTATTATCATTATATTATTATCAATTCGATATAAAATTGAACACTAAATTTGCTTCAATTAGACAAAAATATATAATGAAATAAAATTAAATACTCGTACTTTTAGTGAATCTATAGCTGAATGCTATTACCGTTATTATATATTTACCGTTGGCGTTAATATACTTACAGCATTCATAGTCTGCATAATGGACAGTAAATGTCACACAGTTTCAGTGATCCCCCAATACATTCGGAGAGACCACAGAACATTTTTACTCTACGAGGGAGAGACACACGGGGCTTATTTTTTGATTTAACATTAAGTTTCCAATACAACGTACACTACATCAATTTACGCTCGTTTTCCCGCCCTTTTATACAGTCCATCGCGTTTGGCCTGACCTATTGACGCCCATCAATGAGCATTACAAGGTTGATAGATTTATCACCTCTGTGAAATAAGCTATTACATAAATCAATGGCTTTTAATTCAATTACAAAACAATACTTTGAAATCTATATGAATACAGACCATTTTTTTTAGATTTGTTTGCACATCACGCAATAACTATTTAACGGATTTTGATGAAACTTTTTATTTAGTAGTTATTGATTAGACTTAAGAACTGTATACGTTTTAGTAACTTTTAAAGATTCGCGAATTATACACATATTTAAAGTAACATCCATCTATCCATCCATCAGCCTTTTAACGTCCACTGCTGGACATAGGCCTCAAGAAGGACAGTGCCGTAATCGCCACGCTTGGCAGGCGGGTTGGCGATCGCAATGGATGTTGTTAGTACTCGAGGGAGTGCTGCTGCCCACTCCCCCGGTATTCCCTCAGTCGGCTCTTATGACTCCCATGGGTGAAGAGGGGTGGTACAATTCCAAAACCGGCCCCATACGGCGACAGGTAAAGAACTGTGTAAAGTAGCATAAACGGGTCTTTTTTTCGCGTATCAATTATGTCAAGTTTTTACGACTCGTAGGTACCATTAGCCATATCTTTAGTAGTAAAAGTAAAAGCGATAGAGTTTAAAATTTCTAGTTTACTGAAACACTTAGTTCCAGAAAACTACAGATTCTTCATAAAATACCTACCTATATAAATATTCACGGACATTTCACACAACGTCCTCTGTTCCCAAACTAAACTTAACTTTTTAAATACTTATATGTATGCTAGACTTTAAGGTATTAATTAATGGACCCTGTTGTTTGAAATAAAGATATTATTATTCTCTTTATTCATTTTATATCACATTATATACATTTTTAAATATAAACTAACTTATCATCACGCCATTTCCCTTGCGGGGTAGGCAGAGCGAACAGAGTGCCAAGAGGCTCTATTCTTGGATACATCTCTCGCTTCCTCAACATTCATAATTCTCTTCATACACGCTCGCCAGTTTCGGAGACTCCTGACTCCACCTTCCTTTAATATATGACCGATTTGGTCTAGGTAGGTGAGTCTCGGTCTCCCACTGTACCTACATCCTTCCACTTTCGCATTGTATATCTTCTTAAACAGTCGCTCGTCCGGCATTCTTTCCACATGTCCGAACCATCGGAGCATTCCCTTTCGCATCTTTACACCAATACTCTCTTCCATACCTACTCGCTCTCTTACGTCGCCGTTACGAATGCGGTCAGTCAGCCTCACTCCACAGATTCTCCGCAGAGATCGCATTTCGACCGCATTGATTTTACTCTCATGGTCTTTTTTGCATACCCAACTCTCGCTTCCATGTAATAACGTTGGGACAAACACTGCATTGTGTGCGACACGTGCCCTCTGGCTGAGGTGATGCCTGCCGAGAAGTTGTCCCAATGCTCCATCCACTCTATTTCCCGCATTCACTCTTCTCTCTACATCAGTGGTGTACCTTCCATCCCGACTGAATCCACATCCAAGATATACAAATTCATCCACTTGTTCTAGCGCACCATTTCCTATTGCTACTCTAACATCTGTTCTAGCTTCTTCTCTTTCAAAAACCATTATTTTGGTTTTGCTCACATTCACACGTAGGCCCCTTTTCTTACAATCTTCTGCCATTACGTCGACTAGGGTTTGCAGGTCAGCCGCGGACTGCGATAATAAAACCGCATCGTCTGCATATAGCAGAGAGTTAACCACTGAGCCGCCCATCTGAACTCCCACATTCATTTTATTCAACCTTTGCAGACATTTATCCAGATATATGATAAACAGTCTGGTTGATAGAACGCAGCCCTGTTTAACGCCGATATTGACATCAAACCAGGGTATATTATGAAAAGAAACAAACACTCACACGAACATACTTATAAAAATACAAACAAAAACACAAACAAGTAAACATAAAAATTTAAAAATGTATAAAATAGTAGACCACCGACATCAGGTGCAGAGACCAAACTGCCGGTGGTTAGGGCTCCAGAGTAAGGAACCTCCTCACAATACGTGCCGTGTCGAGGAGTACTGCCTTTTGCATCAAGCTCTTAAGCCAGCCGTCCAACGAGAGTCTCGGGAGGGAGATATATATTATTATTATTATTAACGCTTGTGCTATGGGCACCAGATTACGGACGTAATACTTAATATATATTACTTTTTTTGTAAATACATACATATATAGATAGAAAACACCCATTCAAATGTTCTTAAATATTAATGAACCACCCTTTTTTTTTTGTTAAGGCGGGAAAAAATGTTCCTAACCGCACACCCTGTCGTTCGGCGCAACGAACAGGGTAGTATGGGGCCTGCACTCACTAAAGAAACCCGTCGTGTGCCGTCTCTCCGCCTTTATTGGCAGGCCACTGGAACTATGTTACATTCCTTCAGTGGTCCGCCGGCGGCTTACCCTTTCGGGTACCCTCAACTGAGTGACGCATCCGCACATGGAGCGACGCACCTTCGCGGGAGGCTTTGCGGGTGACAGACGTTCCCCGGTCCATCCACCCGCAGCCTCAGCTAGGGCGGCATTAGGCGCAAATACTCACACCAGCGCCGCCCCAGTCGCTGAAGGCGGTTTGGGGCTGCGGAAGGATCAGCTTCCCTGGCCCTCTCCGCCGCTTCCTTCCGCGAGATGACCTCCTCGCAGAAGGCAGCGACCGCAGCCCAATTCCTGTCGCTGCCAAGCATCTCTCTGACGACGCTCGGCAGCGAGAGGTCCCCCCCTATTGCTGCGACGAGTTCACGGCGCTGCTCGGCCCAAGCCGGACCAAGCCGAACACGACTCGAGCGTGTGCTGCGCCGTGTCCTCGTCGCAGCCGCAATGGTGACAGCCCGGAGTCACTTCCCTCCTTGCAACTATGTGCAGATATCTGCCGAAGTAACCGTGCCCCGACAGCGTCTGCACCAGTCGGAAGGTAAGGACTCCATGCTGTCGCCCCGTCCACTCTTTCAGCACCGGCTGGAGCACCCTTACGGTCCGAAGACCAGAACGGGGCGCCTCCAGCCGCGTCCTCCAGCTGGCCATGGCAGCTCGGTGGGCGTCGCCCTGCCATCTGGACACTACGCTGGGTGGGGCTCGACCACCCCTCCCGCTCTTGCAACGCCCGCCGATACACGTCGGCGAGCACCTCCGCCTCTAAGTCCCACGGAGGGGTTCCGGCCAACGCGCAGGCCGCCTCCGTCGACACCGTGCGGTATCCACGTATGACCCTGGACGCGACGACTCTCTGTGGCCTCCACAGAAGAGCCCTGTTCGCTGCGTCCAGGGACTCTGCCCACACGGGTGCGCCGTACAGCTCCATCGACCGGATTTAATGAACGACCCTAGTAATTTACTTTTAGTAATTTATTTAAATCGATTGATTGATGACTTATAGGAAATGACTAGGTACTTTCAGAAATAGATAGGTACCTAATATAAATTGACAATTTAAGGGCATGACAAAATAATAAAAAAGGAAGTTAGGGACATGTAATGTCTATTAAATCCAGCGTAATTAATATTTAGATAAATAGTTAGAATTGCCCATAGACAATGTAAGACCAGGCGTACATCACTCGCTCAAGGCCCTGAGTTATATGCCTACCGCTTCGCGTACCGATCACGGTAGAACCGACACAAGACTGTCACACGCGCGCCTAAGCGCTAGCGCTTGTAGTATTGATTAAAATAAAATTATTTACGCGATTTAGGGTATTTCGAAAATAAAATTTAATAACCGAAAATTCAGAGCTAAACCTCTAAACGTATATGATCAACAACAAAAAAACAATTTATAAAAAAATAGTCCGACTTTAAAATAACATTTAAAATTATATAAAAACTAATCAAATAGAATCTACTTGAAAAATATTTTTTTAAGTTTTATAAACAATAGCTTTGTTGCTGTCGGTGGAGTCAGGAGTCTCCGAAACCGGCGAGCGGAAACCGGAGAGTGTATGAAGAGAATTATGAACGTTGAGGAAGCGAGAGATGTATGCAAGAATAGAGCCTTTTGTCACTCTGTTCTCTCTGCCTACCCTGCAAGGGAGATAGCGTGAAAATAAGTAAGTAGAATCATCATAGGTGCAACCCTAGCGCATTCGTTGAATGACGCGGTTACCCGAGGATTATGCGGCGGGCAAAACAATCTCAACTGTATTTCTGTATGCATAAGGTACATTGCTTCTCGCTACGAACAATTGGTATTATTATTAAGATTTTGTAGGCTATTATAGAGAGATTTTGGATAAGTTTTAATGGAAGTGATGTTTCTGTCCGTAGGACTAGTACTTATTCTGTGGTAAGACTAAATTTTTACCGTAATAGGACGAATGTAGCGGCCGAATGTAGTTATTAAATCCTGACAGTGGCCGCGAACATTTCGTGGGCGCTAATGTAATAATTACGCAATCAATATTTTTTATGAATCTTATCTAAAGTCTAGTAAAGAACTAGTCTATATGCCTGCCTTATCTGATAGGCAATAAGAAATTGCCTTATTCCTCAAATATTTAGTATTGAGGGTTTATTCCGTTTATTCATAAAGCTGTTTGCTTGCAGTGCATGATTTGAGTATAAAATTTTATATGTATAATGTTGATGCTCTTACCGCATATATCGCCGTAGCAAGGTTAAGTGCACAGTCCAGTCCTAGACAATGAGCAGTGTCATAAAAATATATTTTTTTAATACTTCATATCAAATGAATTTGCCCCCAGCATTTTTGCGTAGACTAGGTACGGCCGCGCAATAGGATCGCGTGAAAGACAAATGAGACCATTTCTCATCACGTTCAGTCGAGAAAAAAGGCGGGTTCCGTAAATTCACTGTCACTCAAGATTTGTTTACGCGTTGTGATTTACGGTAACGTGAAATTGGCTTGAGCCTTACCTGTTATTTTTACGGGAAAAAAGCGAAATACTGTTCGTTTTTATATTACAACGATTCTTATTAAATCAAAGTATGTATTAATAAAAACTTTGATATATTCGTATTTTATCTAACTATATATGTATATTAAAACACAAAGTGAAAAATGTGAAATCGAAAATAACAGTCAGGAGCAGGATTTGAACCTGCATCATCTGGATACCGTCCAGATGCTTTACCAATTCAGCAATCCTGACAATTGCTCCTGACTGCTAATTTCGATAACACATTATACTTAACGTCTTTGGGTGACGCCTGCGCCATCTGTCGGAAAGTATTTTCATACATTATACCGACCAGGTAAACTTAATTTTACAATTAAGATTTTACCTAATAATGACGCAAACCCTTTAAATATTTACATATTTTTATATATATTTTTAGCATTTGACATGCTTAGCACTATACATTAAACACAAAGTGAAAAATGTGAAATCGAAAATAACAGTCAGGAGCAGGATTTGAACCTGCATCTTCTGGATACCGTCCAGATGCTTTACCAATTCATCGGCGTCACCCAAAGACGTTAAGTATAATGTGTTATCGAAATTAGCAGTCAGGAGCAATTGTCAGGATTGCTGAATTGGTAAAGCATCTGGACGGTATCCAGAAGATGCAGGTTCAAATCCTGCTCCTGACTGTTATTTTCGATTTCACATTTTTCACTTTGTGTTTAATGTATAGTGCTAAGCATGTCAAATGCTAAAAATTAGGGTTTGCGTCATTATTAGGTAAAATCTTAATTGTAAAATTAAGTTTACCTGTTCGGTATAATGTATGAAAATACTTTCCGACAGATGGCGCAGGCGTCACCCAAAGACGTTAAGTATAATGTGTTATCGAATTTAGCAGTCAGGAGCAATTGGCTGAATTGGTAAAGCATCTGGACGGTATCCAGAAGATGCAGGTTCAAATCCTGCTCCTGACTGTTATTTTCGATTTCACATTTTTCACTTTGTGTTTAATGTATAGTGCTAAGCATGTCAAATGCTAAAAATATATATAAAAATATCTAAATATATATGTATAATTAATTATTTATAAACTATTACCAAATACCAACCAACTATTACTAAAAATTTTAATGAAAATAAGTCTTTTTTATATGGGTTTCATAAAACTAGGTATGTTGCTATTTAGATCAAAATAAAACGGTTATTTACGAAAGATCCATAATAAAGGTAAATCATAAGGTTATAATTTTTTTTTTATTTTAAAATTTGGCACTTAATTGCAACAAACCCCCAATTATGGAAGACTAAAGATGCATAGGCAAAATGTGGATATATTACATATCCCTTGCGTGATATAATATGTATCAGGTTACAGATATAAAACCTTATATAGGTATACACACACTAATAGGTACCCGCGTACACAATATTTTGATTACAACAGTTTCCATTTTCAAGTAAAACATTATTATGTTTTAATTTTCAGAGTATTCAAACGGTTTCGGGAAGTGAACCCCGAATTGGTGCCAAAACGCATGACAGAGAACCAGGCACACACCATTGCTGTACCAGTGGAGGAGATAGAAAAATTACCTGAACTTAAAGTAATTTTAATAGCTATATTATTACCCTTACAGCGTAGTGGTAAAACAGAGAATAATCGGAACTGAAGTCTTCAGTTCGAAGTCAAGTACAAGTCCACACACAAAAGTTGTGAGTCTGGGTGGACTTTATGTCCGTTATTGGTATTAACTTTTACCTAGAGCGAGGTGTTCTTCTCAAAAGATACTACCACAATTTTTATGGGTGGCAAACAAGCATACCACCTGATGGCAAGCGGTTAGCTTAGCCTATAGACGCTAACACCACCAGAGATACTACTTGCGCGTCGCTATCTCAAGGAAAGGGATGGAGGTGGATACGAAGGAAATTACGAAGAAAATAGGTAACATTCGAAGGAGAGAATAGGGAGGAGGTTTGGGCCTCCAACGTTCTCACTCAACACAACGGTAAGAGTACTACCGTTATTTTACGGTGATCTTTTTTGAGATGGTAGCACTTCCCCGATCGAGCCAGCTAGTTTTTTTTTATTGTAGGTATGTATTGGCAGACGAGCCACGGCCCATCTGATAAATGGTAACCGTCGCTCATGGACTAAACTATACCGATAGTATTGTTAAGCCGCTGCTCACCATTTAATTTCACTGATATGAAATGAAAGAATAAACGGCTATCTCCTGCTACAGCCAAAACGCAACGATGTGCTTCATGACCGGTCACACGGGAGATGGTGGAACCAACCCGCTCGGGCCCGATACCAAGTACCAAAGTACCCAGCCCTACCACCAGTCATGCAATGGATGATAATTGCTTACTTCCCTTAGTCGCCTCATACGACACCCGTGGGAAAGAATGGGGTGGTGATACTTGTATTCTTAGTCTGTCACCACACGGATAATTCGTGCTGGGA
Source organism: Leucoma salicis (assembly GCA_948253155.1). Taxonomy (NCBI): domain Eukaryota; kingdom Metazoa; phylum Arthropoda; class Insecta; order Lepidoptera; family Erebidae; genus Leucoma; species Leucoma salicis. The sequence continues at coordinate 27,806,299 of OX411804.1, read as the reverse complement.
TAAGCAAGTGTCTACCACTAGAACGTCGTAGTTTTGAAAATGAAAGCAGGTAACCTACACTAAACTCTACCATTTTTATTTGTCATGTCATGTGCACATATATAACTAGCCTTTACCCGCGGCTCCGCCGCAGCCAAACGCTAGTCTTTAGGTTAATTTTGAGGTTCCCGATATAGTAGCAGGATATAAAGTATACCAGTTTTTAAGTCTAATCAATAGCTAACAAATAAAAAAGTTGCATCAATATCCGTTCAGTATTTTTTGCGTGATGCGCAAAAAGCAAACAGACAAAAAAATCTAAAAAAAAATGTTTTGTGTTCAGTCACGTCTAAATAACCTAATACAGTCATTATTTCTCAAATATCGTAATGTACAGACACATCTCTGTTACAGCTTCATAATAGGATAACATACATTACATTCTTTCCACGACGCTAACTAGTGAAATGTTATGAATAAAAATACATAAGTCTTCTTCTTCTTATTAATGGCAGTCCGGGTGATTTTGCCAATGAGCAGTATTCTTAGGTGACATTGGTGGCGAAAATAACGCTTAAACCCCACTTATTCTGAGAGCAGACTTAATCTAACAGTGTAACTATAAAAGGCGTGGCTATTCTTTTTATGTCAAATATTTCACGATAAATTAAGCTAAACCATTTTCTAGGCCCAATTCAATTACCAAGTATACATGTTGACCTCAAATTACTACATTTTATTGTCGCAACTACCACGTAATTACTGAACCATTACATCCTCATAAACCGATTTGACCATGGTATTCTAGTAGAAATTGATATAAACAATTTGTTAATTACGCGAATTACATATTGCCTAGTATAACAGCATTTTCTCTGGAAAACAAAGTGCGAAAGTGTGATGAAATATAAAATAGCAACTGCGGGTTGAATTTGAACTGACGTGATATGTGTTTTCATTCCAGACGTTTTGTCAACTAAGCTATAGCACATTTTTTATTTTTTACTACTTATGCGGGCGGAAACAAGCATACGGCCCGACTGATGGTAAGCGGTGTTACCGTATCCTATGTCGATAGGCGTCTGCTAGCAACACCAGAAGCAAAGAGATAAGAAGGATAATAAGGAGAGGGCAAGAAGGGTTTGTGCCTCCGGCTCTCTCACTCCCTTTTCGGAACGCAACGTCAGAGAGTGATACTTCTCCGATGAAGCGAAGCCTTATATATACATCATGGGATAAGCAAGCCACTACACATTTGCTCAGGACTCTCAATTTACCGATTTGGGTGACGTCTGTTCTATGTATTCAGAATAAATATTTCTCATCATTTTCTTTACACTATTTCTCTCCCTTTCTCTGCCCCTGTCTTTATTTCTCTATATCGTGTGTTTGCAAACTTATTTTTGATATATATTATTATATTTCTCACACCTAAAATTTTGTTAACAATTAAGTAAGTGTTGTTATTTTATCATAAAAGTTACCTTCCACTACCCAAAACGATGGCGCTTAAGCCAAGAAAATAAGACTTAAACCCACAAAAACAATATCAAAACAAATTCATACAAAAACCGACTAAATCAAAAAATATTCAAAGTTATTCTCTTGAAAGTCCTTTATTTGTTTGCGTAAATAAATTCAAACATTGGCAAAAAGTTACACATTTCGTTCTGTTAGGGTTGTCACTTGTTGGCTAGTCGGCGCAGCGTCCGCCCTTGCACGACTCATGCCGAATATGGGCGGACACAACAATGCGTGCCGATGGCTTTACGCGGGGGTGGTCCGGTCGAAGGCGCTGTACGACGCACCCGTGTGGGCGGGGTCCCTGGACGCACTGAACAGGGCTCTTCTGTGGAGACCACAGAGAGTCATTGCGTCCAGAGTGATACGCGGATACCGCACGGTGTCGACGGAGGCGGCCTGCGCGTTAGCCGGAATCCCTCCGTGGGACTTGGAGGCGGAGGTGCTCGCCGAGGTGTATCGGTCGGCGTCGCAAGAGCGGGAGGGGGGCGGACGCCCCCTATCCAGGGAGGTGGCCAGGTGGCAGGGTGGCGCCCGCCGAGCTGCCATGGCCAGGTGGAAGGCACAGTTAGAGGCACCTCGGGCTGGTCTTTGGACCGTAGGGGCGCTCCAGCAGGTGCTGGAGGAGTGGGCGCGGCGACGGCATGGAGTCCTTACCTTCCGACTTGTGCAGGTGCTGTCGGGGCATGGTTGCTTCGGCAGATACCTGCACATAGTCGCAAGGAGGGAAGCGACTCCGGGCTGTCACCACTGCGGCTGTGACGAGGACACGGCGTGGCACACGCTCGAGTCGTGCCCGGCTTGGGCCGCGCAGCGCCGTGAACTCGTCGCGGAAATAGGGGGGGACCTCTCGCTGCGGAGCGTCGTGAGAGCGATGCTTGGCAGCGACAGGAACTGGGCCGCGGTCGCTGCCTGCTGCGGGTGGATGGACCGGGGAACGTCCACCACCCGCAAGGCCTCCCGAGAAGGTGCGACGCTCCGTGCGCGGATGCGTCGCTCAGTAGAGGGTACCCGAAAGGGTAAGCCGCCGGCGGACCACTGAAGGAATGTAACATAGTTCCAGTGGCCCGCCAGTAAAGGCGGAGAGAGCCGTCTCACGACGCGGCGGGTTTCTTTAGTGGGTGCAGGCCCCACACTACCCTGTTCGTTGCCCCGAACGACAGGGTGTGCGATTAGGAACATTTTGTCCCGCCTAAACAAAACAAAAAATTGGTTGTCACTTGTTCCACCGATGGAATGTAACATGGTTCCAGTGGCCCACCAATAAGGCGGAGAGACGGCACACGGCGGGTTTCTTTAGTGGGTGAGGGCCCCACACTACCCTGTTCGTTGCCCTAAGCGACGGGGTGTGCGGTTAGGTACATTTTTTCCCGACTAAACAAAAAAAAAGTGTTGTCACTTGTACCACTGAAATAATGCAACATAATGTAGTACCAGTGGCCCGCCAACACAGGCAGAGGAGACGGCACACGGTGGGTTTCTTTAGTGGATGAGGGCCCGACACTACACTGTTCGTAGCCCCAAACGACGGGGTGTGCGGTTATGTGCATTTTTTCCCGCGTTAACAAAAAAATAACAGTTGTCACCGGTAGCACTGAAGTAAAGTAACACAGTTCTAGTGGTCTGCCAATACAGGCAGAGAGACGGCACATGGCAGGTTATTTAGTGGGTGAGGGCCCCACACTACCAGGGTGGTTCGTTGCTGCGAACGACGGGATGTGCGGTTAGCTAAATTTTATTCCGTTTAACCAAAAAAAAGGGTTATCAGTGGTAGATTAGAATTAAATTACTGTAGTCTCTTTAATCCCAAGGAGGATTGGAAACTATGCGAAAAGCCTTGTGACATAGACTTGTTATATCACGATCTTCCTAGCTCTATCCTAAGCCTGATTGGGGTTGGCTTATGATCTGTTCGGTATTAGCTGATCACCAGCTTACACGAAGCGACTGCCTATCTAGTCTCGGTGCATCATTACCCAACTGCCAATGAAGGGTTATGTTTTCTCTTTCGGTTTATAATCTTCATTTAGGTGCCGCTTGCAACTAAACTTAATGCGCGTATTTAACTAACGCTTTCAGCTCTTAATATAGTCGGTTGAACCGAAGTAGAGTTATACTTTATTAGCCCACTACCATGGAAAGCTTATTTTTTTTTTTACTATTTCCAACCTTTTTTCTGTCTTTTTATTGCCTTACTTATTTGCAGTCGGGTTTTTGGTTTTTTAAATTATTTATTTTGTTTAGAACAGCTGAAGACCTCACGACAAGGTAAAGTTAAATATTTATACATGATTCTGACAACCTGTGACGACTATCTGCATGTTACGCTAATTAGCGTGCCTTGAGAAGCACATATTTGGTCAAATAGGTGGTTTTGTATGTCTAATTGCCAGGACAGACTCACATCACGCATTCACCAACTTAGTCAAGCATGCGTAAACAGGTATTTACTTCAAAAAGAACAGATGACGCAAATCCTCATATTTTCTTGCGAAGCGTTGATTATGAAAAAAAACAATAGTGCCTATGTGAAAATGTATATAGCAAATTTACTTTTTGAGACATGCCTTTTTTATATGTTTCGTTTTAAAGAAACGTAACAGCCCTAGGTAGCTATTTGATTATTCAAAACACCATAGGCGTTTGAAAAACAACTAAAAGTTACACAACTCATATAAAAAATAAGAAGATTTACATAGGTAAGTAGCTTTATTCACAACTAGCTAGTGATGTAACGAATGTTCGCATTCGCATTCGCGAATATTCGCCTGTTTTCAACAATTCGCATTCGCATTCGTATTCGCATGAAACGATGCGAATGTTCTGCCAATATATTTAGTCCATTGAAAAGTTACATTTAGGGTTGCGTTTTTTAGAGTACGCAATTTTATTTTTTTGATGTGTAGTTTCGGTTAGTATAAGCGTAAGTTCAAGTTTGTGGGGTCGCCACCCTTGTCCCCCGGCCGCCACCTTGGAAAAAAGGGTGCAAAGGGTTTTCGCGCTGTATCTCGTAAACTAGCAAACCTACAGAAAATTCTGTTAAACATTATTCGTAGAAAATTAAATTGTCTACTTCTTTACCATATCACTTTTTATCCTAAAATCGAAAACAAATAAAGTTATAAACAAAAATACCTGAACATTTTTTTAAACTTTTATTTTGGCTGTTATAACTTTTTTCCTGGTCATTTTACAATAAAATCACATTAGAGCAATCTTATAGCGGGTTTTTAAACGAATAATTTCCACTATAAATTCGTTTGATTTCATTAATTTATCTGGGTTTTACAGCGCTCCGAAGTGGACGGAGTTCTTTAATACTCGTAAGAATACGATAAAAACGAACCATTAGGCTTAGTTTTGTATTAGCTCCGCACTCTGGTCACACAAAGGCCCTTCAGCCCAGCCTCCTCATCAAGGTAGTCGAGGGCCTATTCCCACGACGGAGGCAGAGCACACGCCTTCGGTCATGGCACCGCCAGGTAGCGACCAGGATGCCGACCTTAGTGTACCGCCCCGTCACCGCGTCGTTACAAGAACACCGCCCCCGGCTCAGACGGGATAGTCGCCCGGGTGCTGGCTCTGTACCACCTGGAGCCCCGCTTCAGGGGACTGTTCAACGCGTGCCTAGCGTCCGGACGGTTCCCTGACTGCTGAAAGGAGGGGACGCTGGTAGTCCTGCCGAAGCCGAAGTGAATGCCAGATTTGGTCGGGGCCTTCAGGCCCATCGTGCTGCTGGACGAGACGGGTAAGCTGCTGGAGAGGATCCTCGCTGCCCGCATCGTCCGGCACCTGCGCGACGTCAGACCGGACTTGTCAGACACCCAGTTCGGTTTTCGAGTTGGTTCTTCGACAGTCGGCGCGATCATGCGCCTGAGGGCCGAGGCCGCGGCGGTCGTCGCTGGCGGTGGAGTGCTATTGGCGGTATCGCTTGACATCGCCAACACATTCAATAGTCTGCCATTCAGCTGCATCAGGGAGGTGCTCCGGTATCACGGGGTGCCTGCATATCTGAGGCGGCTAGTGGCAGACTATCTTAAGGGCCTTTTGTCTGTTTATCTGTTTGTTTCTTCCCGCATCACGCAAAAACTACTGAACGGATTTTGATGCGATTTTTTCTATTTGATAGATCTCAATTAGACTTAACAACTGGTATACATTTTATCCCGCTACTATATCGGTAACCTGAAATACAACCTAAAAACTAGCTTTTGGTTGCGGCGGAGACGCAAGCAAAGGCTAGTATCATTTAATTAATTATATATTATATAGTCAAAGTTTGAATTAGACATCTGGTAAATTTGAAGCTTTAAATGCAATATCGAAAAGGCTTTGTTGGTTTAATGAAAATATCTAATAGTTTCTGACAACACCAAATAGTAAGTATTATGAGCACAAAATAATCAAACTGCTCAACGCAGAAGATCTTCTGAATGTTTAATAAAAGTATAACGGGTATACCTCAACGTTTGATTACTTTATCGTAAGTAATTTGTTTACGTAATTATTACAGATCAAAAATATGGTGGTTATTTTATTTCAATATAAAAAAAATGTCTGAGTTTATTTTACTAGTGCTTCTGTAATAGGCCGTTAGTCATAGGTTCTCGAAATTCTACTGTAATTATAAAGATATTTTTTTTTAAATAAACCAACTTATCTCAGCATAGTATCTATCTCTGTATTTTATAAATTTCACATACAATTTTAACAAATGCCTAGATTCTATGAGAACCACAGCACTCGATAAGGAGGTTTATATTGGATCAACTACATTCTAATTTCAATTTTTACTACATTCAATTGTTTTACCCCATGATACATTTTTTCATGACTGTCATGGAATAGATTATAAATAAAAGAAAATCGGTAGGTACTTAAATCTAAGGATATTCTTAACTTTATAGCTAGTAGGTCAAAAAAGCCTTAATCCATGATATTTTGTAATACATATAAAATGGCCGGGCCTTGAACTAGCTAGATCTAATCTCAATTTTATTTTGCATGGCACACGCTATGTAGGAATGTGTAAATAGTAAAAACACATTTGATTCACTCAAATACACCATTACTCTATGTGAAGGTAGTACTTATCAACCCTCTTCCCTATGGATCTAGTCCATTCATTGGTGGTAATTTGCACCACCAAACCCACCAATGCGGTAATGACCACTTGACATGGGAAAAAAGTAAATCAAAATGATTTACTGGAAAATATAAATATCAGGTTTTTAAATCTTCTAACTAGTATTTTCTTTATTACAGGAAAATCCATTTAAAAGAAGAATCTGTCAAGTGTTCTCCCACGATGGCTCTGGGAACCTTACATTTGAAGACTTCCTGGACATGATGTCTGTATTCAGTGAAGCAGCACCTAGAGATATAAAGGCTTGGTAAGACAGTAGCTTTACTTTTTTATAAAATACTACTTGAAGTTGCTTATCGTTAAGAAGTCTTAGAGCATATATTGAACATCGAAATTTAAAAATTTATTAAATAACTTTTTGGAGTTCTAATGTACCAACCGCAAAAGAAAAAAATACGCCGAATTTGCCGCCAGCATATTTGCTCAGAATCCTAATATTATAAATATAAAAGTGTTTATTTTGCATAAATATAGCCTAGAAAAGGACATAGTTTCCTTTATATTCTGGAAAAATTGATGGTTAAAATTGGTGGTATTGATGTTTTATTTTTGCATACAGATAATTGCCGTGTGGGGCTGGCTTTAGAATTGTCTCACCCCTCTCCACCCATGGGAGTCGTAAGAGCCGACTGAGGGAATACCGAGGGAGTGGGCAGCAGCACTCCCTCGAGTATTAACAACATCCACTGCGATCGCCAACCCGCCTGCCAAGCGTGGCGATTACGGCACTATCCCCTATTCTTGGGGAGGCCTATGTCCAGCAGTGGACTTTAAAAGGCTGATGGATGATACAGATAATTAATGTGGAGTAGTCTCTGAACTCCGTGCGGACCAAATAACGAGTAGAATCCAGTTTAAAAGAACATGTACCTACGTATGAACGACGAACATTTGGAGGCTATTTAAAAAAAAAATGTTAAATTATCTCAACAGGTATGCCTTCCGGATTTACGATTTAGATGACGACATGTACATTGGCCGGGACGACCTTTTAGAAGCGACGAGATTACTCACAAAAGGCGAACTGCATCCGCAAGAGAGAGAAGAGATTGTCGCCAGCGTGCTCGACGAGGCCGATGTCGACGGCGATGGTCGACTCTCGTTTATGGACTTCGAACACGTAGTCGTCAGAGCGCCTGACTTTCTCTCTACTTTTCACATCAGAGTTTAAAGGGTATTTTAATAAATATATTTTAACTAAATAATTATTTTGTGTTTTGTGTAAAAAGAAAAAAAATTGTGAAGGTAAACAAAATTACAGATATATAAGAAATGTCTTCTGTTGTATCCTATGAAAGAAGTGTTATATCCTATGTAATTGTTTTTAGAACTAAAAGTTAAATCATCATTGTCTCTGCTGGGCAAGTATCTCTCACAGAGTATGAGCGTAAAACAGCCACTTCTTTATACACTGGAAGAATAATAGAATACAAAAGAGACAAAAGAGTTTGATGCGCTAAGACGACACCTACCGATAAGGAAAGATTTTACCATCATGTAAAAAATTCTCTAACAAAACCCGCTAATATAATTTTTCAAGCACAACAACTGTATATTTTAGCCATTTGGTGGTGCATACAATGGATACAAGAATAAATTACGAACTTAAAAATCCTCCAACACACTACTACTACTATTAAACTCTTTCTTAACTCCATCATTAGACCCTGATCACCATCTATCAGGCCATTCCAATGAAAAACGAATGAAAACACGATGCCACTATTGTAAGTTAGTGAAAAAAATCTGATGGACATCAAGCGGCTGAACAGATTTTATAGCTCAGCAGAGATTTGAACGCCACAGACAGATGCGCACTTTAAGCTACACAGTTTGTCCGTATGATGACGGACTAAGAATATAAGTGTCACCACCCCATCCTTTCCCACGGGTGTCGTATCTACAAGGCGACTAAGGGAAGTAAGCCGTTATCACCCATTGCACTACTGGGTGGTAGGCGAGAGTACTCCCTTGCTATCGGGCCCGAACGGGTGTCCTGAACTCATCGCGGCAATAGGGGGGGGACCTCTCGCTACCGAGCGTCGTCAGAGCGATGCTCGGCAGTGACGGGAATTGGGCCGCGGTAGCTGCCTTCTGCGAGGAGGTTATCTCGCGGAAGGAAGGTGTGCGGTTAGGTAATTTTTTAAACAAAAAAAAAAGAATAGAAGAATTACTACCGTCTGCTGTATGACCGGTCGTGAAGCACGACAGTTTATTTTCGCTGTAGCAGTAGATAGCCGTTTATTCTTTCATCTTATATCTGAGAAATAAAATGATGCGCAGTTGGTTACTCTCAGTATAGTTGAGTCCATGAGCAACTATTGGAATAAACGCAAACACTGCGCCCGTTAGTAGACATGTTGATGTCACGGCACTAACGTCTCATCGTCCCATCTCTAATGGCTCTCTCTCTTCCTTACCTACCTAACGACTCCTAACTATATCGTGTGTTAAATTTTGTAAAATCTCTGTACTTAATAAAATACCCGTAAATCTATTCAGTGCCTTATTTATTTAAATATAACAACAGCGATAGTTACCATTTACCATCACGTAGGCCGTGCCTCGTCTGCCATCAGCAATAAAAGAACTCTCGAGTTAACCAATTAAACGAGATAGATATAGAAAATAGTTTTCTTTCATAATAAATATTTATTCTGAATACACATGATCCTGAGTTGTGCTAATAAATTGTTTCATAACACTTAGAAACTGTTCAACTCTTGATAAAATCAATAAAGTCGCGATAAATCCGAAGTGTTGGAAGAGGATATAAATACAATCCTGAACCAGTTTGTTTTATATATCACGAAGAAAAATATATTCCATTTTACTTAATAGTAAGCGAAATGGTAATCCACCAAGCAGCCAGGTTGGTCTCCAATATTGGATCCTTCAGTTTGATAGCTGTCTCATTTACTTACGTCTGTAAGTCGCTTCTTGTAAGAATAAATCATTATTTTAAAAATTGAAACCTACCTTCCCAAGGTTTTATTTTCGGCCTCTGCAGTAATTTCACACAGTTCCAGTGGTCCGCCAAAAGGGCGGAGAGACACAGTTTGTTTATTTAGTGTATGATGGCCGCATACTATCCTATTCGTTGCCTCAGAGGATAGCGAGTGCAGTACATTTTTTCCCGCCTTAAGAAATAGGTAAGGTTATATTTTCACAATTTCTTATATACTTTTTTTTATTTGTTTTTTTTTTTTTTTGTTTTTTTTTTTGTTAAGAATTTCTTATATACCTAAGTATAGTAAATGGCCAGACATGACGTGTACTGATTTGAATTCTTAATAATATAATAAATGCGAGTTTGTGATAATGTTTGGACGTTTTTCCATGAATTATGCCTAAATAACTGAACGGCTTTATATTAAAGAAGAATAGAAGGCAGCATGTTGTATGCAGACATGTGGCAGTACAATTATATAAGCACAGAAAACCTCATAAATACGATATTGAAAATTATTTTTTCTTACATGTATACCACATACAGCCGAATTGAGAACCTCCTCGTTTTTGAAGTCGGTTGAAAAGTTAATAAAAATCATTAGAAATATTTGTTACGTCGAATCTAGGTTTTTTAACTTATTTACTAAAAAGACGAACTAGGATTGTTTTCCCGGCCACTGAAGTAATGTAGTTCCAGTGGCCCGCCAACACAGCTGAAGATATAGTACACGGCGGGTTTATTGAGTGGGTGAGGGCTCCACACTACGCTGTTCGTTGCCCCTGAGCCCCGTGCGGTTAGGTACATATTTCCCCGCCTTAACAAAAAAGAAAAGGATTGGTTTCCCGGTAAGTGCCCTTTTATTTAGAGTATTTTGTTTAGAGATCACCTTGCACTATGAAATCATCGCTATATAGCATGGGACTTTACAAACATACAATTGACACAAAGTACACCCAGACTCGGAACAACCATTTGTGGATCACACAAAGAATTGTTCTATGTGGGAAACGAAGCCACAACACTTTGCAAGGGAATTCGATATCGAAACCACTGCGCCATCTGCACAGTCAGCGAACAGAAAAGTGATATTTTCAAAATAAATTATCTATACTCTAAGCTTGAAACACTCGAGTTGTACCCATAGTTTATAGTATATACTAGCCTTTGCCCGCGGCTTTGCCGCAGTCAAAAGCTAATTTTTGGGTTATATCTCAGGTTCCCGATATAGTAGCGGGATAAAATGTATACCAGTTGTTAAGTCTAATTAAGAGCTCTCAAATAATAAAAGTTGTATCAAATTCCGTTCAGTAGCTTTTGCGTGATGCGCGAACAAACAAACAGCCAAAAAATCTAAAAAAAATCGTTTTGTGTTTAGACACGCCTATATAGCCTAATGAAAGCATATTTTCTCAAATATCTTAAATGTGCAGACGTAGCTCTGTTACAGCTTTATAATAGTAATAGTATATCGACTACCTACGTAAATACTATATCTATGGTCGTACCTATAGTAAATGACTAATGATAACCTATGTAATGGTCCACCAAAAGCTAGTTTTTAGGTTCTCGATATAGTAGAGGGATAACATGTATACCAGTTTTTAAGTCTAATCGAGATCTATCAAATAAAAAAGTTGCATCAAAATCCGTCCAGTAGTTTTTGTGTGATGCTCGAACAAACAAACAGACTAAAATTCTAAAAAAAAATTGTTTTTTTTTTCTAGACACGACTATAATATAATCTATTAAAATATTTTTTTCTCAAATATTTTAGATGTACAGACACCTCTGTTACAGCTTCATAATAGTATAGATAAGTTAGTTGCCTTCTCCTCATTCGGTAATATGAGAAAGATATGACAAATCAAATAACCAAGATTTTGTCGAAAATTATTTCTGACATACAAAATTAATTTTGTATGTAGAATGAAACGCTTAGTAAATGAATAGAATTGCCAAATTGAAAAGATAATGAATTCTATCAAGACAATACTGAGTCCCAACTTTACAAAACCAATAATTTGAATATTTTATTAATAATTGTCAATTCATTAAATACTTTATATTTAATTTAAATAATTAAGTCTGTGTAATTTTTGAAATGTCTGGTCTAATTTTTATAATAGTATTGAGGCCAACGATATTATATCCCGTAATGAGTAGTGGCGGTGACCATGTTTTGAGTACCTACCTAGTTGAATCTATGAACAGCGCTGAACATTTTTGTTATTGCATCGCCAGTATTCGTAATGTCGCCTGCAATTTAGGTAATTACAATTATTATTAAAAAATATTTTTAAACACATAAAAAACTAAATATTTATTAATATGAAGTTTATTAAAATAATTGATATCTAATAAAAAATAAGGATAATACGAAAATTTCAATTAAATCTCCAAAAAGATAACTCCGCCGCGACAGTGCGTGCACTGCCGTGACCAGGATTCGAACCTGGGTTACTACGGCCACAACGTAGGGTCCTAACCACTAGACGATCACGGCTATCGGAGATTGTACTCACGATGCTGAAATAGCTGTTCATTCTCGTAGTATATGTTTTCTCTCTTCTTTCATATTGCTGTCTCTTATTCGCGTACCAAATGACTCCAGACTTACAAGATATGAATTTTGTTATCAGAGCGATGTCAAAGTCCAAGCTTGAAGTAGGTAGATACCTACCTATTAAGTAATTTATGTAATAATAGGTAGATACTGTAGTTTTAAATCATTTTAAGATAAGGTCGGAAATGCGTGTAAAGCCACGATGGAACTCATTTTTTTCTTATTTTTACATACCCATTGATAGTTCGGTCTTTTTATGTTTGGTGATTCCTCTCGCTCCCACAGATTGTAGCGTATTTTAAAAATTATAGTTTGATAAACTATGTTGAAGTGGGTAAAATCACCTTCAAAGATTCCGCTACATGGTATAATATACAGGTGACGCTTATAAAAGCGTGTTAAAAAGCATTGTGTTCATCTTAACAAATAAATTATAAAATGCTAAAATATTTATGCAAAACCGTGCGGACTCCCTTGCTTCCAAAGTTTAGCGCGATCAACCAACCAGTACAATAAGAGCTCTACTAATTACTGAAACTCTATCTAGTAGCTTGATCCAAGGAGCTCTATTTAATTTCGACAATAGCTCTATCGAACCTTATTTAATAAAATTTAATAACGGGCGTTGTTTGTGTGATTTTTTAATTGCGTAAATTTTAATGACATTAGATAATAGGTAATACTAAATACACTATTACGCGGGTAAATCCATTAGATATTTTTAGCTAGTTCTTCGTGCTTCGTGTCCTTGAACTTTTTCGTGAGTAAACCGAAGCTATGTAACTGTTAATAAATAAGGAATTATTATGACTGGTGATGCCCAATTCATAATAGATATTTAGAAAGGTTTAAACTGTTAGTTACTTAAACGTTTGATCACGCAAGATCAATAGCGTGATAAATAATATAGGTAGGTACCTATATAACTATTTAATAGGGACCTATGAAAATTTATATCTTAAAAATGTAGTTTACAACATTAATGTATTATTCTTAAAATTAAAGAAACTACTATTTGTCCGTGAGGTGACGGATTAAAAATACAAGTGTCACCACCCCATTCTTTCCCACGGGTGTCGTATGAGGCGACTAAGGGGAGTAAGCAATTATCATCCATTGAATGACTGGTGGTACGGCTGGGTACCAAGTGGGAGTACTCACTTGGTAGGTATCGGGCCCGAGCGGATTGGTACCACCATCACCATCTCCCGTGTGACCGGCCATGAAGCACATCGTTGCGTTTTGGCTGTAGCAGGAGATAGCCGTTTATTCTTTCATTTCATATCGGTGAAATGAAATGGTGAGCAGCGGCTTGACAATACTCTCGGTATAGTTGAGTCCATGAGCGACGGTTACCATTTACCATCAGATGGGCTGTGGCTCGGCTGCCACTAAATGCAATATTCGATTGATCGATTTTGACATAAATTCATTTATCAGATGTGTACCCACACAACATGAGCTAGGCGTATTATTCATACTTAAAATAGAGGGCACATAAATCGATTTCGTAATTTTCGAGTTCATGTCAATCGCATCGAACAGCGTCCTGATAGGCTATTAACCCGCTATAATGTGAGTGTATGTTCCTGACAGTGTCTCTTATTGGACATGACTAGGCTATTGATGTTGTAGCCGACACTAATAACGTTGCTACATACCTATACTTATGATTAATTTCGTATAAGGACGGAGTTCAATTATGTGTAGTCCACACCCTACCTCAATATGTCGACGGCTTAAAAACTGACGTATTATATAATTATTATATAGAGCTCGAGCAAGAATTGAGTGACCAAATCAACACCATTGCAGACCTTCACGGGCAATGCTTTCCATAAGCTTTAGCATTGTTCGATATGTGTAGGACATAGTAATATTATTAGTGGGCACAATGAACACACGTTTCACTTGTGAAGTACTTCTTCGTAGTAAATCTTCAAACAGAGGACATCTTTGATTGCCGGATGCCACTGATCGACCTACCTTTTAGTCGTCACTATGCAATACATAAATAAACTTATAACATTGAGATACGAAAAAAATATATGCCTTGAAAACGTTTTGAGAACACCTAATGTATTATAAAAATCTGAAGTTCATATTATCGGTGACACGATACGGGTCACAGCTGTCAAAGGGATCTAGAAAATATAAAAAGAAAAATATGGCACCGTATTTTTCCCTCACATTTTCCATGTTCCGCTTAAATGGATCCGAATGATTTTCTTTATACCTTTATCTGCCAATGTTAGGCGACAAAGACATCGTAGAGATGGGTAGGCAGAATGTAGCTAACGTTTGTAAACAGCACAACGATAGATATATTTACATTTTATACGAATAGGTACGAGATATTCCCGGATCTATGACTTTTCAGAACCAAGAATATATCCATTAAACACAAAGTGAAAAATATGAAATCGAAAATAACAGTCACGAGCATGATTCGAACCTGCATCTCCTGGATACCGTCCAGATGCTTTGCCAGGAGATGCAGGGTCGAATCCTGCTCGTGACTGTTATTTTCGATTTCACATTTTTCACTTCGTGTTTAATGTATGTTGCTAATCATGTCAAATGCTAAAAATATATATAAAAATATCTAAACAAGAATATATCCTTTCCTTATTTTAATAAACTTTTCTTATAATATATATTTTTCAACCTATTACCGGCTATTGGACACGGGTATTCGTTCAGAGTGAGCTGGATTTCCATACCTATTAGTTAATTCTAATCACAACTGTAAACCTAAGTCAATAATTAAGAGAATTCAGAGCAAAAGGATTCATACATATATGACGAAAAAGTACCTACATTATCATCATATAATATTTTTAATCATTCAATCACTGATTTAATACCAAATGTAAAATCCGTAATGGTAATAAAGTTGGAATCACAATGAAAGCTTTTTACTTACAAAATAGGTACCTCTAGGTGTAGACCCTTATCATTTGCGAAGGCGTAGGCAGAGATGTATTACGCACCCACGATTCGCTAGCTATGTTTGAGTCCCACGTAATAGGGGGCGAGCCTAAAGCCTATTGCCGTCTACCGGGCACATTTCCAAACTCCGGGGAAATTTTTCTGTTAAGGAAAAAGCTCAATAATACTGCCCGACCCGGGAATCAAACCCGAGACCTCATGATCAGCAGTCGCTCACACTACCGCTGCACCACCGAGGCAGTCAATCAGTCTGTGTGTTAGCCTTTTCTCTTTTTTTATTAAGGCGGGAAAAATGTACGTAACCAGGGTAGTATGGGAACCTCATCCACTAAAAAAACCCGCCGTATGCAATCTCTCCGCCTGCACTAAAGGTAAGCCGCCAGCGTACCCTCTTTGAGCGAGGCTTCCGACCACCGGAGCTACGCAGCTTTGCATTGCGCCACTTTGCGGAAGACATTGCGGGTGGCGGACGTTTCCCGGTCATCTACCCGCGGCCAGTGTGTGTTAGCCTTGTGGTAAAACCTAGAACGAAAAACAGTGGTATCGAGTTCGATCCCCAGTCCAAGATCCAGACCACGTATCGCACACACCTCTGACTTTGCGAGGTTTTTCAATGTTATGTTACAATTTACCACTGCAGGAAAACATCGTGAGGAAACCTGCATGCCTGAGAGATTTTCGTCTATCAAACTGCACTGGGCCAACATGGTGGACTATGGCCTAATCCCTCTCACCATGAGAGGAGATTCATGTCCAATAGTGGAACTGAAAAAGAGTTGAAAAAAAATATTTAAGTTGGATTTCGGCATCCCTTTTGATCTATATTTTTGATGTGAAACATCTAATGCGGCACGAGGCTGAAATGGGCTGAAGCGTGGCGACGCTTTTATTTTTGTTTTAAACGCCATCTGTTGTTTTAGCATATGACATGCTCCGCCACTTTTAAAGTACAAATTATTTGTGAATAAGGAAAAAGAGATTTTTTGTACTAGCGGGAATCGAACCCGCGCCTTTTCCAATCCGGGGAAGTGCTCTGAATCACTGAGCTATAGTACAGATCTTTCGATCATCCCAATCTACTTATCACATTTTGTCTTTACGACCAACGCCATCTATCGGAAGCATTTACATGCATTAAACCAATATAGTAAGTTTAATTTTGCAATTAAAATTCATACTATTTGATGGCGCGATTTTCTAAACATTTTTGATCTATATTTTTTAGCATTTGACATGCTCCGCCATTTTTAAAGTACAAATTATTTGTGAATAAGGAAAAAGAGATTTTTTGTACTAGCGGGAATCGAACCTGCGCATTTTTCAATTCGGAGAAGTGCTCTGAACCACTGAGCTATAGTACAGATCTTTCGATCATCCCGATCTACTTCGTCGTAAAGACAAAATGTGGTAAGTAGATTGGGATGATCGAAAGATCTGTCTCAGTGGTTCAGAGCACTTCCCCGGATTGGAAAAGGCGCGGGTTCGATTCCCGCTAGTACAAAAAATCTCTTTTTCCTTATTCACAAATAATTTATCCCTCTAGTACCTAAGTACGTAGGAATAAGGCGAATGCATGCATAATAAAATTTAATTTTGTTTTCAACCTAAAGAATTTACATGCAAAATGTCAATTTAAAATATAAATATATATTTCATTAAGAGCCATCTAATGATAAACATTATACTATTTGTATATTAGGGAAGAATGTTTGTTGTTAACAAAATGTCTCCTAGATGTCACTATACTACACATTTTTGGATTATAATAATATATTGAAACACAATCAGAAAAATAAATAGTGCTTTAAAATAAGAAATAAAATATATTAATTACTTCAAAAGATTTCAAATAGAATACATATTTTACAAAAACCGGAATTTACCGCAAATTCTAATAACAAACGCACCCATTTCTATATTGCACGTGTTCACTATGGTATTATAAAATCTACATTGTCTATGCAATAAAAATTAAAGTATCTTTGCTTTTGTAGTCGCGGTTTTAGCTATATCATGGGTAAAATACTATTGTAATTCGCTAATTCTAAATACGTGCCTCTATAATCCTTATAAACACGTAGAGTGAAAAGACAATTAGATATTTTGTACGGTTATATGATTACTTGCTTTCATTTGACAAATTGCGCTAGACCGCATATATAAAATGGCAGCCCTACCACGTAGAATAATCAAAGAGACACAGCGACTGATGCAAGAGCCGGTGCCGGGAATCAGCGCAGTACCAAGCGAAACAAATGCACGTTATTTCCATGTAATTGTCACCGGCCCAGAAGACTCGCCGTTTGAAGGAGGTCTATTCAAATTAGAATTATTTCTTCCTGAGGACTACCCCATGTCAGCGCCGAAGGTTAGGTTTATAACGAAAATATACCATCCAAACATAGACCGGCTAGGTCGTATATGCTTGGACATATTGAAGGATAAATGGAGTCCTGCGCTGCAAATCCGCACGGTATTGCTTTCGATTCAGGCGCTATTGTCAGCGCCGAACCCTGACGACCCGCTTGCAAACGACGTGGCTGAACTTTGGAAGGTGAACGAGAGCGAGGCGATTCGAAACGCGAAGGAGTGGACACGGAGATATGCCATGGACAACTGAGAGCTGTGCTGCAGAGCCCTCTCACACCAGTGCCTCCCCGACGCGCGGACACGAGGACGGAACTAACATATATCATGATTTTAAGAGTGCAAGTTATGTTATACATCCTAGACCGAGTAACTTGTGAAGAGACAATTGTGGATACATTTATATAACAAGTGAGAGACGGGCGACCCTGCCCGTCACCACGGGTCAACCTCCCGCATCTCGTAGCTTCGTCCCTATCATCTCAGAGCGGTCTGACAGTCCACAGGTCATGTTTACCCGTTCACATGTAGCTTCGTTACAATATTAGGTATGCATATTTTTTTACTATCATTGAATAAATAAATATCTGGATACTTTTAATGTATATATTTCATGGTTACAACTTTGGTTAATTTTATACAATTGATAGGTTTACTGTCACAAAGTTGGATATCCCTGTAAGAGTTATGAAACACCATCTACTGAGTGCAAATTTTAGCTAATAAATTTATAGGTTTACTGATTATAGTGTTATGAAAGTTTAATTATTTTTTATTACATAGCAAGTTTGATGCATTATCTGTGTTTTGATTTCTATGTCAAGCGATGTCCACATGATTTCACCTTGAATCTTTTGTGTACCGTTTACATCTTGTATAAAATCATTAAATTGTATTTATGTACATTTAATTTGGCTTTGTGAAAACTTCAAAATACATAATATACAAAAGCTATACCAATATTTTATTTATAATTATTTATGAACTAGATATAAGGTGTTCTGTTTCTACATTTAATTATTTTCCTTATAGGTTTCTTTCATACATACTGTAATTGTAGTTAATTTCCTTATATAATTACCATTATTATATTTATCTTTGTTGCTATGGATCATATATATATATATATATATAGCTTAGAATTTGTCACTTCATGTGGCTGACTATTTAACGAGATAGATTGGTTACACACAATGTTAACAAAGCATGCCCTATTAAAGATATAAAAGAATAATTGACTGACTGACTAGAATATCAAGACAGCCCAAACCCCTTTGACTAGAACCATATAAATTTCCATATATGGCTTTCTTCGATTTTATAGATGAGACCTAAATAAGGATTTTATCTTTCACTTTGTGTTTAATTATACAAATAGATTCTTCATCTACCATCACATACCCTGCAACCTCTATGATTCGAGCGAAGCTGGTAATGCACTAGTATCTTATAATCTGTAATAATTTAAAATGTCAAACTGACCTTTTCTCCAGCTAAATTAGACAGAAGCTCTATGAAAATGTAGAAAAAGGTTTACACATGATTTTACTTTTTAGATAGATTAGACAACTTTACTTTTATATTATTCACAAAGAAAAAATGGGATTTGATCCAGCGTAGCTGCAAGTAATTGTTAATAGCATCTTTTGTATTACACAGCTAAGTTTTATAGGTTCAAATCCTGAATAATACATGCTTTTCCTTATTAGAATAACAGATTGTGAAATAGATCCCTTGGATTTATTTTAACATTTATAAAGAAAAAAAAACGTTTTTGCACACATGTTTGTGCATTTTTTTCCCTGTTTACCTATTACTTCGAAAATTGTTGTTTTGCAATGAGACTTATATAGGAATCTCAAACTCTGAGATTGTCTCTGTGTGAGAAGATAGCTGACTTTATCACCACAATTAAGTGTACTGGTTTAATACCCCTTTGGCTTACTACTTACCATGAGGAGTTTATGCTTCATCTGCATTTTCAATGAGATCGAAAATTACTGTTAACTATATTTTTTATTTTTTCTATTTTTTAATTTAGCTGCTTTCTTAATCCAATACATAAATGTCAGAAGTTAAAAATATTGAATTCAGCTTTGGACATCTACCATCTAAGTCCACCCGTGATCATGAATGCTGTAAAGTATTTGAAACGTCGAGATAGCATAAAAATCAAGTAAATGCGATAGATTCCGTAAACACGTTTTATTTCAAAATCATAATATAATTTACTAAACCTGTCAACATTACTGCAGCCAATGCTTGGGCATGATATCTGCTGGATCCACTACTAATATATAAAGTTTAAAAAAATTTTTATGTAAATAGCTACAAAAGTAGAATTAAATAGGTTCACTTGTTTTTGTTTACTAGCTGTGTTTTTTTGTTTTTTTTATGTGCAGTACACTAATTATTTTTCAAAAGTATCCTAATTTAATCCTTATAACATCAGCTATCTACCAGGGAATGTCCCATCCAAATCGGTCCAGCTGTTCCAGAGATTAGCTGAAACATAGAGGCACACTTACAAAAACTTAAATTGAATTTTAGTTATAGGTTAATTTCAAATTATGCTTTCATTATGCATTCAGTAAAAAGCTGTTATTTAAATATTACAGACGCTTTATTTACTTGTATAGATTTTTATTAAAAAAATATTTGTCTGCTATCTGATCAATCTATAATACACTGTATTGTTGTTAAACTAAGTTTGACATTGACTTCCATTAGATAACACTCTTTGTAGATATTAGGCTTTTACTACTAGCCTTTGTCTGTGAGTCTACTGTAGGAAAAAGCATTTTTTTGGTTATATCTCCCTTTCCGAATATAGTAGCGAGAGCGAAAGTAGAAAAGTGTACTAGTTTTGAAATTTTATCAAGGGCTATCAAAGATCAACAAGTTTTATCAAATGCCGTTCAGTAGGTAATTGTGGCGTAATACATGAACTTTCACACAACAGACAAACAAACAAAGGTTATATATGATAATGATTGCTTTTGTTGCTGTTAAAAGTAACCCTCTCATATTAAAAATTTCATAATTTATTTCATATTTAATTCATAAATATGGACAGAATTTGATTTCTATTTTGATTTTTAAGCGCGTGTGCACTGGATCTTAGCAGTTATTGATAGAGGTCAACCGCGTGGGGCCGATTATAGAATTGTCCCACCCCTCCACCCATAGGAGTTGTAAGAGCCGACTGAGCGAATACCTCGAAGGTCATCTACTCGTCTAAAACCTATTTCACGGTATTTATGGGAGACTAACGCGAAACTAGGCAAAAGAAAAGACCAGGGGTCTCCAAACTAGGTACGGCCCGCGGGCCAAATCCGGCCTAGTAATAATTACTCGGTTTTATTTACTTGCAAGATAAAAAAAAAAAGTATAGAAATTATGACGCTGAAAACTTAGTAGGTATCTAAGCTTTAAGCATATTAATAACTAACAAATAATTGAAATGAATCCCACTAATCATAGTAAAACAAAAAACACTAATGAGATTTATGTAATTGTGTTTTGGCCCTTGGAACATACTGAAAAGATCTTTATGGCCCTAAGGCTTCAAAGTTTGAAAACCCCTGGAAAAACTGAGCTAAAAGTGGGGCACTATGGATTTACAGGGGCCAGATGCTGGCTGATTTTCTGGAGAAGGAAGACCTCTACATGTGGAATTCCTTCTTCAGGAAGCAGCAGAAATTTACGGATTAGCCCTGATGGTTCCGTTTAAAAACGAGATTGAGTTCATGTTGAAACTCTTCACCACTGCACTTAAAGAGTCACTTAAAAGTCTTCAAGCTCTTGGACTGGACCGGATTCGGCATCAACATCAATGCGAATCGCTGGAGGACCTTGGCACTATGCTCAATGATCTCGGCAAGGTGAGAAACCTTGCCGAGATCATTGAGCCTTAAAATGAACGTGGACAAGACAAAAGTCATGTCGTAAATACGTACTAAAATATAGGTACCTACTCTAAAACAATGCAAGTTTCCTCATATTTTTCTTCACAGGGCAGACATTTCGAAAGTCAGTGTGTGGCCTGCGATGTCTCTACATCAGACAGGAATCAAACTAGTTCTCCCTTTGTGCAACCTTTGATCTTATCACTAAGTTATCACGGTTTAATACACACATACCTACGTAGTAAAAACACATGTTACGTCAAACTTGTATTATTCATGGCAACGTGACTTAAATCATATCCACAGAAAAAAATAGTTTATCATGTCTATTTAATTTAAAATAGTGTGGGATTTTCCGAATCGCATAAGCAATATACATATAATGCACCTCTTTGTTACTGAAATAGAATTTTGTGTCACGCTAGTCGTAATTGACATAGGGTGAAAAAAAAAAATTCTTCTTATTTTCTTAGGAACTAATTATTATTTTTTCTATATTTAGTACGTGGGTGGCAAATGGCAAACAAGCATACGGCTCACCTGAGGGTAAGCGGTTACCGTAGCCAACAACACCAGAGACATCACTCGCGCGTCACCATCTCCAAGGAAAGGGATAGGAGGTTGATAGGAAGTATATTAAGGAGGGGATATATAGAATATTAAGGAGTGGATAGGAAGGTTAACAAGGAGAGTGCACCAGCGCTCTTACTCACCATACGAAAAACAATGGCCTACCTACCGTTGTTTCACGCTGAAATTTTGTGAGAGGGTGATACTTCCCCGACCGAGCCGGCCTATTCATGCTGGGATAAGAAAGGCTCTACCATTAGTTGGTATTAATACTTTTTATCCCAAAAAAGTAAATGGTTCCCGTGATATAATAGATTGATGTATGTATTTAAATTCTGAAGTCCATGACCACGGACGCTGGCAGTACCTAGTTGGTATATTATTTTTTAATCATTTGACATTTGCTTAGCTAAATAAATGCACACAAGTATCTGGAATGGTTATCCAGGAGACGTAAGTTCGAATCCTGCTTGTGGCTATCATTTTAGATTTTTTTATTTATAAGTACTTATGCTCTAGCTAGTGTAGGTAATGCTTAAAAAAATATATAAAAATAAAAGGTTAATTGTGTACAATACATAGGTACCAACCTATTTATTACATTATGAAATGATAACTATCATGAATGCGACAGTCTACCATAGTGTCTACAGAAAAGGATTTTTTTTGTTCTTCATCTGTAGACCCTGTACCTAGTCCCTATTAGGGTGGCAATGCAATTATATTAGTCCTAGGAATAAAACTTGGACTTTACAATTTTTTTTAATATTATGATATGTAGGTACACAGTCCAATAGCTATAGGTACCTAAAACAATACGGACGTCTAACATCTATAATAAGTCCACCCGTGATCATGAATGCTGTAAATTATACGAATTGTCGGGATAGTAGAAAATCAAGTAAAGGTGATAGATTCCGTAAACGTAGGTTTATTTGATTATGAGTAACATTCGCGTAAGTATCCGGAAGTATTACCTAGTTGGTCATACAATACATAGTGGTATTTGTCTCATATAATAGGTACCTATAAGGTGAACAATAGCACTCGAGGTGAGACTTGATTGCCTTTACGGCTTTAGGCTTATCACATAGTTAAGCTATAAATACCACTTAAAATGTACCTAATTGTTACAGATCTCGTTTTATCATTGTTTTATTTTGTGGCCAGTGGTACCCTGTATAAGTATATAAATGTTAGTCTGACACAACCAAATTAGTACCTACTGCCAAACTAAGTTTTCGAGCTGACTGATTGATATTTGATGACCCTTTGGTACCTAATGATTTATTTTAATGTACCTATTAGGATTATCCAGCGCATAATATCACCTGCATCAAATTCTAAACTGTTCTGAGACTCACTGTTTTGGAAATATTTGCATTTATTGTGATTGGTCCGGTCAGGCAATAATTTGTAGTTGCTATTGCCTAAGCTATTCCTATTGCTAGAAAACAAAAATAATATATTTTTTTTTTTATCATTTGATATGCTCCGTCAATTTTCTAAAACATTTTTTTGCGAAAGCAAGTTTGAATCCCTCTTAAAAAAATACGAGTGCTTTAGACCACACGACTAAAGTAAAACCTAACAATAAATATATATATATATATTATTCCATTCATCCATCCATCAGCCTTTCATCGTCCACTGTTGGACATAGGCCTCCCCTAGGGGGTATATTATTAAATAATGTTAGATAATATCTATTAAGAAGTGACAAGTGAATACAGTTATATTATGTGAAAAAACGATTTCTTTGATTTTATTAAACTTGTGTGACATTCGACGTACGACCAATGAAAACGTCGCAATTTACTTGTGGTTTTCGAACATTGTATTTAATTAAATTGGCATAAACTTTACTAACTTCATTCACGTCACGATCCCGAATCTGACCAGTTGACTTTTTGAGAAATATTCAATCAACATTGAATGCAATGTTTTTTCGGCAAAATTGAAAATTGAAAGCATACAAAAAATATAATAATATAAATAACAAGTAATGAGAAAGAGAGACAGAAACTGAGTGCTCGCACCTCTCTCTCTTGCCCCTACAGTAATATACGAAACATAGGTAACGCTCTCTCTATCTTCACTAACTTATCTCCCTCTCAACTTCCGTTCGCCTCGTCCGATCAGCACTTCCGTAACGCATTCACCAGCTTACTCCCCAAGTCAAACGTGCGTAAAGAAGTATTTACTTCAAAAATCTTTTTAACAAGTTATATACATATTAGGTAAGGGGTGCACAATATTTTAGTGTGAATTTAATACCCAACTTATTGCTGCACGAGTTTCGCAACACACTTCAAAAAAATGTGACATGGAAATTAACTATAGGTAAAGTTAATATTTAGTTTTTTTTTATATTTTATTTAGGTTTTTTTTTTCTTACTATAGGTAGCTGTCCACTCCCATCAATTAATTGTATAATCTTCCTGACAGAGGTGAAGACGAGAAGATTCAAGATGATGTTTCAATAGGTACTTGAGCTTGATAAATGAAATATAAAGGGAGATAGACCAGTCTACAAAAAAAAACATTAAAGAAATAATATCCCTATCTACATTTTATTGGAATAGGTAGTCTACGCTACGGATTTCCTTCGGCGGTAAAAAAATAATAAATAACTGTTACTGTGAGTAGGTACTTGTTATTGCGTGATTTATGTATTAGATTAGGTACATCGGACTGAACGGTACCCAATCAGACAAACAATAGGTTATTAAAGTTCAACTCAATATTTTGGGCCGCTTCATTCATAGATAGATATAAGATGATATGATCCGAGCCGCTTCCTTAGCTATATAACTTCAAGCGGCAGTGTTTAAATACTGAATTGCCCTAAAGAAATGCTTGATGATTTAGACGTTCTTTTCTCCCATATAGCATAGTAAAAAGAAACAAGTACGCTAACTCAGACCCCGTGTACGAAGAGCTGGTCACTTAGTATATTCAAGCAAAATTAAAATATATGATCTTGAAACTTAGGCATAACATCAGGGATCATAATGTTTTTACTTTTATGCATAAAACGGGAGCTGAGTATCTATTTTTTTCAATGATATGTTTTAATGTTTTGGTTTGAGAAGATCCCGTCTACGTACGTCGTCCAAATACAATACCTACAGTATTTTCTTTTCCGATATGTAGCCATCATTGAGCTTGAATAACTAAATACCGAGCGGTAGCGGCGATCAACGAAGCCCGGGCACACGGCAATGCGTACGAAACGACGGCGCAGCATTGACGGGCGCACCTTTAAATTTTGTTATTGTGTACGTGCGGCGACTCGTAGGCCGCATGCAACCCCCTGCGGATGACACGCTGGTCGTGGCCCGGGGCGGAAACTTCGAGGAAGCGGCGTTCCTGGCCACCTTAGGGACCTCGGAGGTGGTCAGGAGGATCGGGGCGCTGGGGCTTAGGGTGGCCCTGGACAAGTCGGAGGCCCTACTTTTCCATGGGCCCCGACGTCGGCCACCTGCTGGCGCCTCAATCACGGTGGACGAGGTCCAAATTGGGGTGAAGGCCCAGATCAAGTATCTGGGCCTGGTGCTGGATGGGCGGTGGCGCTTTCGCGAGCACTTCCGCCAACTGTCCCCGAGGCTAGTCGGCGCAGCGTCCGCCCTTGCACGGCTTCTGCCGAATATGGGCGGACCCAACAATGCGTGCCGACGGCTTTATGCGGGGGTAGTCCGGTCGATGGCGCTGTACGGTGCACCTGTGTGGGCGGGGTGCCTGGACGTGCTGAACAGGGCTCTTCTGTGGAGACCACAAAGAGTCGTCGCGTCCAGGCTCATACGTGGATACCGCACGGTGTCGACGGAAGCGGCCTGCGCGTTGGCCGGAACCCCCCCGTGGGACTTGGAGGCGGAGGTGCTCGCCGAAGTGTATCGGCGGACGTCGCAAGAGCGAGAGGTGGGTGGTCGGCCCCCACCCAGGGAGGTGGCCAGGTGGCATGGCGATGCCCGCCGAGCTGCCATGGCCAGATGGAGGACACGGCTGGAAGCGCCCCGAGCCGGTCTCTGGACCGTAGGGGCGCTCCAGCCTGTGCTGGAGGAGTGGGCGGGGCGACGGCACGGAGTCCTTACCTTCCGACTGGTGCAGGTGCTGTCGGGGCACGGTTGCTTCGGCAGATATCTGCACATAGTTGCAAGGAGGGAAGCGACTCCGGGCTGTCACCATTGTGGCTGCGACGAGGACACGGCGCAGCACACGCTCGAGTCGTGCCCGGCTTGGGGTGGGCAGCGCCGTGATCTCGTCGCGGCAATAGGGGGGGACCTCTCGCTGCCGAGCGTCGTTAGAGCGATGCTTGGCAGCGACAGGAATTGGGCCGCGGTCGCTGCCTTCTGCGACGAGGTCATCTCGCGGAAGGAAGCGGCGGAAAGGGCCAGGGAGGCTGATCCTTCCGCAGACCCGAACCGCCGCCAGCGACTGGGGCGGCGCAGGCGTGAGTATTTGCGCCTAATGCCGCCCTAGCTGAGGCTGCGGGTGGTTGGACCGGGGAACGTCCGCCACCCGCAAGGCCTCCCGCGAAGGTGCGATGCTCCGTGTGTGGGTGCGTCGCTCAGTAGAGGGTACCCGAAAGGGTAAGCCGCCGGCGGACCACCGAAGGAATGTAACATAGTTCCAGTGGCCCCCCAATAAAGGCGGAGAGACGGCACACGGCGGGTTTCTTTAGTGGGTGAGGGCCCCACACTACCCTGTTCGTTGCCCCGAACGACGGGGTGTGCGGTTAGGTACATTTTTTCCCGCCTAAACAAAAAAAAAAAAAAAAAAAAAAAGGCCGCATGCAACCCGCGCTCGGTTCGTTTTTATGAAGATAACTTACTTCTTTCTTTTTACTATGCATATAGGTAGCTACGGTGATTCCTGAGCGCTGTGACATCTTTAAATTAGGTCATATTTTATACAACTTGCTTAAATGGTGCCGGAAAATAAGAAGGAACCTAGTAACAGTGGGTACAGCCGACGCATCATCCTTTCTTCAAAGGGGATAATTATTTACGACCAGTCGAATAGTAAATAATATTTAGTATGCAAATCGTCGTTTGGAACCACGTTAGCAAAACATGGCACGTGTGGCCTGTGAACGAAAATCAATCTGCACAAAGAGTATATACTTAAGAAATCTGCATTGGTTCATGTGACTAGGAATACCTATTCTAATAATAAAACTGTGTTACATTCTGAGACTGTTTAACGAGCTCAAAACCTTCGTGATGATAAAAAAATCGCACAATAAAACAAATACAATCAGTTTGTTCCGTTTATTCTTAACTTTAATGCAGACTAGAATAATACTCTTAGAAATGAGAACAACAATAGTTATTTCACTTGTTATAGTGTATGTACCTACAATACAGCTTCACGATAAAAGGCTATTTTATTATCTGTTTCTCAATGTAAATAAATCTTATTCACAACAGCTAGCAATATAAAATTACATTAGACTGTATACTTATGTTAACAAGAGAATGGCCAGTGTAAAAAAAAAAAACATATCAAAAGTACATTTTGAATTACGAACAGATCTGTTCTTACTTTATTTTCGAGTAGACATTTGGATGTTTAAACTAATGTATTGCTTTTATACGTTATTTTAGATAACTAACACTGGCCAATAGCAAGTTAAAGTGATATTGAGGGATTAGACTGATCTTACTAAAACGAAGTTAATTCGTACAGAATCGATCACTCGTAGTGTTTTCGTATTTACTCCAGTGAGGACGAGGTCTTATTGAATATAATATCATAGATAAAAGCAATTTATTCGAGTGTTATTATCTAAAGTGTATACAGTTAGAACTGAAATGTTACATATTATTATATTTATACACAAATATAGATATACTTGTCCTCAATGGGCTAAGCTTAGCTAAAAACACAGGACATAATATTTAGATTACATGTTATGCTATAGCGACACTATAAAATTTACAAAATATGATATATCTTTTGAAATGCTACACGAAATAATGCATTTGTTACAACTATGACTAATCAATTCTTTTTGTTATCAATTTGATCGATGCGATGTGACTTCATTCGAACTCAACAACATTTAGTAGCATTTGAATGATGTCACATTATTATTTTATTCGACCCAATTTTAAATAAGCTATACATGTTCTGAATGAGATGATTTGAACTATAGTGCACGTTTTGTAAAAAATAAACTTAACAAGTGTCAGAATATACAAAAAAGGAATATAACAAAAATGGAATGGCTAGTTGCTAACTGGCATGGATGGCCATTAAAATAAAATATGATTCACTGTATATATATCGAACAATACTCCTGTTCTTAATTTTATTTTCCTCAGAACCATGATTGATAATTGCAAATATTTACAACAATATTATCAATTATTAAAAGGGGCAAGAAAAAGGAAATAAATCCGAATTTAGCACACGAATACGTTACCGAACATGAAATACCTACCTAATAACAATACGGAATTAATAATCTGTGGAACACTTGGTTTTACTAATTTTCAGTATGGCAACACAATATGTATTTTGATTGAAGGTCATTAAACCTAAATACTGCCCATTAAACCAATCCAAGAAAGATACAGATCACGTTAATTTAAATTACCTATTAGGTATACAGTGAAACATAATTTTAAATCCTTAATAAAATGGCGAAAATTATAAAGGCATCCTTAAAAATTAAAACTAAGTAAAGAATAGTTCTTCAAAACAAGATCTAAAAAATATGGCCAAATATTTTTACAAAATATAAGTAAGTATACCTAACGTCAATGTTGATGAAAAAAATAATACAATAAATGTCTATGCTTAAAATATATGTGCCTGTAGTTTAATATTTTTTAATTTTTATACTTTTAATATTAAATGGGTTATGTATACAAATTGTCATGATAAATAATGCCACAGCATAACTTTTACTAATACATTAGTAGTAAGATTTACGCAGTGGAACAATCAAAGAGAGATTAACTTATGAACTAATATTATGAGCCATGTAAGCATTTTCAAGCGTTGAAACTCATCACACCGTGTTTTTGAGTATTTTTCCAGCAAAGCTTGTATCTGCCCTTTCTTCGCTTATACTAACATTGTTTTGACAGTCTTATTTTTAAAGAACGCTTCATTTGATCGTTTGTTGCGTTCAAAATACTGCATCGATAGAAAAGTTATTTCTGTGATAATCTTTACATTAAAATGTTGTGCCGTTATGGCTACAACAACAAAAAAAAACATAAGTGACGACATTTTAAGTTTATTTAAAATATAAACGCCAGTTCAAAACAAAAACTTGAGTTAAGTATTTTTTGACTTTTACTTAGCTGGCTACAATAAATTTAAACTTAAGCATACAACAATCATTAAATATACGTACATGATAGTTAACTGAGCAAAAACGTTCCGTTTGTAGAAATGAAAGCACGTACGCCAAAATGATAGCTGCCTCTCACAAAATGGCGGCAATATTCATTTTCGTAATAAAAAAACATTACATATGATTTTCATTTGGAAGTTCCTTCAGCGAGACTTCGTTTATCCTGATCGACGAATATTGCCCGCGAAATCCAACGATAAGCTGCATTTTACTAGATATGTATTATATTGCAAATATTCGCATCAATAGAGGGCTGATTTTGTATGTTAACTCATGCGAAAACGGTTATCTTTTCATCTTTAGGCGGAAAACATGTACTTAACCGCACACCCTGCTGCCCGAGGAGATACCGGGTAGTGGCTCACACCCACTAAATAACCCGCCATGCGCTATTTCTCACCCGTACTCGACGGACTACTGGTATTCACTTCGAAGGGTACCGGTAACATTGATGTATAAAAAAGAGAAGATCCACAATTAGGCACTAAAAGTGTCCACTATAAATGAGTGCAGATTACGTTTTCCTGCACTCATTTCGTTTAGTGTTGTTTCGACACGCGAGCAGACGCAACGCCCGCGACGTATCGTGCCTAATAATACTAAAATCTCTTTTGAAAAACTCATTGTAGACTCACGCAAGTTAAAAGTTGTTACTA
The DNA here is from genome assembly GCA_948253155.1 of Leucoma salicis. Lineage (NCBI taxonomy): Eukaryota > Metazoa > Arthropoda > Insecta > Lepidoptera > Erebidae > Leucoma > Leucoma salicis. Next base: position 27,776,312 of record OX411804.1, on the reverse strand, counting down.
TTTTATAAAATTATTGCGAAATGAATGCTATACATTTAACTGAGATTATATAAACAGCTTTTGCCACGATTTTTATACGCAATTGTTGTATCCTTAATTTATAGATCAATGACCGGTAACAATCCTATTTGCAATTTTGACACACCTTCAATATTGTAACAGAATATTTTCTGAAGTTAAATCTAAAACAAAACTAAGTTACAGATTTTATATGCTCTTGGAATCAATTATGCTAATATAAATATAACTAAACGTCCAAAAAATTGTTATTTACATCAAATTGATCATAATGTGGGTACATCATTATTCAGCAGCTCAAACAATAAACGTAATTTTCTAGAAATTAATTTTATGAAGTTGGTACATTTTGGCATGGCTATGGTTAATTTAACTACAAACTTTTTATTAATTTACAGTCCATAGTCTTCCATACAAATTTCAATGCAGAATACGAGCCCTCCTACAAGGAAGCGGAATTAGGCTACTATACCATACAGGCTAGATGATTTAATATAGGATTAAAGTATTTTTTCTTGAAGTGAAATTGTCTGCTTGCTTTTGCTAGCCTTACAGTGGGTGGCCAAATTATTAGGATCACTGTGCAATGACGGCACACGATGGGTTTATTTAGTGAGCAAGGGCCCCTCACTACCCCCATTACCCGAAATACAGACCGTGCGGTTAAGTTAAACTGGGTAAAATTAACCAGGAATCAGAAACTTTTTTTTTTGGACTTCACCCGCATGGAGTTATGTTTTCATTTTTTGTGTGGAACCCTATATGTTTTTTCGAAATAAAAGTAGCCTAAACTATTTTTTATAACATCAGCTACCTGCCAGTGAAGTTTATTTGTATAGATAAGTTTTTTTTAATGATCTTAACACATAATTAAGAAAGACTCACCGAGACATAACATAGTTGAATTGAAAGAAGCGGCTTCTTTCAATTCAACTAAAACTGTAGTGTCCTGAATAATATGGCCACCCACTGTAATAGTATTACTACTCTTTTTTTTAAAGCCAACACCCTGCACTAAGGAATAATCCTTGTATCGCGGGGGACTTTGCAAACATACAATGTCACGGACACAAACTACACCCAGACTCAGAACAACCATTTGTGGTTCACACAAAGAGTTGCCCTGTGAGGGAATCGAACCCATACTCGGGCGGGAGGTCGGTATCTAAGCCACTCCGCCATCTGTGTAGGCATTCAAGGTCAATTCAAGTCAGATGCAATAAGAAAGTGTATGCATACTTTTTCTTTATCTTTGGGGACGTAAAAAATCAATTTTATGCAAGTATAGTTATAAATATTTAGTTCTAAGCGTAGAAAGGTAGTATCGATTGCAACCGACTGCTAGTCCGATGTGCGGTTTAAGGGGTAAGCAGGCACTTGTAGCGCATATGATTGCGCAGTTAGATGAATACGGGGTTCTCCTGGCCCGTGAGCAGCCTGAACATTGATGTCGGCATTGTTTTCATTAATATCTGCAACATTAAGGATAATATTTAAATAAACAACATCCTCTGGAACTTAACCAAGAGTTATCGAACAAGAAACTTCAGGGGGGGTTAGAATGTATCTCACTCGATCATATCGACATGACATCGTGCCGTGAGGGATTATTCCAAAATCACGCGTCGGTTTCTCTACCAATCACAAGCGAGACGATATGATCTCGATACGATTTAGTGAGTTACATTCTACGGGCCCAGGTTGCCATTAACAAGTCTTCAAACAATATTCTATTTTATATATTTCTCTGTGAAAAAATCTGGTTGGTAATTTTTACACTTATTTAACTTTTTACTACTGGATTGGCGAGAAAAAAAATACCCTTCTACCTAGGCTGTATGATTGTTCGCTACCTACCCAAGTTGTATAAAAAAAAAAACAATTATCACCCATTGCATTATTGGTGGTAGGGTTGGATACTAACTGACTTGTGTGTGCTTTGGTTGTAGCGAGAGATATCTATTTCCGCCGTCCCTTTTGTTTATTTCCGCTAAATGAAATGGTAAGCAGTGGCTAGATAGTATTTAATTTTGTAGTAATGTTGTATGGCCGTGGCTCATCTGCTACTATAAGCAATAAAAAACCTGCCTATTAAACTTTATGTAATCTACAGAAAATTCTGCATTAGAAGCCGTTTGAAGTGAACGATTTCAAGATGGACGGGACGCGACACGATAATATAAAAAATCCCTACTAAATTAACATGCCATAGCTTTTGTTAAAAGATTTCTTATCGCTAGTATTGCCAATAGGATTGTGAGTGAGTGATTTTATTAAAGACAACAACACTCGGGCCGAATCCGGTATAATCCGGAATTCATAAACATACATTTTAACGTACACTGACTCAGAACTACCATTTATGGATTACACAGCATTGTCCTGTGTGGGAATCGACCCCACAACACTCAGTATGAGAGATCGATATCTAAACCACTCCATTATAAATCACACATTTAGTTTCTCCAATCACCGCGGAACTCCTTTCATGAAACGAACTGTCCCGATTTGAATTATGTTTGTGCGATGATGGTGGTAGTGCGAGTGGTGTAGCAGTACCTCCCCGACGGAGGTGGCGAGCAAGTTGACGATGCGCTCGTGCGGCACGGCCACGACGCTCTGCGCGTTGATCTCGATGATGCGGTGTCCCACGCGCACGCCGCCGCGCTCCGCGATGCCGCCGCGCAGCAGGCTGCAGATCTGCGCGGACACGGCGCGTGCTAAGTGTATAGCCTTCTAACTCGAGAGAACGCTATGACCAATAGTTCTGCCCCCTTAGAACCAAATCCGACGCGTTACGCAAACATTCGTATCGCTTCATTGTGATTGGTCGAAAGTCCGACGCGTGAGTCCAGATTGGTCGATTTACATTTTAAGAGGACTGTTCGGTTAGTCTCTAGAAAGGTTAAGCAGAGAGCCGAGAGGGTAGTTTAATTGTAACGTAATAGGAAGAGAGTATTTACATCTACCAGCCTCGAGTTCAAACTCCACTCCACAAAACTACACTATGCACGTACCGGGTTTCGAACGTTAAAACAAACTGTACACTTATGCCACTAAAAGCTAATTAGCTTTGTTTTGTTTATAGAGATTGAATGATCTACGCTAATTTCACATGTGTGTAACGTACTGATGAGTAAAATCTTTTGGGATTTTAAAAAACTACTCTAGTTAACGTGGTCAAGGTACATTACAGGCAGGTACATTATTTTTAAGTATTATTTTAAGGTTTAGTTAAAGTGTTAGCGATTTGACTATAAAACCTAAGGTTTCTCAACTGAAACAAGTTTAATTAGGATATGTTATACCTACAAACAAACTTTCCTTAAAAATATCTAATTATTAATTGAACGAGTTACGAGTGAAATTTCAAAGGCCCGTCAGGTTTAGATCTATTTCGTCACAGAACAGAACAAATTATGTACAATATAGTGAGAAGGACAAAGAAGGTTACGCATTTAAAAGAAGCGAGGTACAAACGACTACGTATCTATTTCGCTATTTGGTTATTATAAAATTATCTTCAGCGTATACTAACGACTCCATTCTGCACACTAAACCCAAGCTGGTACTTGGTGTCCGGCCGCTTGATCTTGACTTCGACGACAGGCGCACACGGCACCACGGTCAACTTGACCACAGTCTGCTGTTTCGAGTTCTTTATGTACGTCTGACAAGTCGACAGTGGCAGACCCACTAGCGACACGCCGTTTATAGCGATTATTTGATCACCTATAAACAGTATTATTTATAATTATCATTATTTTCGTATCCTTGTGTGTCACAGATTTCCATTCAATTTAATTTGAGTGTAATAATAAATAGCCAATCCATTGACTCCTTAGAATGTAAAACACAAAACGATATTTGATATCGTAGTGTTTCATTGTTATTACTCGTAGTAGACAATACGAGGCGTGATGATTTTTAATGATGTTATGATAGTTAATAACACCCAGGTTGGTTTGCACCCAGACCTCCATAGAAAAAAATAGGTACTTGTATATTATAAGAATCTAAGTATAGCTAGGTGGTTATATACTTTTGGTGAATGATATACCTATGTTTAACTGTCCACATCTGGCAGCAGCCCCCGCAGGCGCTAGGTTGGCGATCACGACAGTAGGTAGCATGGAGCCCCAACCTGATTCCACCACTACCACTCCTAAGATCTCTCCTTTTGACTTCGGTACCACCACCTGAATTAATTAAAAATAAATATTATAATTTAGAGCGACGTCAATTGAGTGTTTGAGGTACAGCTTTACTGATTCGACTCAAACGGAGAAGTTCCACAATAGGGTGTTATATCCCTCTTACACAGTATATCTGCATATATAGTAACTGCAGGTTACTACTAATATCATATTTCATTTAGAGAGTAAGAGTCAGCGGCCCTAACTTCTGCCTAAACCGTTGTCCTAGGTAAGCGACGCGACGCGATAAAAAGAGCTATTCCCCAGGAACCATCAATTTTCAGGATAAAGTGAAGCCTGTATCCTTGTCTTTCTTCTAGTCTTAGAGTCTAGACCATACGTATGCAAAATTTCATGATGATTTGTTCAGTAGTTACGGCGTGAAAGAGTAACTCACCTTCGCATAATACTTTTTTTATACTAAACTAGTACTAAAACTACTTTTTAGGTAATATCTCAGTTTCCTTATATAGAAGCGAGATAAAATGTATACCAGTTGTTAAGTCTAATCAAGAGCTATCAAACAAAAAAAGTTAAATCATAATTCGTTCAGTAGTTTTTGCGTGATGCGCGAACAAACAAACAGATAAACAGACAAAAAATCTAAAAAAAATGTTTTGTATTTAGACACGCCTATATAGCCTATTACAGTCATTTTTTTCTCGAATATATTAAATGTACAGACACAGCTCTGTTACAGCTTTATAATAGTATAGATAGATGGGTAGCGAACAAGCATACGACCGACCTGATGGTAAGTGATTACCGTAGCTTATAGACGCTTACAACACCAAAGGCATCACTCGCGCCGCGCCATCTCCAAGGAAAGGGATAGGAGGTGAATATGGTACATAATAAGGAGAGGATAGGAAGGATAATAAGGAGAGGATAGAGGGGGGTTTAGGCATCTGGCGCTTTCACTCACCATACGAAACACAGCGGTAAGAGAAACTATCATTGTTACACGCTAATCTTATGTGAGAGGGTGGTACTTCCCCGATCAAACCGGCCCATTCGTGCTGGAATAAGCACTAGAACATATAGTTAAGTTTCCATAGTAAGGATTGTCAATTCATGTTGGTTTTTACTTTTACAATAAAAAGAAACACTCACTTCTTTCTGTAATTCCTTCTTGGCAAACATCTGCAGCTCGTCCCCGAAGATCTCCTGGCTATTAAGCACTTCCTGATAATCCATCTCTTTGACGAAGCTGTGGTCCTCGATGCCATTCGCTTTAAGGAACTCCATATAAGCCACTTGGAATGCCTGACCAATGGACTGTGCTATGAATTGAGCCTAGAAAAATAACACAAAATCGCTTAGTTATTCAAGTTTTGTTCAGTTCAGTTTGTCTACAGGTTCCAATAAAGCAAAGCACATAAACACCTACAGTTCGGGCTCCACAGCTGATTTCTCACTAATGTGTACTTATTAAGTATTCGTAACCAATTTTAATGGCTATATTTTCATGGATGTTTTTGTAAGCCGTTACCGTAGCCTACAGACGCTAGCAACATCAGAGGCATAACTCGCGGATCGCCATCTCCAAGGAAAGGTATAGGAGGTAGAGAGGACAATGACAGGATAGGAAGGATAATAAGGAGAGGATAGGAAGGATAATAAGGAGAGGATACGAAGGATAATAAGGAGAGGATAGGAGGGATAATAAGGAGAGGATACGAAAGATAATAAGGAGAGGATAGGAGGGATAATAAGGAGAGGATAGGAAGGATAATGAGAGGATAGGAGGGATAATAAGGAGAGGATAGGAGGGATAATAAGGAGAGGATAGGAAGGATAATAAGGAGAGGATAGGAGGGATAATAAGGAGAGGATAGGAAGGATAATGAGAGGATAGGAGGGATAATAAGGAGAGGATAGGAAGGATAATAAGGAGAGGATAGGAAGGATAATAAGGAGAGGATAGGAAGGATAATAAGGCAAGGATAGGAAAGTGATGTGGGCTTCCTACGCAACGCCTTTATTCTATAGAATGAGAAGTTCTCGAACACAAAAATTTTTACTCACCTCTTCACTTTCAAATACGTGGCAAATCATCTTCGGCGTACGGTTCAGCTTTGGTTGATCAGAATCATTTTCGTGAGGTACGAACCGCCTCCTCGCCATCAGTACAACCAAATCGCCGATATCCGCGATATATGAGATGGTCCTTAGCGCGTGATCCATCATGATCTCTTTCAATTCCGTGTTCAAAACCATTATTTTTTCCGTGGAAATGAATAAGTCGACTTCAGTACTCGGTTGATTTTCGCCTTCTGGTGCCTGGAATTAATAGATAAGGCTTTTATATTACCTACCCAAGTCCTCAGTTGAAGTCTAAAAACTATTAAGTCTATAGAAGGGAAACGGAGATTTATATTCAGTCAGTAAAATCATCGTGGAAAATACGAACTTCTGAAAATAATCACTGTGTGGTGTGGGGAAACTATGATTTTTTCATAATAAATTGATAGGTAGACAGCAATTTTATGTATATAAGCTTCATATAGATTATATATTCCCTATATGACATAGGTAGTTATATTACTATTCGCTAGTTAGAGAGAAACATGTTTGGCTCACTTTCATTTGGCACAGAGTATAATGTAAGACAGTTTAAAGCAAGGTAAACATTGACACGTAAGAAAAGGGACACGATCGAAATTGTTGCTTTAAGATGACAAACTAACTGTCTTCCACAGATTATGAGTGTTTATTACGTAAATTTTATAGAGCCAAGTTGCTGCCTGGTATGAAAAAATAGCAATTTAAACCCCGTTTAAGGTATTTTTATCGCTTTTAGATTGAACAGATCAATCCCTGCTGCATTGTCGAGTTCTGTGATGACAGAAAGGTGATGATTGTACCATATCACAGAGAGATCCGGAGTCTTTCTGTTGCACCAATGACATTCAATCCTAATAATTGTGATATTCGATAATCGGAAAGCCGCAAATACTGGGATAATCGATGAAAAACGCACAGTTTAGGGGAATGGAATCGAGCAAGATGACATTTAGGTGCTCTATCTAGCAATATAGACAGTGTTGCGTGTGTAACCCAAATACATATGAAATGTTGCTTAAAATTTGCATGATGATTCTATTGCTGATCGTATGTGAACATTGCAGCCGCTCCGATGCACATTGGCAAGGGGACGTCTTTGAATCAATTTGCTTATCAAAAGGCATTTTTTACAAATCATCCGACTACTAATTTAGAATTTAGACACTTACCAAAGCCTGATATGGTGACCCGAGACAGCAATAAGGGAAATTTCGTCACAATTAGTACAATGTTTAAAAACTACCTATATAGTATTGAAGTTTTTATTTTTAATATTAAGATATGATTAAAATAATCCTTAATAAAATTTGCTGTAATCACATTATATAAAATCTTCAATACATACAATAAACAACAAAGTTTTCTTTTGTATACTGGCAACATGCAATGTTCCTGACATTGCATATAACGAAACTACTTTTGAATACATTGTTTTAAATAAATATAAGTACCTATAATATATCATATCCATGATTGTTCGAATCATTTCGTGTTCGTGATGGACCATAAAACTAGTCGCAATGATATGAAAATAAATAAAATTACTTATTACATGAGCAGTAAGCATATAGAGTAGTTTAATTGGTTTATCGATTAATCTTTTAAAATTAACGCGTCATATCACTTACTGAGTATAAAAGGTTTATTTTTGGTGCAATATGTTAATGAATATTTCAAGACATTTACAAAATACTTTAGAAAACTATATAAATGTCCGCATAACCATGGATACATAAAATAAAAAATACAAATAAGTATGCACAGGAACCGTAATGTCTAATAAAATTCTAAAATTCAAGTCTGCCAAACCACCTTGATCTTAGTGACCGCTTCTTCTACCATGTTCTTTTTGGGTCGTTTTTTCCTTCTTCGGGAATCCTCTTCCACCTCGACCGAGCCAAGGAAGGAGAGTCGGAAGACGGCAGCCGGGGCGGCGTAAACGCCGGAGTACGGCCCGTCGCAGCCCCACTGCGTCAAATGCCGGCTAACCTCCTCACGCTCTCACATGACCCATGTATTCGATTTGTTTTGAGATTGTTTTAATCGCATATTATTTGTTATTTTTAAGAAATCTATCTTGGTTTATTATATGACCGATTGTTTTGAAAATCTTTTATCTCTAATTGTATATTTTTATTGATTGTATGCGTATATGTTGTAACGAAAACCATGCCGTGAATTTTGTGCCTAGGCTATAGTGACAGTTTACGCTATTTCTCTAGCGACCCATTTTTTTCGTATGAAATATGTGTTGTATAAAGAAACATTAACATTATAGTACCTAATTGTTTTAATGCTTATGGTGGCATATGAGCCACGACCCACCTTTTGGTACTAAGAGTACTTCATTTCACGAATAAGAAATGTAAGAATCTCCCACTACTATCAAAACACACGAGGTGTTTTATGGCTGTCGTGACACGGGAGACGATGTTACCGGCCCATTCGGACCCAATTACTAATGAGTATTCTGTCTTGCTACCCATCCCTACCACCAGATTTGTAATCAGTGATAAACGCTTACGTCCTTTAGTCACCTCGTACGACACCCGCGGGAAGTAAAAATGGTGACATTTGTATAGTTCATCACCACACGGATAATATTGTTGTTAGACCGTTCGTTGTTATAATCAAGAATAAGTTCTGGCTTTTTATAGCTGCGAAATATTAAGACTAGATTAAGTTAGATCTATTTCTTTTAGCAATTGACATGCTCCGCTACTTTTTAAAGTACAAATTACCTGTGAATAAAGAAAAAGAGATTTTTAGTAGGGGCGGGAATCGAACCACGCAACTTTTCCAATCCGGGGAAGTGCTCTAAGCCACTGAGCTACCCTACTGACCTTTCGATCATCCCAAATTCAAAAGTAAGACAAATGTGATTAAGAATTTGGGATGATCGAAAGGTCAGTAGGGTAGCTCAGTGGCTTAGAGCACTTCCCCGGATTGGAAAAGATGCGTGGTTCGATTCCTGCCCCTAAATCTCTTTTTCTTTATTCACAGGTAATTTGTAGATTACGTTATTTAAACATGGCTCTATTTTGATCGACGGTTTATCTTCATGATTTCATTCAAACTGAAATTACGTACTGCATATTCTTTTGCTCGTCAGTAAATATTAAAAAAATGTTTTCCAATATCTATTTAGTTTCTAAGCAAGTTTTAATTTACACGACCACGCTTGTTCTAATACGAATTATATTGATATAAATCTCCTAAGAACCTTTGCTTGCAAATAATGTGAAATTTCAGCGCGCGAAAGCAAGCAAAACAATCCGAATACAACACGCAATGATCATGTGAGAAGCGAGCGATATCCACCGTCGTTAGTATGAAAGCAGACCTAACTGAATTAACCTTATATTAATAGGGATAACATTGTGCTAAGCTAAGCCTTCCGCGATGTAGTGCCTCATGTTTGACAGACCACCCCAGCCGGTGTGAATCGGATATAACATGCTATTTGGTGCATATTATGAAATAGTGCATCGGAAAAAGCAGACTGTACTAATAACAATTGCCTCAGGCGATTCGATGGTTAATCGATTTGCATTTACATCGATTTCTATTGTATTGCAAGTATAGCGTACTTGTCAATGTTTTGTTTTTAGAAATCGATGTAGACACTTCTCGATTCATTGTAGGGCATACAATTTTAACTAACCAGGTTACCCCAAAATTGGAACATGCTAAGGTAAAAAACTATAGGACAGCAAAGTATGATCGCATATTCCCTTACCTTACAGGACTCAACTGATACAAAGCATAGCGTCAAGCGGAATAGTAAGCGACAGATAAACAAACATTTTCAGAGGAGGCTAGCCGGCCAATACGGGATCCGACATCTTCTTGGGTCGGGTCGAGGGGTGAGGAGCACACTGAAAAAAATACTCTAGTGCCAAGTCAATAAGAGCTCAAACGGTTTGGCGGACAGGTTCGTGGATGGTGATTATTAAAAATCAAAAATAACAGGGCTGTAACTGCCGTGTTATTTCAGTTATTTGTTTCTAGCGCCTAAAGGTCATATTCGTTTATATATAGGGTTAGGCTATCCCATTAGCATTCTCAATACACTAATCCTAATATGAGCATGAAATTACATTTATTTACAAGATGATTGTGAGATATTTGAAGTACAGTATAAGGAGTTTGGCGTGCAAATAGATATAGTAGAAGATATAGTAATAGATAGTATGCGGTAAAAATAGCTTCATAAAGGTAAAAAGTATTTTTGAGTAATCAATTTCTTTACTTATTTGGTTTATAATCGGTTTTTTTAAGAAAGTCTACTAAATATTGATTTTAGCGAGAATCTAATAATAGTTAATATTTTTGTGATAAAAATGAATTATTGCGTGTTGGCAACACATATTTCAAACAAAATTATTTCTAAATATATTACAATTTCTAAATATATTAAGTTTTATTTTATATTGAATAGCCACATGTGTGGTATAATCTAAGCATAGATCCTAGAATGGTGCTAAAGACAAGTTAAGTGAGCGAGAAAGAGACAAGTAATTTCATGCTCCTTTCAAGAACATCTACAGAAACAACATTACATTAATAGATACCGATTCACACAGGCAAACGGTAAGTTGCCGATTTGTGTCTCTATGAGAATGCATGTACTTTGAATACTTGTAGTAGGAACGGCGTGGGTAGTTTTAAATTTAATATCACTGGATAGTAAAATGTTGCTGATATAATCACGTGCTAGGAGTATAATTCTCGCAATTAGTGTTTAAGATGAATCTTAAACACTAATTGCGAGAATCGATCGAATCGATATTTGTTGCAGTGAAAGCTCTCAAGACAGTTTTAAAGAGATCATACCTACATTCAAAATAAAGTTTTCAAAACTGTAACCAGTCTCCATCCATCCATCAGCCTTTCGACGTCCACTCCTGGACATAGGCCTCCCCAAATTGGGGGTATAGTGCCGTAACCGCCACGCTTGGCAGGCGGGTTGGCGTCCGCAGTGGATGTTGTTAATACTCGAGTGAGTGCTGCTGCCCACACCCCCGGTATTCCCGCAGTCGGCTCTTACGACTCCCATGGGTGGAGAGGGGTGGAACGATTCTAAAGCCGGCCCCACACGGCCAACAACTACGGAAATAAAAATTGATCTAAAAAGTACGAAACAAGAAAATAATTTAGACAGAAATGAACAAAGGCATAGCTACAAAATGGTCAAGGTAGAGCCAAACGCACAGATCTAGTGATATAACTAATGACCTCCTCATACAGATTATTATCGAAGGGACTCCTACAAAGACGAATTTATTTGTACAATACACAAAGTCTAGCTGAGGCAGAAATTTATTTGTTACTTAAGCTATTGAAAAAATGTGTCGGCATATAAGGAAGGCATTAACAAAATCCACTGCGATCGCCAACCTGCCTGCCAAGCGTGGCGATTACGGCACTTTCCCCCATTCTTGGGGAGGCCTATGCCCAGCAGTGGACTTTGAAAGGCTGATGGATGATGGATGGATATAAGGAAGGGGAGGGGCATCAGGGCTAGATGTGAGAAAAGGTGACAAGGGCAGACTGGCTAAAGAAGTGAAGTTCGCAGCTCATCACACATTTTTAATTGCAAGTTGGGAATAAGATATGGGGCGTTGTGACGCTGTCTCCTTGACTTTCTTTGCATTTCCACCGCATGAAGTAGACCGAAGACATTATTGATTTATAGTCCGTCAACTTTAGCGTAATATTAAAAATAAAACAGTGCATTTTAAATATTACAGATGATTATACCAGCAACGGTAAAATGGGTAAAATTAAATATGTATACGAGTATATGTAGTAATAGTATGTCAACCTTGATTCTGGATACAGCTTCTTCGGCTTGCAGCATCCTCGTTGCTTTGGTGGGCTGACCTTCGCAGGCCAGTTGAGTCGAGCCGAGATATCGCGCCCGGAACAACACTCCTTCTATGAGCACTGAACGGGTTACGTCTAAAAACAAAATAATTAATTCTTCTGAACATTAAATTATTATTTTTTGATTAAGATGTGAAAAGCTAAATTATTTATTGAAATATCGTATTATTAATAATAGATCTTTTTAGTAGAGTCAAAGCGTAGTACATTAACGCTTTGATAGTCTCTCTATATGTATAATAGTCTTAACGCTGCTAATTAAGGCACATTCATACAATGTGCGAAGTAGAAAGTAAATGGCCTCATTAGTTCCACTTGAACAAATTTAAGAGTATCTATGAGGTATAATGATATCTCTATAGTATAGAGAATTTAAATTTAAAATGTTGTTTGGTAAAAACTCTGCCCAACATACTACTTAGCCTGTTCGTAGAATCAATTTTCTTTTAATAAAATAGTAGGTACTAAAGGTCGTCTTTGGACAAGTTAAAGGTTTTTACTTAGAATATAGAGAGGAAAAACCGTAAGAAAATCTGCATGCCAAAAGTTTACTTAAGCTTAAGTTAGTAGAAACAAAAGCCCTTGGTGGGGTAGTGTGTTAAACTACTAAGTATTGAATCCCTCATTTTCTGAAAGGAGATAAGGTCCTTACAGACAGTTAAGTAGTATGTAAAATATAAATGATGGTCTTAAGTGATATAGACATAAAGATGATGTAATGCAGATCATATTCAATGAAAAGGAAAACTAATTTTTGATTAAAAAATTAATTTTACAGAATTCTTCGTATACGTTGTTCAGGTAAACTTGATGTATGAAATTAATTCCATTATTAGAAGAACGTTGTGTTATAGAGGATACATAAAACGCAAGTATAAATTACAAACAACTGATGAAGGCATTCATTCACCATTTAGAAAATGATTAAAATTAAATTGGAAAAGGCATCAGTGATAAGGGCGGATTTCTGTGTTATAAAAGAGCTGCCGTGATCCTAGGTAAATAAATTTGATTATGATTTGATGACGGGATCCCAAAGAAAAACTGTGTGTTTGGAATTACAATATTGGAATTTGCTTTTATGCTTAAAACTATCACTTGTGTAAATCTAACAATGTCTACCGGCTATACTCGTACATACTAACAAACGGGACCAATGAAATCAACAAAAATAAACTCACCATGTAAAATTTTAAATCCAAATGCAGCATTAAAAACATACTTTTTAATCTATATAATTTGAAAACTTATTAAATAATGAAATAGATGTTAATCATACCTTCTTTATTTTTGCTCTTCTTCTTGGCATCTTTGTCCTGTAACATTAAATTTACGCTAGTATTTTTAAAATCGTAACAAAAAATAAAATATACTACATGAGTGGCAAACAAGCATATTTAAGTCAAAGATTATCGTTCTGTTAAAAGACAACATTTATGTTTATATCAATCTTCTGACTCTTGGCTAGTAGCTACCATTAAAGAGGAAATCATTAAAATTAATTTGCAAAAACAATATGTATAATTCCGGCTTAAATCGGCTGATTCAACCTGGGAAGTACAACCTTCTCACAGAATATGGACATAAAGCACCTAGTTTTGCTACAGTAATGTCTCATTCGGCGAGTGAGAGCACCGGATGTCTAACCTATCTCATCCCCTATATAATCCTTCCTATCCACCTCCTTGACTCCATCTCTTCAACAAGTTATCATCGTTTCACTCCAACTCTTGCCCAGTTCCCCTCAAGTTGGAAACACAAAGTACCACCCCTAGTGTCGCTAGCCTCTATAGAGTGCGGTTACCACTGGAAATCAGGCGGACCCTATCATTATTTGCAACTCTTGTAGTAAAAAGAAAACAGCCAATATAAATAGCAGGCTGAAGGCACAACTTACCTTTCCGTTGTGCATCCCATCGTCGTCTCGATTTTCGCCGGCATCGTGCGAGTGAGGTGACCGGGCGGCCACCGCGCCTCCCCCCGGCATCACAGTACGGGACTTCGGTTTGCGCCATCCCTGAAGCAATAATGTCACATTTTCAATTTATTATTATAAAATGTTTTCCAAATTACAAGGAGGTTTTGTTTATGTTGTTTCTTGCAACTTTTTACTGTGCCACACTTAGGCCCGGGTTATTTAGAGTAAGAGGGATATAGGCCGATAGACAAGACAATATATCTACAACGCTAGCCTAAAGTGGGTAGGCAGACTTCACATCTTTTCGAGAAAATCTCTTAGAAATGCAGATTTTCCCACGATGTCTTGTTTCACTAAGCAGTGATGATTTTTATACCATCAAAAACATAAATGTGAAATGAGAGCCAAGTTCAATATTATGGTATATGCTTTGGTTGTTGAGTTCAAGACAAAAGAAGTGAGATCTAAATGGGTGCTAAGTTCAGTGGCCAGTTCTGAAATTTATTTATAACAACATAAATATTTTAAAATAACTTAAAATATCATTTCTTCATATAACAAAATAATAAATTGAAGCCGAAGATCTGACTTGGCTAGTTTCATATACGAATTATTTCTGTACAAAAGTCCAAGATCTGACTTGGCTAGTTTCATATAGGTAAGTACGAATTATTTCTGTACAAAAACAGAAATTATTATTAGTAGGTACTTATACATAATAAAATTAATACCAAACACTATAAGTGGTAGTGTTCCTAATAAAATCAATTAATTGAAAAATTATAATAAAATGATAATAATTACTAGTTTTTAGGGTTCCGTACCCGAAGGGCCAAAACGGGACCCTATTACTAAGACTTCGCTGTCTGTCTGTCTGTCTGTCCGTCCGTCTGTCACCAGGCTGTATCTCAAGAACGGCGATAGCTAGACAGTTGCAATTTTCACAAATGATGTATTTCTGTTGCCGCTATAACAACAAATACCTACTAAAAACAAAAAAAAATAACAATATTTAAGGGGTCTCCCATACAACATACGTGATTTTTTGTGACCTTTTTTGCTCGCTATTGATAACGGCAACAGGTAGACACTTGAAATATTCACAGAATATTATTTATATATTCACTTTAAAAATAAATAATTAAATTAAAATAAAACAAATATTTAAGGGGGCCTCCCATACACAAACGTGTTTCTTTACTCGTTTTTATCTGTCTGTCCGTCCGTCTGTCACCAGGCTGTATGTCAAGAACGGCGATAGCTAGACAGTTAATTTTTCACAAATGATGTATTTATGTTACCGCTATAACAACAAATACTAAAAATAAAATAAAAAAATATTTAAGGGGGGCTCCCATACAACAAACGTGATTTTATTGCCTTTTGCTCGCTATTGATAACGGCAACAGGTAGACGCTTGAAATGTTTACAGAATATTTAGTTATATATTAACTTTAAAAATAAATAATTAAATGAAAATAAAATTAATATTTAAGGGGGGGCTCCTTGTTTACCTAGTCAATGGTACGGAACCCTTCGTGCGCGAGTCCGACACGCACTTGGCCGGTTTTGATTTATTCCTTTGTATTCACCCAACTAACCTATCTGGATCCCAAATTTGAATTTTCTAGGTCATCTGGAATTGGGTTAGAGTTTTGATCTATAGGTCAGTCAGTGATAAAATTGACGATTTTTGGACGTTAATATCTAAATAACCGTTTAAGGTGTGTTTATGAAATTTGGAGCACATTGTGTCTCGCAAGTTTCAATATATGAGCCAAATTTGATATGTTTATGTGAAATAGTATTTGAGTTATATGGGGGTCAAAAGTGGCTCCAAATGGTTCGTGTAATAAATATTACACACGGTAGTACTTCTCGCCAATTCTTTAGCTTGAACTTGGCTTGACACGCTACGGCGTGTCTAGATTGCACATTTATTATATAGAAAATTTTGGCCGCGACTTCGTCCGCGTGGACTTGAGGATTGGGACATAAAATATAAATAGCATTAAACACAAAGTGAAAAATGTGAAATCGAAAATAACAGTCACGAGCAGGATTTGAACCTGCATCTCCTGGATACCGTCCAGATGCTTTGCCAATTCAGCAAGGTACGAGGGGTGATCCAAAAGTAATGTAATTAAAGTTAAAATAATAATTTATTGTGTAACACGGTAATTAAAGTTAAAATAATAATTTATTTTTCTACATAGTCTCCTAACAAATCAATACATTTAGTCCATCTTTTTTCTAAACCCAGGATTCCCTTTGAAAAAAATTCCTTTTCTTGACCCTCCCAAAACGCCTCAACAGCGGCCGTAACTTCGCTATTGTCTTCAAATTTCTTGCCTCGGAGGTGTTCCTTGAGCCGAGGAAAGAGGTAAAAGTCACTAGGAGCCAGATCTGGCGAATAGGGAGGGTGATCGACCAGTTCGAATCCCGTTTCTTGAATGGCAGCCATCGCAACTGCGGCTTTGTGAGCCGGTGCGTTGTCTTGGTGAAACAGCACTCCAGCTCGCAGTTTGCCGCGTCTTTTTTCCTTAATGGCCTCCCGTAATCTTCTTATTTGGTCTGCGTAGTAAGAGCCCGTAATAGTGGCTCCCTTTTCCAAATATTCCACCAAAATTATTCCTTTAGCGTCCCAAAAAACAGACGCCATAACCTTTCCCGCCGAACTTGAGACTTTGAATTTCTTTGGCGTCGGTGAGGAGGCTCGCTTCCAAGTCATCGATTGTTTTTTTGTTTCAGGATCAAAATGGTGGATCCAGGTCTCGTCCATAGTCACAAAACGCAACAAAAAATTTTCTTTATCTGCTTGGAACTTTTCGAGATTGACCCTCGAAATGTCAACTCGTTTTTTCTTTTGCTCGTCGGTTAACATTCTGGGAACCCAACGCGCAGAGACCTTTTTCATATGCAACTCGTTCGAAATGATTCTTTGAACGCTTCCATATGAGATCCCTGTGACCTCAGCTACATGCCTGATGGTCACTCTTTGATCTGCCAACACAACATCTTCGACTTTTTTCACGTTGTCTTCTGTGAGGGACGTGGATGGGCGTCCTTCGCGATGTTCATCTTCAGTGGATGTTCTGCCCAGCTTAAACTCCTTGGCCCAGCGTGCAACTGTAGAATATGGAGGAGCAGAGTCCCCCAATGTTTCCACCAAGTCACAGTGTATGTTTTTTGTAGACATTTTTTTCAAACAGAGGTACTTGATCACAGCTCTAATTTCGTTTTTCTCCATGTTGATGTTATCTCTTCGACAGTTCGTATTCAAATGAATGTATCTCCCGGAAATCCTGACCTATTTATATGATTTTTTTTAGGCTGACGTAGTGAGTGTATAGGCTAGCGAAAACAATTTTTTTGGATTTTTATGTGGACCTGAAGTAACCAATTATCATTACTTTTGGATCACCCCTCGTATAATGTATGAAAATACTTCCGACAGATGGCACAGGCGTCACCCAAAGACGTGTATGTAAGTATGAATGTGTTATCGAGGTTAGCAGTCAGGAGCAATTGTCACTATTGCGAGCGTGGTTGGTCACACCGAAGGATAGCACAACATTTAAATTGTTCAAAAACTATGGTATGCAATGCAGTGCAACATTTCAGGCGCTATAACACAGCTTTAAATGTGTCCAGAACAAAAAGATCGAGAAAAACAACTCCGCAAGAAGATAGAATGATAACCAGGTTAGCTAAGAAAGATCCGTTTCTAGGCTCTATTTTAGTAAAACACGAAGTGTTTGGGGCAGACGAAAGAGCCGGTGTATCAGCGAGGACCGTTCGACGACGTCTGGTAGAAGCAGGGTTGTTCGGAAGAGTGGCTCGCAAAGTATCGTTGTTGAAGAAAGAACATAGAAATGCTCGTTTGGCGTTTGCACCTAAATATGGACATTGGACCTACGCTCAATGGCAGCATGTATTATTCTCTGACGAGACCAAGGTTAATTTGATTTCTTCAGATAGAAGGCAATATGTACGGCGTCCTGTAAACGTGGAAATGAATCCAAGATTCACAAAAAAACAGGTGACACATGGCGGTTGAAATATTAAAATGTGGGGTTCATTTTATGGACGTGGAGTGGAACCTGTGAGGAAAGTTCAGGGTAACTTGGACTAACATCAATACAAGGCAATATTGGAAGAAACTATGCTTCCCTATGCTGAGGAGCATCTCCCTATTATATGGACGTTTCAGCAGGATAACGACCCGAAACATACCGCCCGTTCAGTCAAGTCGTTTCTTACCAGTCAGTCAGTATCGGTGCTAGATTGGCCAGCAAATAGCCCGGACCTCAACCCAATTGAGCACCTTTGGCACGAAATCAAGAAAAAAGTTGCCACTTATCGTACTACAACTTTAGATGAACTTAATGAAGCTTTTTGTGAGGCATGGGCAAACATTCCTGTCGAAACATGTCAGAAACTGATAATGTCTATGCCACATCGGTGTCAAGCGGTAATTACTAACAAAGGTTTTGCTACTGGGTATTGATTTTACACGTAATAAAATGGAGCTGTTAAAGATATTATAATACTGCAGATTATTAGTTTTGTTTAACTCTATTTTTCATGTTTTTTTTTTAAACTAAATAAACTTTATTTATACAACTGGATACAACATAAGGTTTGAATTCTCTGACTTCTGCGCTAGGTTTAGCACCTGTGTTACAGAAGCCAGTGCCCTCCCATATTTAGCATAACTGTAATTAAAACATACAACATTTTTAACAATCGAGTATTACACATATTTGGGGCTTAAGTAACATAAAACAAATAGTTTAATAATTAAAGGTAATTACAAAAAAAAAAAATGTGGGTGTATGTATAATATGTAAATGTGGGTAGTGTTTGAAATTATGTGTGTAAATGTGTGTATTGTACGGTATGCATGCGTGTTAAAGCAGAGGAGTGGAGCGTTTTAAGAATAGAGTTTTATTAGGTGTTCGGTGTCGTCGTATGTTAGCGATTGTAGCCAGTTTTTTAATTTTTTTCTTCATATTATACCAGGTAAGTTTGTAAATAGGAAGGCGCTTATGAATTATATTATAAATACGGGCGCTTTGTGCATTGAAATGTCTTTGAGCAAGTGTAGTATGATATTATGGGATTTGGCATATAGGGTAGCCCGACCTTCGATTATTCAAACTGGTATCCAATGGTAATGTGGTGTGCCGCCGCGAGACAGTACGTAAGATGTAAAGTTGCCTAACTGTAAGCACTTTGGCATTAGAGTACAGGTGAGTGGTAGGATAATCTCATAACTGACCTACTTCTCTTTTATAAATATAATGTTTTTAAAAAAGAGATTTAGGTCATGTTTTTTTTTTATTTGTTGTGTAAATACATATGTGAAAATATAAATAATTATAAACCTTTAATTTGATTTTTAAATACGCTATTCTAAGGCTTATATTAATTATTTAGGTAAAATACTTGAAATATTAGGTATAACTACAGTCCTAAGTCTGCAAAGTATTAAGAGAAAACAAATATTTGTTTCAAATAAAGTAAGTCCCTATGTAATTATAGTTCCTATTATATAATAAATTAATGCGACCTATTAGTCACTAAATAGTTACACAGTTCATTTACGTCAAAGAGTTATAATAAAGATCAGTGTAGGTAACTAAAGACCTAATAGAACTAGATGACCTAATGAAGGAACAGTAACTAGAGAACTAACTGAACTAGATGTCCGAACTAGTTCATTTGGAAAAAAGAACTAGTTCGGAGCGCTCCTTTTAGTGACCGAGCAAGAACAAGTCTAGTTTAATGTTTAAGAAGTTGTTATTCTTTGTATAATCGGGCACTTCAATGACTAATTATACTTACATGTAAAAGATATGGAATATTGTTAAGACTCGTTGGAAAATAAAAAAATAATTCACAATTTGGCTCTACTAGAGATTGTCCCTAATTAGTTGACCACGACTGTATACAACAGCAACTGAGTATAATGATATCGATATTTAAAATTGCCACTAGCGACATCTAGGGCAGCATTTGTCAATATCTCTTTTACTATAAAACAGCAACATCTATCAATAGAAAATAAAAACTTTGGGCAATATTATATGACTTATTTAAAAATTAATGAGTTCAACAAGAAATCTCTAAACCATTTACTTCCTAGCTTGGTTGCCTTATAATATTAACCTTTGTTCTAAGTGAAAACACCGTGCCGGGGGGTATGCGCATTCTGCGCCGCAATACCCACTAAATTCAGCAGCGGCCACTCCCACGCCAATTGTGGGGCGCAAAAGGTCAAGCCATTCAAATGACTAGGCTATCGGCCCTACCACAGTCCTAGTGGTCCGCCAGTACATTCGACTTGGGGGAAAAGCGTTATTTTTCGATCCTGTGACAATAAAGTCACAGTGACAAATCAACGTGATTCGGTCACACCTGTCACTTTCTGGTTATACCATAGATATAGTATACGTACTACTCTTTGTCTAGGTTATTTATCTAAGCATTGGCCCTTCGGGCAGTTTCGTTCGTGTTCGTTACAAGGTCGTTCCATGGGTCGTTCCATGTTACGTATTGTCATGATGTGAGTGACAAAGACCTGTGGTGGTACCTAGGTATTTATACTACTGGAGTTCTTGGGGAACGTAGGAACAATATACGTAATTTTGGAACGTTGTTACTTCGCGCTAAGTAACAGCGACATATTTTAACGACTGATCGCAGTGACTTTTTCGTCGTGACGTTATTTATCACCCACCACCTTTAAGTACATGCGGAGAGACAGCACATGGCGGATTTATTTAGTGGGCGAGGGCCTCGCACTACCCTGTTCATTGCTCCGAACGACGGGGTGTGCGAGGTATTTAATACAATGAATAATGTGTTGTGTTATAAAATAAATTTAAAAAAAGGTATATTTTTCCCACCTTAACAAAAAGAAATTTAAAAAAAGTGTGTGTGTACTTATGTACACGCGTTAGAAGTTATACTTCTTTAGAAAAAAGGTATTTAATACATTGAAAGTTTTATTATAACGCATCATCTAGTTAAATACAGTTTATTTAAATATCACAAAAAAACTAAAATGTTGACTATAGCTAACTTCAAGGTGTCTAACTTCAGGGTGTCGATTTTTCGTAACGGTGTGCGCGCGCATCGTAAAAATTTACTCTCATAATTTTTCCCTAACGCGCCAATAGAAGTTTAACTTCAAAAGGCCCCACACTAGGTACTCTGTTCGTTGCACCGACGGGGTGTAGGTACGGTTAGGGCGTTAGGTACATTTTAACTTCCTTAACAAAACAGTTATCACCGCTATAATACGGTTGTAAATTTATTTTAATTAATTCTGATATAACGTTCTACGTGTACTTTTATGATCTAAATAGTTTCTCTTTGAATAATTCGTAGGTAACGTAGGTAGTTAGTTACGTACCTACTTACTCCTATTTTTTGAATTAGGGTCATTTAGTCCGTTTCCCGTCCGGGTCCTGTTTTCGTCCACTAGCATGCGCCTCGTGAAAATCGTGAAACATTTACGTAGGTTAGAATCATAAAAATAGTAAACCGCGCAAATTTGGACTCGTTGCGTAGGTACTTTAATATCAAATCTGCACGTCTACCAACTTAGAATAGTTTTTAACAAGTCAAAAGTCGAATAAAAGCTTCTTCAATCTGGCGGCTTACTTCTAAGCTACGAAAACGTCACATTAAAGTTTGAAAAATAGGTGCAAGCTAACTGCGCAGATTTTTGCATTAATGACTAAGTTGATACATAAAGAACACATTAAAATGTGTGTTTCGTACTCATTTAACGAATTACTTGCAAAATCTAGGCGGACAATAACTGAATTACCTATTTCGCAAAACATTCAGTTTTCGTCCGCGTGAACGAAAATACAAAAATACAAGTAAAGTTTGACTAGTCGTTTATAATAAGGAATGCGAGGAAATTCTGTTGAAATATTTATGGAATGATCTTTGATAGTTATTTAGTCAGATATTTAGTTTTCATCCGCTAATTTAGCAGTATTGCATGCATAAAACATAAATGATATTGTGGACGAAAACTAAGAAATGCGCTGAAAATTGTTTTGTTTCCGTCCATATACTTTAATGTACAAGAAGGGATCAAAAAGTAGTGAGAATGAGATAGAATATAATGACTGTTGAATACTTAATAATTTATTTTTCTACATAGTCTCCGAGTCTCTCTGCACACCAAGTCCAGCGCTATCTAAGGCTTCACTCTTTTTCAAAAAAAAAGTTTTGTGATGGTCCTGCAAAAAGCTCTCCACGGCATCCATCACCTCGTTATCGTCTTCGTACCTGTTTCCCCTTAAGTATTCTTTCAATTTGGGGAACAGATAAAAATCGCTAGGCGCCAGATCTGGTAAATAAGGGGGGTGGTCAACCAATCCGAAGCCCAGTTTGCCAGCTTTCTGAATGGCAGCCATCGCAACTGCTGACCTGTGCGCGAGTGCGTTGTCGTGATGAAACAGCACGCCACTTCGAAGTTTCCCTCTGCTTTTCTCTTTGATGGCATTCCTCAACTTGGGAACTAAAGCTGCATAATATTGGCCTGTAATAGTGGTTCCATGCTCCAGGTAATCAATCAACAATATCCCTTCTGAGTCCCAAAATATTGAGGCCATAACCTTGCCAGCCGATGCCACGGCACGAAACTTCTTCGGAGTCGGTCATGATGGCCGTTTCCATTGCGAAGATTGCTGTTTTGTCTCGGTATCAAAATGATGGACCCATGTTTCGTCCATTGTTACAAAACGAGACAAAAGTTTTCAGAATCTTCTTGAAACTTGTCCAACAATATCTTCGAAATGTCAAGTCAATTTTGTTTCTGACTGTCGGTTAACATTCTCGGCACCCATCTTGCGGAGACTTTTCTCATATTCAAAGATTGTTTCAATATGGATTGAATATTTCCATATGAAATGCCCGTTTCTTGAATTAAGTATCGGATGGTAACTCTTCGATCGCCCAATACAATTTTCTTGACTTTCGCAACATTTTCTTGGGTGACTGACGTCGATGGACGGCCGCAACGATGTTCGTCTTCCGTGCTCGTTCTCCCTACTCGAAATTGAGAAGCCCACCTTGCAACAGTGGAATACGGCGGAGCAGACTCTCCTAATGTTGCCTCCAAATCGCAATGAATCTCTTGCGTCGTTAACTTTTTTAAACAGAGGTATTTAATAACGGCTCGCACTTAGTTTTTCTCCATTTTCGAGAACACGTTCCGACCCGAAGCAAACAAATGACTACATTCAGAAAAAAACAAAAGAGAATCGAATATTTTTTTCTTTTTTAATATAACAAATATGTATATAATTTTTTAAGCCCTTAAGCTCGCAACTCCGCTAAATGGACGAAAACCGGCTAAACTACCCTATGTGTCTTAACAAATGAACGGTTATTGTGCAAACATATTATTAATTCTGAAACAAACATAGGTAAAATTATGTTTATTGTCAATTTGTCTGCATTTCCGTGGAAATGACTGAATCAATGGAGTTTTCTTCTTATTATTATTAATGGCACTCCGGACATTGATGACAACACGTTTGTAGGCGTAGGGCTTAGAAGGTGAACGTGGGGCAATTGACTTAGCTTAGCTTTATTAAAGTAGATATTTAACAAAGGTAAATTTTGGGTGATTGTACTGTTGAGTAATCTAAAATCAAAGACACACACAAAATACTTAAACAGATATTATTATGTTCGAGTAGACAGTCACAAAGAATGCAGTCAATAGACTTGCCCATTACGTGACTCGTCACTGATATTGTATTGAACAAAGTATTAATTATTAAGTGTCACCCATAACTATGTATAGAAAACCCTTAATGTCAAGTTACACTAAAAGTTTCACATTCTCAACAAAGTAGTTGTTTTCATAATATTATATATAATTCCTAATATTATAAATAAATTATTTACGCGCCAGATGGTGATGTATTGCATATTATATAGCATAGGCTAGTTATTTATACATAAGATAAGTTTAGCACTTAAGTAAAATACATAAATTGTTACTAATCTATCTATTATATATAATCCAGTGTCACGATGTTTGTCCGGGATGAACTCCGAAACTACTGAACCGAGTAAAACTATTTTTTTTTAAATGTGTGTTTTGTCCCAACTTAAGAGATAGGATACTTTATATCTCAACTAGCTGTTACCCGCGACTTCGTCCGCGAGGAATTTCATAAAAATAAATAAAGCAACCCTTGAAATTGTCGGTAAAACAGTGCAACGGTATTACAGTACTCGGGGTTGGAACTTCATTACTGAAATGCTAGATGGCGTTGAAGTTGCTAGATTTTGAGATTTTGTGACAAACAATTTTTTTATTTTTCGTATTTTTTTTAATAAAAAGTATCCTATGTTACTTCTAATACCTCCGAGAATATGTGTACAAAGTTTCATGATGATCGGTTAAGTAGTTTTCACGTGAAAGCGTAACAAACAAACTTACATTCACATTTATAATATTATAAATATGAATATGATTTATAATATAAATAATTGCAATATTTATTCATGAAAAAATATATGGCGGTACGTAGTTCGCCGGGTCAGCTAGTAGGTACTATTATAAAACTGTAACGGAGCTGTGTCTGTAGGTACATTCAAGATATTTGAGAAAAAATGGCTGTAATAGGCTATATAGGCGTGTCTAAACCCCAAACATTTTTTTTAGAATTTTTGTCTGTCTTTTATCTGTGTGTCTGTTTGTTTGTTTGGGCATCACGCAAAAACTACTGGACGGATTTTGACGCAACATTTTTTATTTAAAAGGCCTTGATTAGACTTAAAAACTGGTATACCTGCATTTTATCCCGCTACTATATTGAGAACCTGAGATATAACCGAAAAAATTATTTAAAAAGATTTTTTTTAGAATTTATTAAAAAAAAACTACTGAACGGATTTTGATGCAACTTTTTTTATTTGAAGGGCATTGATTACACTTAAAAACTGGTATACATTTTATCCTCTTACTATACAGGGAACCTGAGATATAACCGAAAAACTAACTTTCGGCTGCGGCGAAGCCGCGGGCAAAGGCTAGTATTAGGTATAAATGTAAAAGTGAGTTTATTCATTATGATTTAATGGCGTAACTATTTTACCAGTCGTAATGAAATTTTGCATACCTATACATATACCTAGTCCGGAACCGAGAAACGGACTTATAGTACCCACTGCTTTTTATCCCGTACAAAAATAGATGGTCTCCGTGGTACTTTTGCGAGGAGATATGTGTCGTAAATTCTACGTTCCGAAATCATCAGTAGCAGCACAAATTTACTCTGTGGTAGCAGCATAGTGTGGATTTATTCTCTATCGTAGCCAGATCTTAGTATCATTCACTTCAAGTTGTGACCACCTTACATAATAACTGTAGGAGTAACTGCGATTGTTTGACGCTGATCTTTTGTGAGAGGGTGGTGCTTCCTCTGTCGAGCCTGCCTATCCATGCTGGGATAAGTTAGGCGATTAATACACTGCCACGCACCACGCTGCATGTTGCATGACGACGCATCTACGCGCGTACTTGCGGGAGTGCAGATCTGCATCATCGTGCGGGTTTTTTACGCACTCACGCGCGTTGTTGCATTTTGTGGATTCACGACGGCTCTGACTCACTTCATTCAATACTGTTGGCTGTGGTGATAGTGCAGTGCAGAGCACGGCACTGCGGCGGGCGGGACTCGGTTTGCCATACCTTGCGTCTCGCCCCGCACCCACATGCGGGGTTGCATGTTTTTCCGCTTGTAAGCACGTGATCTGCATGAACGCGCGTGGATGCTTTTTCTGTGTGTTGAACTGTGTGTGTTTTCTATACAAACGGAGATATTTACAAACAACGTTAGAACACGCATTCCCGCGCTACGCTGCGTGGTGCATGGCAGTGTGATAATCGCCTAAGGCTCTACCACTAGGCAGTGGTTCGACGATCGATAATTGGACGAGAGTTGAGAGTGGACGCTTCACCTTTCGACACATTACCTTACGTGAGGGAGAAGAAAGATATAATACAGGAATAAAAATGAAAGTTATAGAGACGATATTGGAGTATAAAAAGGACCTAAGAAGTTTCACTTCAAAAATACATATTTATGTAAGGTCTACGGATCACCAATCCGAAAACATATTATAATTTATAGAGCTCATCTACGCTTCAACAAGCCCTCGCGCATAAAACGTGGCCTCTTTAAATGGTTCATGACTTTGTATAGTGAAGAGGTCGCTATCTTTGTTATGCAAATAAGCCACCTATTTCGATAATAGCAACTAAAAGTAAAACAAAACAAACTATTTTCTAAAAGTAAAACAAAACAAATTATTAACTGCCTCTGTGGTACAGCGGTAGTGCAAGCGACTGCTGATCATGAGATCTCGGGTTCGATCCCGGGTCGGGCAGTGCTATTGGGATTTTTCGTAAAAAGTAAAATTCTCAGTAGCAGTAGCAGCCCGGAGTTTGGAAATGTGCCCGGTAGACGGCAATAGGCTCGCCCCCTATTACGTGGGACTTAAACATAGGTGGCGAACCGTGGGTGTGTAATACACCTCTGCCTACCCCTTCCGGGAACACAGGCGTGATGCTATATTTTTATTTATTTAGTTAAATTATCTCTTATATCTTATATCGATATAATACTGTAATTTTGGTCACTGTGCCAGTGTCAACAGACACTAGCCATGTCTGCAGGAGATATTACCTATAGTGCACAAGTGAGCAGCAAACGCTAGTGCACTCTCGGTTCCCTCACTCTCATAGTCCGATGGGACGACATTCCGACACGACTGGAGAGAGTTCAGGCGCAGGATTAACAGCTTTACGTGCCTTCCGAGGCACGGGGGTGAAGCACCGCCTAGGTACTTCCTAACTCCGAGCTATTGAGAGAATTTTTTGAAATTCTCTCAATAATAGCTCGCGAGAAATTTTTATCTGTTGGCTCAACCCGGTCTGGCCGTTTCGGAGATTCCGTCTAGGAAGAAACATCCAGACAGACACACAAAAAATTCAAAAGTTGCAGTTTTATTAGAGATATACCTTTAAAAAGCTGTTGTTTATTCATTACAAACAGACACTTCAATTTTATTTATTTGTATAGATGTAAAGATATTATAATAATTTTATCTATACCACTTATTTACTCATTACCAAATAAATCTCAAAAACTATACGCCCGATTGATGTGAAATTTGGCAGTTACTAAAAGTAGATGCTAATTATGAACACTAAATAAACTTACTCTAAGGGTAAATCCTATCCGAACGGATAACGAAAGCCTAATTTAACAAAACTACTACTAACTAGTTCTTAACAGGACAGAAACTTAAATACTTTTTGATAGTGACCTACCTTTACTAACGCATGTTTTGAAAAATAAAAATGTCATGAATATGTTTCGTTTAGTTTCTTCGTCTATATTCTCGTAGTGTCCGTAAACATCCTACCAAACAAACAAACAAACATGTGTTGATGTATATGGAACACAGCACAGCTATAAATATAAACAGCGATGGGTTAAAACATTTTTTTTCTGTTTTCCTGTGATTTTTTAACTAAACTGCTATATACACGTATTTCATCATCATGATCATTCATCCATCAGCCTTTCGACGTCCACTGCTGGACATAGGCCGCCCCAAGAGAACGCCACAACGAGCGGTCCTGTGCCGACCGCATCCAACGGCTCCCCGCAGCTTTGACCAGATCGTCGGTCCATCTGGTGGGGGGATGTCCTACTCTGCGCCGTCCGATACGAGGTCGCCACTCGAGAACCTTTCTTCCCCAACGGTTATCAGTTCGTCAAGCGATGTGGCCTGCCCATTGCCACTTCAGCATGGCAACCCGGCGGGCTATGTCGGTCACTTTCGTTCTCCTACGGATCTCCGTATTACGGATTCGACCACATAGGGAAATACCAAGCATAGCCCGCTCCATGGCCCGCTGAGCGACTTTGAGCCTTGATACGAGGCCAACATTCAGAGACCACGGAACAGCGGTTCCATATGTCATCACTGGTAACACACACTGGTCGTAGACCTTCGTTTTCAGACACTGAGGAATATTGGACAAGATCTTCCTTAGCTTCCCGAACGCTGCTCAGCCGAGTTGGATTCGTCGATTGACCTCTTTCTTGAAGTTGTGCCTACCTAACTGGACTGTTTGTCCCAGACATAGTGGTCAACAACTTCGAGAAGCGCACTCCCGACTAGGACCGGTGTTGAAATGACATGGACATTAGACATGACTTTCATTTTGTCCATGTTCATTTTAAGACCCACTAGTCGGGAAACCCTGCTGAGATCATTGAGCATGGTGTCAAGGTCCTCCAGCGATTCTGCCACGACTACGATGTCGTCGGCATATCGAAGGTAAGTGATGTATTCACCATTGATGTTGATGCACTGAAAACAGGCACTGATTTACATACTATAAGATACTTGTTATCCCGAAAAACTTTTTTGCTGTAGGATAGCTATTTACCGCACCACTGAAGTAATGCAACATAGTTCCAGTTGTCCGCCAACACAGGCGGAGATACGACACACGGCGGGTTTATTTAGTGGGTGAGAGCCCCACACTACCCTGTTCGTTGCTCCGAACGAGGGGTGTGCGTTTAGGTACATTTTTGCCGCCTTAACAAAAAAAAGGATAGCTATTCACCGCAAATGGCCTAACAATTTACGCATTAGTACGAAATTTGGAAAACAGAATATTATTTATTTAGATATTTTTATATATATATTTTTTTTAGCATTTGACATGCTTAGCACTATATTATATTAAACACAAAGTGAAAAATGTGAAATCGAAAATAACAGTCAGGAGCAGGATTTGAACCTGCATCTCCTGGATACCGTCCAGATGCTCTGCCAATTCAGCCATCCTGACAATTGCTCCTGACTGCTAATTTCGATAACACATCATACTTAACGTCTTTGGGTGACGCCTGCGCCATCTGTCGGAAGTATTTTCATACATTATACCGACCAGGTAAAATCTTAATTGTAAAATTAAGTGATAAGGAGATTGGGTATGTCTAAAAGATACAGTACGTAGGTCAGCGGATTAGAGCACTTCCCCGGATAGAAAGGGACGCAGGTTCGATTCCCGCCTGTACTAAAATGCTCTTTTTCCTTATTCACAAATTATAATTTGTACTTTAAAGAGTAGCTGAGCATGTCAAGTGCTAAAATATAGATCAAAAAGACAACACACTCAAAAAATGCACTCAAAATGCCCTTTTACATTTATTTAGACTTATTTCCTTGGGAATTCTTAATTTGACAGGCCTCGTAGCGTAGTCAGTAGTATAACCGACTTCCCTGCACGAGGTCGTGGGTTCGATTCCCACCCAGGACAAGTATTTGTGTGATGAACACACATATTTGTACTGCGTCTGGGTGTTTTCTATCTATTATATGTATGTATTTACAAAAAAAAAAACTACTATATCCGTAATCTGATACCCATAGCACAAGTGTTAAGCTTAGTTTGGGACCAGGGACGTTGTGTGAAATGTCCTTGAATATTTATATTATTTATTCATTAATACAAAATTTAAAAAAAAATCGATTGTACAATTCTTCCCAAGTTTCTAAAACAAACGATAATAACTATTCTTAAGTACGTACAATAGTACACATGGAACTACTCAGTGATAGAATTTACTTCCATAAACAAAACAAGAAAACATCGTTAATAACCTTTTTCTTACACGTCACTTTGGTATCCTCATCGCTGGTTGATTCACTCGCAACATCCTTTGACACAGACTCTGAGTCAACAGCATCGTTTATTTCACTATTAACGGTACTAACATCATTTGTGTTAGCAGTCACAGCTATTTCATTCGAATTATCAGTCACATCGCTATTTAAACACTTCTCCCCACTTTCAGTATCGGTCACAACGATATCAGGCACATCACTATTATTAACAATGTCTTTATCTGCTATTAATTGAATCTCGCACGAATTTTCTTTACTGCATTCAATTTCAACTGACGTGTCTTCAATGGCAACCGCGTTATTTTGCGTCTTATTGTCCACAAGACAAGGTAGTTTTTCCTCCTGAGTCATGTTCACGTTTGTAACGTACGTAGTCGCAACGTGGACTGATCGTTCAATAATTTGTTATCAGTAAAGTTGGTCATTTCAGATAATGATAGCGCTAGAATAGGCATGTAATATGGTAGCGCGTTATTGCTATACTGAGCGGTTACCGGTCCGTACACTAAGTAAATATACGAACTGACAACGAGTATGTAAACATTAAATGAGCAGATTCGCACATAGGTATAAACTGTTTTTACTTTTGTAGTTTGGAATTTATATTATGTAATTACGCTCACTTATATCTTGTATACTATTATAAAGCTGTAACAGAACTGTGTCTATACATTTAAGATATCTGAGGAAAAATGAGTAATATAGGCGTGTCTAAACACAAAACAATATTTTTTTAGAATTTTTGTCTGTTTGTTCGCGCATCACACAAAAACTACTGAACTGATTTTAATGCAACTTTTTTTATTTGAAAGGCCTTGATTAGACTTAAGAACTGGTATACATTTTATCCCGCTACTATATATCGGGAACCCAATATCTTATAAAGTTTTAGCTAGCTTTTGGCTGCAGCGAAGCCGCGGGCAAAGGCTAGTACTTATTATAAATGTTAAAGTGTATTTGTTTGTTTGTTACCAAACCATTCATGATGATTCGGTAACAACCATAAATGTTGCATGCAAAATGTCATAGGCTACTTTTAACCAGAAAAAAACTAGGTATCTTTACATGAAAATAATTTATGTGCCCTAGGCTGACGTATTTTTATTTTGAAACCCACGCGGACGGAGTCGCGGGCAGAATCTTGTTGTTGATAATATTGTCATTAGAGTGAGTGGGAGCAGAGGCCCCAATATTTTAAACTGTTGTTTATTCGTATTTTTTTACACTACAAGAATGACAATCAAGAATATTCTAATGGTATACGATTATCGTAATTTATAGAGCCAGCAATACCAGTTGCATCAATCACGTTTTGCCAACTCTAAGAAGAAGTTAGAAGAAAATAAGGCATAAAGAATAAATATAGACATAAAGAAATCATGAGGAAATTTCGGCTTTTGTATCCACCTCCTTATTCTATATTTTCTCGGTACCTCTCCATGTTCTCTCTTATCATGCTTCCTCTCCACGTGATATCCCTTTCCATCACAGCGTTGACAACGCACGAGTGTAACCTAGTGTTGGTAGTGTTTATAGACTAGGGTGGCTTGCCTCCCTCATGAATAATTAACTCAAACATTCGTAGGCATTAACAGCCCGCACACCTACGCGATTTAATCTTTGCCCATGTACAATAAGAGAGCAAGGCCAATGCGCGCGCGCCGACTGTTGTGTTTACATCAGCTGATGATTACGTCACTGCGTCATAAATCTTTAAGTACAGCGCTTTATTAATGCAACTTCACGTATGGCAATTGGCGTAGTAACAAGGTACCTACCCACTCGTAGTAATATCCTTCAGTGTTGTGGGTTCGATACTCATTCCGTACTTAATATACGAGTTCAGATGTACTCGTGTCTATTATTTTATACGAAAGTAATGTTCCTTGATTATCCATGGTTTTAAAGAGCTAGTATTGTCGCCATCCATTCCTATACCCGATCCGAGAAAAAGGAATAACGTTTGAAATCGAATTGAATCACACGTTTGTAGAACAACATTTGCTAAACTATAGGCTTATTATCTTGAATGCCAAGAGGGGTTAGAATGTATGAACACTAAATAATATCGACATCGCTTCGTGTCATTGTGATTGGTCGCGGGATAACAGTGGTTGGGTGAGCAATTATTGTGACATCACGCGACGACGTCTCTACCAATCACAATAAGACGATGCGATGTCGATACGACATTGTGTATCACATTCTAAGGGAGCAGGTATGTTAATCAGTTATTGAGTGGTAACTATAGCTCACTACATCAAAACTAACAAAAGTTAGCACTATCAAATTGTAGGTAAGTGGTTCCAAAACATATTTGCCATTTTAAAAACAAAAGTAACCAAAAAAAGTTTAATGTATTCGTCTCGCCATTATTTGATTTTTGTAAAAAACATTATATCTTGAGGTTTTCGACTTATTTATGGTAAAGGTCGTGAGAAATATTAAACCATATCACGGATTGGGCCAAAATAAATGCTTAGTAAAAATGTTGTGTGTGGCGAATGTCGTGCAATTCATTGTTTTTTTTTTATGATGTCTATATTTATCTCTCTACATTCAAACTATTTTTGAATGTATAGAGATATACATACCCTACCATACCTTTAGGGTACTCTCAAAACAACTTCTATACCTAATATATAAATCGTCATTATTCCATCAGGAATTAAATATCCATAGACATTTTCACACAACTTCCTCTAGTCCCAAACTAAGCTTAATGCTTGTGCTATGGGTACCAGATTACGGATAAAATACATATACTACTTTTTTTGTAAATACATACATATAATAGATAGAGAACTCCCAGTCACAGTACAAATATCTGTGTTCATCACACAAATAATTGTCCTGAGTGGGAATCGACCTCATGCACGGAAGTCGGTTACACTACCGACTACGCCACGAGGCCCGTCAAAAATTGACGGGAATACTTAGATCACGCAATATTTATTGATACCTATTTATTTTGATCTCCCGAGATCTCTCCTCCTCTTGGTAAATAATGCTTGTGCTAATTTTCAAATTAATCAGACGTTAAGTATTAGGTAAATCATTCGGTCATTTACGGTTTGCCGCTGGTGGATTGTTAATTTGTTAGTCACCACCTTGATGATGGTAGGTGACCGCTGGTTGGTATAAATGAGAAGTTTATCAGAAGGTTTGGCAAGGAAATAGGCGTATTTAGTGTTCGAGACTCAGTGATTGACTGTTTTAATTTAATCTTTCAAAAATAAATATACGATAGGGTTTGGTATAATGGCGTTAACTGAGAACTCTTATAGCTATGTTTACATTTGTCTACGCGCTACAACGGTATAAAAACGATGGACTGGGAATACAAGTCACTACCCCATACCCCTTGCTTTCCCGCGAGTGCCGTACGGATCGACTAAGAGAAATAATCAATTATCATCCATCGAATTATTGGTGGTAGGGTTGGGTACTATTCACTTGTTATCGGTCCTGATCCGGTACCACCGTCTTCCGTGTCGACAGACCGTGAAACACCTTGATGTGTTTTGGTTGTAGCGGGAGCTGGCCATCCATTCATTAATTTAACATCTGCAAAAAAAATGGTGAGCAGCGGTTTGGCATTCTTAGTGTTGTTGAGTGTATGACCATCAGGTGCACCGTGGCTCGTCTGTCACTATATAGATAACATAAGTTCCCTTTATTTTTTTCTCAATTTGTGTTCAGGTACGAAATAGCTTTGAATCAATCAACCAAAATTCTGTCTGATGCGATACGCCTACATACAGATCAATCAAATACCTAACCTAAGTATGATTATGAGACACTACGTGTTAACCTTTGTCAAGAACTTTGGTGATATCTTTCATATCTATGCTCATCAATTAGAACATTCTCAGATTCATGACTAATCATCAACTATCATAATAAAATTTTGTATCGCGTAACAGATTTGATTACTCGTGAGTATGATGCACCACTGTAGTCGAAATTGATTTTTAGGTAGAACTTTTATATGGTCTGTGCGCTATCAGATATTTAAAAAAAAAACATTTCACTTAGCAACAGAAAAGTAATCTAAGAGCAATTACAAACTGTAGGTATGAATGCGAATTTATATAACTAGCTTTTGTCCCCGTGTTAGGTTGTTGTCATTATATTATAGAAAAAAAAAGGTTTTGAATAGGATTAGCTCTATATCCGTTCTTAGGGAGAGTCTACATTTAGAAAGTAATGAGTATATAAAGTTTCAAATTAATCTGGTATCTATACACCTACTTTGGTCGAGTGAGTTTTTTTTATACTAGTATGTGGCAAAAAGCACACAGCCCTCCTGATGATAAGCGGTAACCGTAGCCTATAGACGCTAGCAACATCAGAGGCATCACTCGCACGTTGCCATATTCAAAGAAAGGGATAGGATGTGGATAGGGAGGATAACAAGGAGAGGTAGGATACTAAGGAGAGGGTAAAAAGGATAGCCACCGGCGGACCACTGACGTAGGTAATGTAACATGGTTCCAGTGGCCCACCAATACAGGCGGAGAGATGGCACACGGTGGGTTTATTTAGTAGGTGAGAGCTTCACATTACCCTATTCGTTGTCCCGAACGATGGGGTGTGCGGTTAGGTACATTTCTCCCAAAAAAAAAAAAATTGTAGAATGGATGACAAGGGAAGGAAAGGGAGGGAGTTTGGGCCTCCAGCGCTCTCATTAATTCACGCTGATCTTTTGTGATTATTTCGCTCAAGTTTATTAAAATGCTTAGAAATAAATTAGACATGTCGTGTGTGGCCAATTAAAGTAATGATTACACAAAAGCGTTGTACTCACCTTGTCGTCGAAGAAACCCTGATCGTCTGTCCTCTGTTGGCCGAGTAATCTATCAGTCTCAAGATCTGTATCAGCTTCATCTAAAACAATAAACACTTTAAACTTTACACATTAATTCCTTCTATATACGTACCTTTTTTTCTACCTGTACCCATTACTACACCACTGTTGGGGATGGGTCTCCTTTCAGAGTGAGCAGGTTTAATTTAGGTTATAGTTCATACTAGTAGCAGACTTCAAAATCGATTATAATTTACCAACTAATAATACACACATAATTTGAAAAAACTGAGCCACTGATGTGAAAACATCTATTTTCTTCTTTCGTCAAATATTGTTTGAGTCTTATATAATTCTTGGTAAGCGCTCTCTCGTTATCCATAGACAAATTAATATTGTTATTGGGTTTTTCGATTGACGTTATACTTCTTAGTTAGATGCTTTTTTCAACAGATGGTGTGAAAAATAAATAAAAAAATTGGCGTGGCGATGTCGCCACACTAACGGTCGGTTTTACCCTTCCTCTGCATTAATTGTTTTCACATAAAAAGTCAGAGGTTCAAGCAACGGCTGAGATTTCAGACCGGATGGAACTCGATATTGCTGGCTGTACTGTCTTTGGTTTAAAATAATTGCTTCATTTACTGTTTATTTATTTAGTATAATAAACACTTACCTTCGTCTCCACTGGTGGGTTTAATTTCTACAGATTCTGTGCTCAGCGCTGACGATGGCCTTTTCCTGGTAACAACATAAATAGTATGATAATATAGGATTATTCTATTAAAACAGTGTCACTGCCATTCACATCAATTCTATGTAACTGTAAATTAAGTGGATTTTCGAAATAATTTAAATGATTAATAATATCTTTTCTAAAGTTTAAAATAAATTTCTCATTTTGATTGGAATAATTTATTAGATTTTGTGCAATACTTCGTTGACTTGGACTTCTAATTGTAAATACATTACCCTTACACATTCGTTTCTCTTAAAAGTAGATATTTCATAGGGATTATTAATTATTTTTTGGCATGAAAAGTAATCCTTTTACGGGTTCTTTACTATACAGTACCCCAGGAACCCATAAAATGACTACTAAGTACATATGTACCTACTTATGCAAAATTTCATGATGATCGGTTCAGTACTTAGTTAAGGCGTGAAAGCGTAACAAACAAGCAAATTCATTTTCGCACTTATAATATTAGTAAGCATAATTATATACATGTAATTTATTCCTTAATATTATTAATATACATAAATGAATATGTACACCCGCATAAGTAATACAGGACAAGAGTAACCATCTCACCGCGGCGGGTACACGTCGTCGTGGTGCGCGTGGTGGTGGTGCGGCGAGTGCGGCGCGTGCGGCGCGTGCGGCGCGGGCGGCGCGGGGGAGGCGGGCGCGGGCGGCGGGGGGCGCGCGTCGCCGCCGCTCGGCGCCACTGCGAGTGCCACACACCACACGTTAACTTTTGCGACGACATTTGCTGTACTAGTAAATCTAATTGAGCACGTCTGGGATGTTCTAAAGAGACGGGCGGAAGGATCAGTACAACCTGCTCCACTAAACATCTAGAAACTAAAATTACACACGTAGGCGTGATTGTGAGCAAAATCAAAATTATGTTCTTTGAAAGAGAAGAAGCAAGAACAGATGTTAAAGTATCAATAGGCAATGGTCTAGAACAACTGGATGAAGTTTGTATATCTTGGATGTGGATTCAGTCGAGATGGAAGGTACACCGCTGATATAGAGACAAGAATAATGCGGGAAATAGAGTGAACGGGGCATTGGAACAACTTTTCGGCAGCCACCACCTTAGCCAGAAGGCACTTGTCGCAATACACAACGCAGTGCTTGTCCCAACAACGTATATGACAGCGAGAATTGGGTATGCAATAAGGAGTATGAGAGTAAAATGAATACAATCGAAATACGATCTCTGCGAAAAATCTGTGAAGACGACGACGTAACTGAATGAGTAGGTATGAAAGAGTAAAGATACGAAAGGTCTCTGGTGATTCGGACATGTAAAAAGAATGCCGAACGAGCGACTGGTTAAAAAGATATACAATGCGAAAATTTAAGGATGTAGGTACAAAGGGAGACCTAGACTTACCTACCCAAGACCAAATCGGTCATGTAGGTATTGAAGAAAGGTGGAGTCAGGAGTCTCCGCTCCGGCGAGCGAAGGAAGAAGATGAAGGGAATTATGAATATGGAAGAAGCGGGAGAGGTATGCAAGAAAAGAGCCTACTAGCACCCTGTTCTCCCTGCTTACCCCGCAAGGAAAATGTCGTGATGATAAGTAGGTAAAATTACAGATCAGTGAATATCGTACTGGTTTTATATTTTTAACTATTTTCAATTAAAAAAAATCTGGAAAACGGTTGACATCCCTTTTTTTTTTTTTTTTTTGTTAAGGCGGGAAAAAATGTTCCTAACCGCACACCCCGTCGTTCGGGGCAACGAACAGGGTAGTGTGGGGCCTGCACCCACTAAAGAAACCCGCCGTGTGCCGTCTCTCCGCCTTTATTGGCGGGCCACTGGAACTGTGTTACATTCCTTCGGTGGAACGGTTGACATCCCTGCAACTTCCCGCTAATTTGATACTTAAGCGCTCAAAATTGCACTTATTTTAAGCTCGAAGAGCTCCAAGAGCTCAAAAGTATAATTTTCGTGTCATTTTGAGCTCACCGAGCTCAAAGAGATAAGTGTTCTATGCTTTTGGGCTCTTCGAGCTCAAAAGTCTGATAGAGTTTTAATTAGATAATATTCGTTGAATTTTCAACCGATTTTCTCGTAGTTTACGACATTCAACGCAGCTTTTTGAGCTCTATGAAAAATCTTAAAGCTCGTCAGACTGAAAATTTCATAGAAATTCTGAAAAAAACACTTTTTTCAATTTTTTTCGACAACGTTATCTCACGAACGTATCACCCGATTTTGACTGGACTGGTGGCGATCGACGTGGTATTTTGATGTTAAGAGCTGATTAGTTTTTGTAATCGATCGATAAAACCGTTTAAAAGTTATTCCAAAAAAAAAACACATTTGAAAATCATTTATTTTGTAGTTTTTTGAGATTTCTCAAGATCTACCGGTCCCAATTGTATTAAAAATCTAAGTTTGGTCAAGTCCGAATGACGCTAACCCCGATTCGTTCAAAAGTTATGAGAGGTTTATATACGGCCAAACACACACACACACACACACACACACACACACACACATACATACAGACATCATCGCGGAAACATTCGGGGAAGCTTCCTAGTACCTCAAAACGTCAACATCCGTTGAAAACTCCATTTTCGAAAAACGGGGTAAAACCAATAACTTCCCAAATTTTGAAAATTTTCAATTTTCTTAGCGGGAAGTTAAAAAACTAAAAAATCTAGTCTTTATTTATGCCCGGTTCCTATAATAATAAAACGGGTCGTTTTACTGGTGGAATATTCTACCAGGCGTAAGTAAAATCTGTTCCTATAAAATACGAGTCGTAAGTGAATTAACTGACAGTCTGCGACTAACGGATAACAACAATCTATGGAAACAAAGATTTATGGTGTTTCTATAAAAAAAGCAACCGATAGTTATGTTATCAAATATACTAACCGTAGATGACATATTTACCGGCCAATTTCGGACGGTTTTGAGAAGTCGTGTGCTGGTATATGGTTATTGAGCCTTAAACGGGAAAATATATTGAACTCTGAGATTGAAATGGAGACTGCATTTACTCTCCGATACTGATATCAGAGCGATTTTGATTCAAAAGAAATTTGTTTTACACCTTTAGTTGTTGGGTTTAAAGATAATCTCGAGCCTTAAAGTCGGATGGTTCATTGAATCTAAGGCAAAAGCAGCGGCAAGGAAGCTTGGCGTACTTGCGAATGTGCGACAGTACATTACGTCAGGGCAGCTTTTAATGTTATATAAAACCTAAGTCCGCTCATGCATGGTGTAGTATTTTCTTATTTAATGGCTTTTGTGTCATAATTATGATTGTTGTTCAAGTTGACAGTAGTATTTAGTGCGTAAGCGTTTCGTTTAGATATAGGCATTAAATAGTTATAATGTTTAACATAAATTATTAAGGTCTAAATTGTGTCTAAACTATTTAATTGTTAATAAACAATAATTTTATTATTTGTATTAAAGTTTTGTATATAAATAACAACATTTATTTTTAAAAAACACCTTTTTTTCTGAACATCATGTGAAACGATGTTCTTCGTTACTGCTAGACATGATAATAATGTTGTGAAACACCTGTGAAGCCTTGGTAGCGGTATCTTGAAAACTTCTGGTAGCTGTCATACAATGACGATTCGTTGAATATAGGAACCGGGCATTAAAGCTTCTTATTGTTGGGACGCGTACATAGATTTTATTGTTAATTGTAATTCATCGAAACAACAAAATGTCAGAATTCACTTCACGCATATCAATTCACAAAATTATAAGTAGGTATCAGACTATAAAAAACAATTAAATTCAATTGAATTAACTGAAATCGGGAATAAAAAATAAAAATGTAAATGTTTTTTTACAAAGAAGTTCATACACACAAGAACAAGCTAGCTGCCTCACCATTACAAATAATTACCACACATAGCGAGCTCTTTATACTTGTCGTAAATGTAATATTCCAACAGCCTCTTTAAAAATTCAAGTGAGTTTAAAGGTTGATGGAGCGCCTGCCCAGTGATGAGAGCAATACTGCACTTGCGGGTCAACCAGTTCTTTTTATAATTTCTACGGTTGATTCATCATACAACACCACTTGTTTCTGTTCTAAATGTCCAACTTGTTACTACCCAATTTATGTTAGCACTTCACTCAACCGCCATAATTATCCCCAATACTCTCGGCAGCTAGGAGAGCTGGAACTTTACGACACATGAATCTTACTTTGCAGAGAATGAAATTATTAAATTAAATAATAATAAATACGACACGGCAAGACGCTCAACCTTATATAACACTAATTCTCAATAGAGTACTTTATTGACGTGTGAATATGATTTCATCTTTTTAAAGAATTGATAATGATTACAGTATGAGTGAATGTAGTATAAATATGACGCTTAAAGTATGTCATCGGATAATTGTTTGTCATAAACATATTGTTACTGTAGTGTAAGCAATACTATAAATGATTTGTGATTAATACTGATATTAACTCGTAAAACTGCCGCTGTGGTGCAGCGGTAGTGTAAGCAACTGCTGATCATAAGGTCTCGGGTTCGATCCCCGAGTCAGGCAGAGTTATTGAGATTTTCCGTACAAAAAAAAACGAAAAATTCTCAGTAGCAGCCCGGAGTTTGGAAATGTGTCCGGTAGACGTCAATAGGCTCGCCCCCTATTACGTGAGACTTAAACATAGCTGGCGAATCGTGGGTGTGTAATGCACACCTGCCTACCCCTTCGGGGAGTACAGGCGTGATGCTATGTTTTAACTCGTAAAAGTATTTCCTTTTGCATTTAAGTGCATAATATTTTAACGCAAAATTAAACTTACTATATTGGATTAATGCATGTAAAAGCGTTCCGATAGATGGCGTTGGTCGTTAAGACAAATGTGATGAGGAAGTTGGGTATAACCTCAAGGAAGTACGATAACTCAATGGATTAGAGCACTTGTCCGGAAAGGAAGTGATGCAGGTTCGATTCCCGCTCGTACTAAAGATCTCTTTTTTCTCATTCAAAAATAATAATTTGTACTTTAAAAGTAGCTGAGCATGTCAAGTGCCAAAAAAAATATAAATCAAAATGTTTAAAAAATCACGCCATCAATAGTAGTAGTATTTTTTTTTTATTGCTTTTAGTGGCAGACGAGCTACGGCCCATCTGATGGTAAATGGTAACCGTCGCTCATAACTCAACTATACTCTCACCATTTCATTTCACAGATATGAAATGAAAGAATAAACGGCTATCTCCTGCTACAGCCAAAATGCAACGATGTGCTTCATAGCCGGTCACACGGGAGATGGTGGTACTAACCCGCTCAGGCCCGATACCAAGTGAGTACTCCCACTCGGTACCCAGCCCTAGCACAGCACCAGTCATGCAATGGATGATAATTGCTTACTTCCCTTAGTCGCCTCATACGACACCCGTGGGAAAGAATGGGGTGGTGACACTTGTATTCTTAGTCCATCACCACACAAAAAATTTTTAATTGCAAAATTAAACTTACTATATTGGATTAATGCATGTAAATGCGTTCCGATAGATGGCGTTGGTTGTTAAGACAAATGTGATGAGAAAATTGGGTATGACCGCAAGGGAGTACGATAGCTCAGTGGATTAGAGCACTTCCCCGGAAAGGAAGGGACGCAGGTTCGATTTCCGCTCGTACTAAAGTTCTCTTTTTCCTCATTCGCAAATAATAATTTGTACTTTAAAAGTAGCTTAGCATGTCAAGTCCTAAAAAATATAGATCAAAATGATTTAACAATTGTTACAACAGCTTCACAAAATCATTATTTACAAATTGTAAATTTTAATTCTAACTCACCTAGTATTCT
This sequence comes from Leucoma salicis, assembly GCA_948253155.1. Classification (NCBI taxonomy): domain Eukaryota; kingdom Metazoa; phylum Arthropoda; class Insecta; order Lepidoptera; family Erebidae; genus Leucoma; species Leucoma salicis. The sequence continues at coordinate 27,735,103 of OX411804.1, read as the reverse complement.
TAACGTAATTCGACAAAAACTGAAGTATTCGAAACTTCGGAATAGTGGACAATCATATAAAAGCACGCTATATATTCCGTAAAAGTAGTTTTATTTTATAAAATATAACATGCACTCACCTAAGGGATCCAGCGAGTGCAGATCCGCATCAGACAACAAGTGCGCCTCCGTACTAGTGCCGTTCTCCACTATTTCTTTTATCACAACTGAACTCTACAACAAAATACCTATCGTTTATTTCAAATAAATAAAACAATAACAAGATTGCAAGATGCAAGGCTTGCACAACAGCGGTATAAATAATAGCAGAGGCCTAAAGTAATTCCCTAAAACAACTCAATGGGGAGCCACGGGCAAAGCTGAGCGCAGATGGCGCTATCGGCGAGATGGCCACTGTCAAATTGTAGTTGCTTTGTTTGCCTGAGAATTGTTTTGCTATTTTTATGTTTAATCCGGTTAATCAGCGATATTGTGAAAATGTATAGTACCTGGAAGATTAAAGAATTAAACGAAGACGCTATGCTGTGTAGCCACAAAATTTTTTGCGACTTTTCCACTTTTTTAATGTTGGATCTTTAGGGAATAAATACACATCAGGGTTTACATTTTGATAAAGCACATAGAGGCATATTAAATTAAAATTTAAGAAGTTACAGGTTATAAATTATATTGAAACGACAGTTTTCAGTTGTAGTCAATATCCTCATTCGAGTGAAAATAGGCTATGGACCTTGAAAAAACTTAAGAGTTTGAATATTAGGCAAAGGCGTTTGTACAAGGCCAGTACTTTGCATGGAAACTTTCACGTTTTAAGACGAAACCAAAGTGGACCGATAATCTTCACAAGAAATATCTTTTGAGTACAAAGTCCCTTGCACTTTCAATATCAAATCTTTCACGCCTTCATAATTTATTCATATTTTTGAAGCATCAATGATGTTAAGTATGCACGTAAATAGAACTGAACCTGAACAATATTTTGCTAGGCTTTAACAATCATTATCATACTTTCGAGCCAATTTACTCAAAACCCTAATGAATAATCAAAAAAATCATTGTTGTAAATCACTTCATCAATTGATGAACACCGTAAAAACATCTGTTAAATAGTTTATAAGCTCAATCTTTTTTTTATTGCAATGGTGGCTTACGAGCCAGGATCCACCTGATGATAAGTGGTAACCGTCGCCAATGGACTCAATATCAAGAGAATTTAATTTTTATAATTAATGTTTACAAACGTACCTGTATCATTAAATTATTGTTGTCGTTATCAGAGGTATGTGCTGACGACAGGCCATCTTCTACGACCGGTAAGTGTGTCACCACAACACGATTCGTGTCCATTTGTACTGAAACAATATGCTTATTTAAATCGTAGTATAGTTTAAGAAACTGCGCTGTTTTTTTTTCTCTACAGAGATATTATTAAAATAACAAGAGCATAACATAAATGGATATCTATACGAAAATAAATTAATTCAAATAATCTGGCATAATTAGAAAAAAAGTGTAGGTATTTACAAGTTAAAATTTAACAAATTATTTTTTTGCATTAAACACAAAGTGAAAAATGTGAAATCGAAAATAACAGTCAGGAGCAGGACTGGAACCTGCATCTTCTGGATACCGTCCAGATGCTTTACCAATTCAGCCATCCTGACAATTGCTCCTGACTGCTAATTTCGATAACACATCATACTTAACGTCTTTGGGTGACGCCTGCGCCATCTGTCGGAAGCATTTTCATACATTATACCGACCAGGTAAACTTAATTTTACAATTAAGATTTTACCTAATAATGACGCAAACCCTTTAAATATTTAGATATTTTTATATATATTTTTAGCATTTGACATGCTTAGCACTATACATTAAACACAAAGTGAAAAACAGCAGTCAGGAGCAATTGTCAGGATGGCTGAATTGGTAAAGCATCTGGACGGTATCCAGAAGATGCAGGTTCAAATCCTGCTCCTGACTGTTATTTTCGATTTCACATTTTTCACTTTGTGTTTAATGTATAGTGCTAAGCATGTCTAATGCTAAAAATATATATAAAAATATCTAAATAATTTATATGCACTAGAAACTGATATCGTTTTTATGCTAAGATTTTATGTTTACGTTAATGATAATTTTTTACACTGATTGTAACATTTTGTTGTTTATGGTGTTTAAAATATTAGCAGAATAAATTATTTATTTATTATAATCATAGATTTAGTATATAGATAGATCGGTGATGCAAAAGAGTAAGAACATAGTATACGCCTATGTTAGAGCGAGATAGATAGACGAGACCACTATCATAGACGCTATGGACCTGACATCAATCGTCAACGATCCAAATTTCGCATATTTTAGGAAAATTTGAGAAATTATCGTTTAATTCTGTATTAATTGACGTGTCTAATCATAGTTAAGTGTGCAGTGCCCGGATGTAACTCATATAAGAAAGAAAACACACAAAATTGAACATTTCACATGTAAGTAATTTGTTGTTTATATACAAAGCTTATGAACTTACCACAAACGCTGTGCTCATACACGGATTGGGAATTGTATTGCATTAAATCATATGCATGCCTGGAATGCCTTCAAATTCAATATAAAAAGTAAACTAAAGTAACTAACTTATCATCACGCCATTTCCCTTGCGGGGTAGACAGAGAGAAAAGAGTGCCAAGAGGCTCTATTCTTGCATACATCTCTCGTTTCCTCAACATTCATAACTCTCTTCATACACGCTCGCCGGTTTCGGAGACTCCTGACTCCACCTTCCTTCAATACATGACCGATTTGGTGTAGGTAGGTGAGTCTTGGTCTCCCCATGTACCTACATCCTTCCAATTTCGCATTGTATATCTTCTTAACCAGTCGCTCGTCCGGCATTCTTTCCACATGTCCGAACCATCGGAGCATTCCCTTTCGCATCTTTACACCAATACTCTCTTTCATACTGGATTCCCAAAAATTATTCGAAATTATGCAGCAAGCACTTTGAACATAAATGTTTTTCTCATAGAGGCACACACAGAGTAAAGCTACGTTCCGGTTATATACCCACCTTATTAATGCCAGTACGTCATTTTAGAATTTCAATATTAATTGTGTACGACACTTGGCCAATACTGCTGTTTGTTTATGTTTCTGTTAATTTATTGTATTTCACTAACGTACCTTGTGTACCTTCCGGACATTGTGACAGGTGACGTATCCTGGATTTATAAATACGATCCTGAAAAAAAGCGTCAGTCGACAGTTTGGCTGTTTCAAAACGAACCAAGGCTACAAAACGACTACGAAAGTGAGGCGATCGAGAAGCGCAGGGAAAATTTTGATCGGGGTGCGGGTCGGGATACCTCCGCGTTGGTGCACCCCGGGCAACGTCGGCACTCTGGTGCCGGCGGCTGTATCCCGGCAGGGGACGGGTCTCCGCGTGTCCCTCTGACTAGCAGAGGGCACAGCGGATAGGCCACACGTCCGCTGTGGAGGGTCAGCGGGGCCATAGTGGCCCCCCCGACTCTGGGAGGGGGACAGCGGGGTCACAGTTAGCTCGAGTGGCGACGGGCTCACTGGTTGCAGCGGGCTGAACGTCTGCCGTGGAGGGCCAGCGGGGCCATAGTGCCCCCCCCCGGCCCTGGGAGACGGAGACGGGGCTTTTCAGACTGAGGGGCGACGGGCTTACTGCTTGCTTGCAAGTGGTGAGCACGGTCTGATACAGACCACCGTTCGGCCCGACCCGTAATCCTGGAGGACAGGACCGGGGGTCTTCGGACTGCGGGGTAGAAAACCCCTATAAAAAATTACCCCAATCTAAGCTTTGCCGCCCGGCGAGGGATGAATGGCTGGAGGGTATCCAGTCGCGAGGGTGGCACCCCATAGTCGAAGGACTCTAAACTAAAACATGGCGGACGTGAAAAACATTAGTATACCTCCGGAGGGTACCGGGCGCAACGCGTCCGGAGAATCCCTCACAGGGCCGAGTACCAAGACCGGCCCTGTCAGCCCCGTGTATCGGAGGGGGGCAACCAACGCCGAAGACAGGGAAGAGAAGAAGAAAAAGAAGAAGGGAAAGACCCGGGGCAAGAAAACCACGCCCGCGGGTAGTCCCACCATAGGTAGCGGTTCTTCCGCCGACATGGACACGTCCGATGGTGGCAACACTTCTGCCAAAGTGCCTAGCGCCTGCAAGTCGAAGCCTTCGGGGTCTAAGCAGAGCGCGGCCACACCGACGGAGCCACCAGTCACAGCGATGAAGCCACCAGCCGCATCGGTTGAGCAGCCAGCGCGTCTCCTGAAGCGCCCGATTCCGGAGAAGAGGAGCACATCGTCGTAGTCGGAGGGTAGCTCTACGGAGATGCCCCCGCCGGGAAGGCCGGGAAGGCCGGCCAAGAGGGGCCGAGGCACTAGCGGGCGTATGGCGACCCGAGCCTCGACCCTAGCGGATGAGGCCATACTGCAGGGTTTGACAGTGGGGCTTTCGGTGGAGGAGAGGGTAACCCTCCTCACATCGAAGCTCCGTGAGGAGCCGCCGGACACGGACGGTCCGCCCACGGTGGACCAGATTGCCCAGAAGGTTTCCAATGTCCTGGCCGTTGTTTCTACGGTGGCTAATGGGTCACGGAGCCTTCGGGGCAGTCTCGCGGAGGCCCTCAATAGCGCTGCGAAAGTAGCCTATGGAGCGATGGTGTCTCTCCGGCGGTACTCGGTGCCAGGGGAGACTGGGAAGCTGGAGGCACCATGCCGGTGCAGGCGCCTCGAGGGGGAGGTGGCAGAGCCCCGTAAGGAGCTCACCCGCCGGCGAGTCGAGCCAAGCCTCGCCAAGGCCGGGCCGGAAACCTCTGCCTCAACGGCCCCTGGTCTCCAGAGTCTCCAGTTACAGAGGAGCAGATGCACCAAGTCATCGATCGCATTAGTGCCATCTATAACCCGCGCATCGACTCCTTGAGCACTAGGGTGCCGCCGGAGCCAAGACTCCGTCCAGCTGACCAGCCCTCGCGGGCTCCAGCAAACATACCCCGGGATTCTCAAGCCTCACCACCCGCCACGTCTGGCCATGCACCCTCTGACGAGGTCTGGCAGACTGTGGACGGCGGGAGGAAGAAGTACCGGGGTAAAAAGAAGAGGGGATCTGCGGCTGGGGCTTCTGCCCAAGCCGTGGAGCCTGTAGCGCCGGGGGGCAGGCCTGGCTCCAAAAAGAAGCCGCGCAAGCGCAAACTTCACACGTCGAAAATGGCAGCGGTGGTGATCACCATGCTGCCGGAGGCGGAAGCGGGCCTGAGCTACCAGGCCATTTTGAGGAAGGGGGCGGAGATCGACGTCTCCGACCTCGGAGGCGTTGCCGCCCGGACACGCTAAGTTCGGATAAGGGCTCGAATCCTCGAGTTCCCTGGGGCGGAAGGTCCCAAAATGGCCGACGCGATAGCCACGAGGCTGCGAGGTCTATTTGGTGAAGGCAGTGAAGTCCGCATCGCCAGACCGGTGAAGTGCGCTGAACTGCGCATTTGCGGTCTGGACGACTCAGTGACGGCTGACGACGTCCGGGAAGCCATTGCCTCGAAAACCGGATGCTCGGATGCCGTCAGGGCGGGCTCCATTAGGACTGGACCTGGCGGTGTGGGTACCGTCTGGGTGAGTTGCCCTGTCGCGTCAGCCAAAATCTTGGCTGACGCAGGCAGGCTCCTCGTGGGCTGGAGTTCCACGCGGATTTCCGTGCTGGATCCCCGACCTGCGAGGTGCTATAGGTGCATGGCGGTTGGTCACACCGACCGACGTGCACTAACTGCTTTGATTGCAGCGGTCTTTGTTTCCGCTGCGGTCAGGCAGGGCATAGGGCGGTAACCTGCACCACCCCCCCTCACTGCCCCGCGTGTGCTGCAGGCAATTGGCCTGCAAAGCACTGCATTGGGCGGGAGGCGTGTAGACCTCCAGCCACCACAGGCCCAAAAAAGGGGGCGACTAGCCAATCGACCCAGGCTGCAATAGCGCGGCTTCGCCGCCGTCCCGGGTGGAGAAGGACATGGTTACGGCTTAACGTTCAACCGTAACGCTGTCCTCCTCCAGGCAAATCTCAACCACTGCGCCTGGGCGCAGGATCTTCTCCTGCAAACCATGGTGGAGCGGTTGATTGGTGTAGCCCCAAACAGAGACCCTTCAACCCAGCCTCCTCATCGAGGTGGTCGAGGGTCGGGCGGGATACCCGCCCGGGCTCTGGACCACCTGGAGCCTCGCCTCAGGGGACTGTTCGACGCGTGCCTGGCGAGCGGACGGTTCCCTGACTGCTGGAAGGAGGGGAGGCTGGTACTCCTGCTGAAGCCGGGACGAACGCCGGATTCAGTCGGGGCCTTCAGGCCCATCGTGCTGCTGGATGAGGCGGATAAGATGCTGGCGGGAATCCTCCCTGACCGCATTGTCCAGCACCTGCGCGACATTAGGTCTGACTTGTCGGATGCCCAGTTCGGTTTTCGAGCTGGTCGATCGACAGTCGGCGCGATCATGCGCCTGAGGGCCGCGGCCGCGGCGGTCGTCACCGGCGGTATCGCTTGACATCGCCAACGCATTTAATAGTCTGCCATTCGGCTGCATCAGGGAGGCGCTCCGGTATCACGGGGTGTCTGTATACCTGAGGCGGCTGGTGGCGGACTATCTAGAGGGCCGCAGCGTCGTCTATGAGAGCCGCATAGGGGACGTTGTGAGGAGACCCATGTCGTGCGGTGTCCCACAGGGTTCAGTCCTAGGGCCGCTCCTGTGGGACATCGGTTACGACTGGGTGTTGCGCTGTCACCTCCCCCCCGGGCTGGCGGTCATCTGCTATGCAGATGACACGCTGCTCATGGCCCGGGGTGGAAACTTCGAGGAAGCGGCGTTCCTGGCCACCTAAGGGACCTCGGAGGTGGTCAGGAGGATCGGAGCGTTGGGGCTTAGGGTGGCCCTGGACAAGTCGGAGGCCCTACATTTCCATGGGCCCCGACGTCGGCCACCTGCTGGCGCCTCGATCACAGTGGACGGGGTCCAGATTGGGGTGCAGGCCCAGATTAAGTATCTGGGCCTGTTACTGGATGGGCGGTGGCGCTTTCGCGAGCACTTCTGCCAACTGTCCCCAAGGCTAGTCGGCACAGCGTCCGCCCTTGCACGGCTCATGCCGAATATGGGCGGACCCAATAATGCGTGCCGACGGCTTTACGCGGGGGTCGATGGCGCTGTACGGCGCACCCGTGTGGGCGGCGTCTCTGGAGGCACTGAACAGGGCTCTTCTGTGGAGACCACAGAGAGTCGTTGCGTCCAGGGTCATACGTGGATACCGCACGGTGTCTACGGAGGCGGCCTGCGGGTTGGCCGGAATCCCCCCGTGGGACTAGAAGGCGGAGGTGCTCGCTGAGGTGTATCGATAGCGGGAGGGGGGCGGACGCCCCCTACCCAGGGAGGTGGCCAGGTGGCAGAGCGACGCCCACCGAACTGCCATAGCCAGATGGAGGGCACGGTTGGAGGCGCCCCGGGCCGGTCTTTGGACCGTAGGGGCGCTCCAGCCGGTGCTGGAGGAGTGGGCGGGGCGACGGCACGGAGTCCTTGCTTTCCGACTGGTGCAGGTGCTGTCGGGGCACGGTTGCTTCGGCAGATACCTGCACATAGTCGCAAGGAGGGAAACGACTCCGGGCTGTCACCACTGCAGCTGTGACGAGGACACGACGCGGCACACGCTTGAGTCGTGCCCGGCTTGGGCCGAGCAGCGCCGTGAACTCGTCGCGGAAATAGGGGGGGACCTCTCGCTGCCGAGCATCGTCAGAGCGATGCTTGGTAGTGACAGGAATTGGGCCGCGGTCGCTGCCTTCTGCGAGGAGGTTATCTCGCGGAAGGAAGCGGCGGAGAGGGCCAGGGAGGAGGATTCCTCCGCTGACCCAAACCGCCGCCAGCGACCGGGGCGGCGCAGGCGCAGTTTCTTGCGCCTCATGCTGCCCTAGCTGAGGCTGCGGGTGGATGGACCGAGGAATGTCCGCCACCCGCAAGGCCTCCTGCGAAGGTGAGACGCTCCGTGCGCGGATGCGTCGCTCAGTAGAGGGTACCCGAAAGGGTAAGCCGCCGGCGAACCACCGAAGGAATGTAACATAGTTCCAGTGGCCCGCCAACAAAGGCGGAGAGACGGCACACGGCGGGTTTCTTTAGTGGGTGCAGGCCCCACACTACCCTGTTCGTTGCCCCGAACAACGGAGTGTGTGGTTAGGAACATTTTTTCCCGCCTTAACAAAAAAAAGGGAAAATTTTGATCGCTAGTTTCTTCACTTTGACGGGATATCTGGTTTCAATTCCATACCAAAGCAGCATCAACGCCGAATGGTACACCACAGAATGCCTGCCAAAAGTTTTGTCTGCAATGAGCAACAAGCGACCGAAAACTGGGCTCCGCAGGATACTGCTTCACCATGACAACGCGCCCGCACACTCAGCTCTCAAAACGAGCGTCTTCCTGGACACCACACTGGTCAGTCTTGGGTTAGCCTACTTATCTTATCTGGCACCGTGTGAGTTCTTTTTATCACCTAAAATAAAATAACAGCTGAAAGGGATACAGTTTTCATCGCCGGAAGATACACAGCGCTCGAGAAAGCCGTGGAAGATGTGTCTGCCGTGGACTGGAAAAATGTTTCGAAAATTGGTTCAGACGCATGAAACTTTGTCTAGAGGCTGGTGGAGAGTTCTTTGAAAAAAATTAATTAAAATATTTTATCCATAGAAGTTATTTTTTAGTTTCTCAAATCTTTATGAATGTCCCACGTATTAATAAAACAGTTTTTATTTCAGTTTTATTTCTATTCCCTCGAATATAAAATTTATTTCAATTCACTTTGCACCTCGTGACACTAAAACAACACAATGTGTCGATAGTCGCGTTTAGTGAACGTCCCAGCACTATTTGAAGTGCACACATGCACATGACACGCACACTGGTACGTGTCAGTTTTGGTCTCGTCATAATTACTCTATAGCCGATCTATCTATACTATATACTACATCTATGATTATAATCCTATTATACTAGGATATTTACATAGATATTTCAAAAATAGAAAATATACTGATTGGATTTCTTTGACGGAGGCCCCGAGAACATTAAACCAAAACTAAAATGAAGTGCGGGTCTACTTTGATTGCGGTTTTAAAAGAGAGTGCTAGCGTGTCGTGAATTCGCTATCTGCCGCTCACGAAAACAGTTTGAGTGCACATCCGCTCGCACTCAGGACGGATTCAATCATGTCGAATATTTGTCGAAACATACAAAATGCACACGAATGTACGGCGGAATACGTATGCGAGATATGCCATCACTCAGGACACACACTAAAAGTTGCATAGGTGAAACCTTACTAGCGTTCTTTTAGTATAGCAAAATAGCATTTTTCAATTGGTATTGAGACATTTTGAGTGTACCTTTCATCTCAGCGAGCTCGTTCTCCATGATGATGAGCGACAGGTCGGAGGCGGTGTCGCTGGTGTCGGTGGAGCGCGGCGGCGCGGGCGAGCCGGTGGCGGACCACGCGCTGCCCACGCGCAGCGCCAGCGGCGCGCCGCCACCCGCCACGTCCGTGCGCACCTACACGCACACACTTTTTGTATGACCACTTACCTCCTTTTCGTGAAGTGAAACTTCTTAGTTCATGTAATATCCATCTATCCATCCATCAGCCTTTCAACGTCCACTGCTGGACATAGGCCTCCCTAAGAGAACGACACAACGAGCGGTCCCGTCATGGGGGATAATGCCGTAATCGCCACGCTTGGCAGGCGGGTTGGCGATCGCAGTGGATGTTGATAATACTCGAGGGAGTGCTGCTGCCCACTCCTCCGGTATACCCTCAGTTGGCTCTTACGACTCCCGTGGGTAGAGGAGTGGGACAATTTTAAAGCCGGCCCCACACGGCCATCATGTAATATAGCTACTTGTTTAGAATATAAAGTTGCGATTAAATGACCTTCAAAATTTTTAATTGAAAGCGCTAGTAAAGAACTCTTTGCGTTTGATCTTCAGTCACCAATAAGAGGGACTCTCACAATTCCCTTTTATAAAAAAGAGCATAGACTGCCGCTCCACCCACGCTTATATACGACGCTGATTGTAGTTTTTGATAATAAGTTCAGTCATTAAATTATCTACTATAAGGCATTTTAAATTATTTAAAATTGTAAGATAAACTTAGAATTAAAAAGCAGTGGATAGCAGCGCGCACCTGCAGCCCCAGGAAGTCGGTGTGGTTGTGCGGCGCGTGCGGCGACTGCCGCGCCCACTCCGCCTCGCTGCCCCCCTCCACGCCCTTCTCCGACGGACACTCCGCCGTCTGGCGCCGGAGCTCGTAGTCCAGCTCCTGTAAGACACACTGTACTGATTATAAGACTATTTCGATTTTTTAAGGGAAACACCAAGTAACGCTATTTTGCTCAATCTAGATCAGAACTGGGACCTCACGGCTTCAAGTTGTCACTAGAATGACGATACGACCGTTCGCATCTGAGTCAGGTGCATGATGTCACAGTCTCTCCACCAATCACAGTGAATCGAAGCGAACGAGTGTTTCATGTTTCGTTTTACATTCTACAGGAGCAGGCAATATTTACCTGAAAGTTAACAACTTCATCGTTAGCGCTGAGTTGCGTTTGTCCAGTCTGCGTGGTAGGACATCGGAAGAATTCTTCTAGAACCTTCCTCGTCTCAGAGAACTCGTACAAATAGTCGAATGCTGCTGAGCTTGCCGGTGGAGACACATCCCTACTTTCTGTTACTACCCTCTGAAATTTTCATAGAGATAAATTTGTATTAGACATAATAATAGTACGACGACGTAAAAGAGCGAGTAGGTATGAAAGAGAGTATTGGTGTAAAGATGCGAAAGGGATAGCTCCAATGGTTCGGACATGTGTAAAGAATGCCGGACGAGCGACTGGTTAAGAAGATATACAATGCGAAAGTGGAAGGATATAGGTACAGGGGGAGACCGAGACTCACCTACCTAGACCAAATCGGTCATGTATTGAAGGAAGGTGGAGTCAGGAGTCTCCGAAACCGGCGAGCATGTATGAAGAGAGTTATGAATGTTGAGGAAGCGAGAGATGTATGCAAGAATAGAACTCTGCACTCGGTTCTCTCTACCTACCCCGCAAGGGAAATGGCTTGATGATAAGTAAGTAAGTAATAATAGTAAAATATCTGAGAGATATAAAAATAAAATTCAAACCCCACGGTATTGCTATATCCAACTCTCACGGTATTGCTACATCAACGCAAAATTTTGGGATATCACCCAAAATTTTGCGTTTACCGTGTGAAGTTGATCAATTATGCTGTGACTCACATTAAACTAAACATTACATATTCACAGCTTACAATACACTGTTACTAATACGACAACTAACCTGAGGAAACCCAGGCCTTGGCGACCTGGCAGGCTTTTGCGTCCCAACACCATATCGTTTAGGCGAACCTTCGTACTCAGCGATCGGCAGCTCGCCTATTACTCTCGTAACCCTACTCTTGTCTTCGTCCCCCGACAGCCAAGCCGCCGAGGGGCTCGCATCACTCAATCTGACGTCATCACGCGAAGGAGACGACTCACTCTCATCACTAATTTCACTCTTATTGTTCAGTTCACTGTCACCATTTTTAATACTGTCTAAAGTTCTCTTTACACTAATGTCGATATCATCGTCACTCGGGTCCTGTTCCGTCCTCAAACCTAGAGACACAGAATTCAATATCACTGAAAATAAAGAAAAGAGAAAAAAGGGGTATAAATATAATAGTACACGGGACAGGAGTGTTGGAGGTAGTTCATAGTGCCTACTTTTATCATCCAATTGCCTTTTTGTAATCACAATTCACAGTAGAATCTTATGAAGAAAAGCATAGAGTTAAATAAAAAAAAATAAGATTTTTGTAGTTTGGATAGTAAAAGTTTACACTATAAACTATGATATTAACGCATAACGTATTGGATAAAATGAAAGCAAATGTAATTTAAAAAAAACTTTAAATGCAAAACAATTGACATTTGAATTGAAGACATTTTGTTTTTTAACAATAATAACATAATAAATATTTCTTGTTGTTTGCGATCATGGGCCAATAATACCCATTCCACTGTACAGATGTACAAACAAAGTAAGCAAGTAAATTAAACAGTCAGTTTTTATTGCCTATGTTGGCACACGAACTACGACCACCTGACTGTGAGAAATAACGCCGCTCATGGGTTAAACAATAGTAAGAATATTGCTAACCCGCTGCTCACCAATTCATTTGGCAGGTAGGAAATTCATGAATGGACCTAGGGGCTTCACGGTCCATCACACGGCAACGAGGGTAACAAGTTAGTTCTAGTGGAGCCTTGCTTTTCCTAGCATGGATTGTCCGGCTCGATCGGAAAAGTACCGCCCTCTCACAGAAGATCGGCGTGAAATAACGGTAAGTTCTCCTACTGTTGGGTTTCGTATAGTGAGTGAGAGCGCCGGAGGCCCAACTCCCCTCCCTATCCTCTCCTTATTACTGTTCCTATCCCCTCTAAATATCTATCCTATACTCTCGTTTTTACCCTTCCTATCCACCTCCTATCCCTTTCCTTGGAAATAGCGACGTACGAGTGATGCCTCTGATGTTGCCAGTGTCTAGGCTACGGTAACCACTTACCATCAGGTGAGCCGCATGCTTGTTAGCCACCCAAAATGAATAAAAAGAAAAAAACTTGGCACCCAATCCTATTAGTAATGTAATGATTGATAACTGCTTACTTTCGTCAGTCGGCTCGTTCGATATCCGGAAAGAAAGAATTGGTTGGACAGTAGTCTTAGTCCGTTTAGTCCGTCTTAGTTAGATAAGAACATCATAATCAATCGTATCATTACGAGAAGAAAAACGAGTGACATATAAAGCATATGCCAATCGTTTTATTAGCGTGGTATCACCGGGCCATGATTTTTGAGAAACTTAAGACATTGTTTTTCGGAGAAGATACGAGTACCTACTTATTTATATAATTTAGAAAACAAAAAATGTTAAACAATCATAAGTATTCCTCCCAACCGTTATATTATCTATTTTTCATAAAAATATCCCAATCGGTATATAATTTAATATTTTTCTATAAAATCGCGTTTTAAATTTACCTATAGATAAATTTGCTGAAAATCATTATAGCCGTCTCCGAAATATATTTACATATCTATACTTACAAGAATTGCTAGTTTTAAATATATAGATAGATAAAAATAGTCACCTTTCCAATCATCATTGTCATCAAAAACGACCACTTCGCCATCAGCCACCACAGCTATGGGACTAGTCTTGGCGCTGACCTCTGTGGTCTTATGGGGGTCGAGTATCGGTGAGCTGTTTTGGGGTATGCCCATTGCACTTTGTTCAATGATAGGCTCCCGGTCACCGTTCATGTAGGTCGGCGATGTATGCCGAGATATCATTTTTTTGGGCTCATTGTTTATTCTGTGTATAGATATCTGGAAATAGTATTAAAACTTATTTACTTGATAACTAAGAAAATTGTTGAAAATTAAATTTAAAATGGTCAAATCCAACCAACAGTACTTAGCACACCAATGTCAGAGATATATTTTTAAAAAGTCAGTGACAAATGATTTCCAAACAAAAAAGAAACTTTTTTTTTTGTTTTTATTTTATATTCATAAATAAAAATATCGAAATTCTCTAATTAACTTAGAATACAGACCCCCGAATACAAGCAGCAATAATAAAGGGTTTACAGGATGATGATGCTATTTAGTTCAACATAATTCATAAGGAGCTGGTCTGATCAAAGAACTACACTACTTATAATAAATATACTCGGTCTGAATGTGGTCGTTATGGGATTATACATATTAAGTACATAAAATGCAAATATACCTCATTCACAAGATTATCAGCTGCGTAATCAACGGTGTCCTTGTTGAGGGAGCGTACTTTGTTCCTAAGATTGTGTTTGTGCGTATTATTGTGTCTCAGCTTGCGCACCGCCTTCATTCGGCTCTGTGAGTACAGCTCCCGGCCTCCTGCTATTTCTATGATCCTGGTGACAGAAATTATATACTCACAAATATTATAATTTAGGTATAGACACTTCAACCGTTCAAATTTGTCCGTATGGTGACGGACTAAGAATACAAGTGTCACCACCCCATCTTTTCCCGCGGGTGTCGTATAAGGCAACTAAGGGAAGTAAGCATCATCGCCCATTGTATTACTGGTGGTAGGGCTAGGTACCAAGTGAGGGTACTTGCCTGTTATCGGGCCCGAACGGGTCGGTACCACCGTCTCCTGTGCGACCGGTCATGAAGCACGTGAGTGTATTTTGGCTGTTGTAGAAGATAGCCGTTTATTCTTTCATTTCATATTCGAGAAATGAAATGGTGCGCAGCGGCTTGACAATACTCTCAGTATAGTTGAGTCCATGAGCGGCAGTTACCACTTAACATCAGGTGGGCTGTGGCTCGTTTGCCATCATTAGCAATTGAAAAAAAAAACTTGCTAGTAGTGGAGGAAGACACGTAACACTAGAATTGCTGTAATCATGTTACTTATCGGGATTACGTACCTTGAATCTCTAAGTTTGTACGTTCCTCCTTTAGAGTTGAGTATGACGAGACTCTCGTTGCCTCGTTCCTCGTCTAACGAGGCGTTGTTTACGTTGTTTGTGTCCCGACCCTCCAGGCCGGAGCTCAGTCTGCAATGTGACGTAGGCAAATTTATATATAGCTTGCTGTAGCAGACGACAAACGATAGTGACCGTGTAGTATATCTATATGCTTCACGGGTTACATCGTCTGTAGTAAACTTGGTAATGGAAGACATTTTCGTAAAATATTTCACGACAACCGTAACATAGTACAAGTAAATAACAGTGTTTGTAATATAGCTTCGCAAAAATCAAATTAATCAGTCTTACTCAAAAAGTGCATTGTAATCGGACGAGACTATCGACACTAGCAAACAATTCCTTACATGAAAACCTTAACAGCGGAAACGCTGTTGTTGTCAGAAATGACATGGATGCAAAAGAAAAATAAGGCTGCATCCATCTTGTTATTTCTTTATAAGCACATTTTTTTTTATTTCATTCACATCATATTCATTTTTAAGTTGAAAAATTAAATTAACATATTTATTTGCAAACTACGGCACAATTAGAGGTCTTTATTTTTTTATTTGTATAAAAATATTAGTAATCATTATACCCTAATTTATAACAATAAACTAATTAGGGTTTATATAATACAATACATTTGGATAGATTTTAAAAGGAATACAAAATCTTAGGACTACTTATCCAAATTTTTTGGTAATAAATGCAGTTATGAATGCAAATAATAACAATAATTAAATTATTAATTATTACAAACGATTGACTTGTGGATTGTCGGTCCACGTGCTTTACCGCTAAGCTATCGCGGGTCGAATTATTGTCGGTCGGCCACATGTCGTGTTTTCAAAGAGGTTAGTTAATCCGTGGTTCAAATAGTTATTCCTGCATTATGCACATACCTGTCGTGCTGATGATGCATGTTCTTGGGGCGGCACTTTGGAAAAAGACGATGTATTGTCTCGCCGACGTCGGAGCCGGGCGTAGAGTCGCCCGCGGCGTCCGCCCGCAGCGCCGCAGTGCTCATGGCGCCTCCGACGGCAGCCTCACGTCGCCACCGCCTCTACCGGCAATACAGCCACTTCGTTAACTAACAGTTAGTAATCGCCCAACACAGGAGGTTGGTTTCAAACACTCAATTAGTTGTGCGAATTCAATATCAGGTGATTAAGCCTTTATTTATGCGATAGATAATGAAAAAACATCTTTTCAGTGTGGTGACAAGTAAATTTTTGTTCTCAATGGCCTAATTCGAGATTATAGGTACTGTTTTGAATCCTATACGTATGTATACAAGGTAAAATATAACAATTTCATTATTTCGTTGTTGTCAAAGTAAACTTTAGCTACAATACAGTTTCAAAATAGGGTAACTATGTGTTTGTCAGGTCTATTAGTTAGATTTACGGCTGTTTTTTTTTTAATTATTTCAGTGAGATTAACAACCTTCACTTATTCAGATGACAAGCGTTAACTTTTATATAAGTACTAGCCTTTGCTTGCGGTTTATAGGTTGTATCTCAGGTTGCCCATACAGTAGCGGGATAAAATGTATACCAATTGTTAAGTCTACTCGAGAGCTATCAAACAAAAAAAGTTGCATCAAAATCCGTTCCAATGAAGTTCAGCAAGAAAAGCAATTACTCATTTTCTGTCTTACAAAATATAACCCACAGAACATAATACAATAATCATTACGATGGAACACGAACAATACCCAAAAAATTGCTATGAAATGACAGCTTAAAGAAAACCGTAAATATTATTCTTTTACTTGTTACTTTTCTGGTACTTTTCCAGTGATTTCCTATTGTTCGAGACCCAACGACACACGCTAAGATAGATAACGCGAAATATCTTACTGATATTACTATTCACCCCACACTCCCTCCGAGTTACAATCGAGAGCAATGTAACAATAAAACCGGTTCTCTGAAAAATGTTGACACATGAAATGGGTTCCCAATTTAGTTCTTTACCCTCAGTTAATGTTAAGGCATTCCATTACTAGGGTTACTTATTCAAAGCTAGCCCAACTTTGACAACTGAAAACCTTCAATTGGTCTTGAACTTTACGTGAATTACATAATTACGTTATACCTGCACGTATTTACGAGCATTTTGTTTGTAACTATTAGGAATCGAAATCTACATTGAAACCAGTCAACCGTTTTAACATATTAAACTGCCCCTGTGGTGCAGCGGTAGTGTAAGCGACTGCTGATCATGAGGTCTCGGGTTCGATCCCCGGGTCCGGAAAAGTTATTGAGAATTTTCGTAAAAAAAAAAAGAAATTCTCAGTGGCAGCCCGGAGTTTGGAAATGTGCCCGGTAGACGTCAATAGGCTCGCCCCCATATTACGTGGGACTTAAACATAGCTGGCGAATCGTGGGTGTGTAATACACCTCTGCCTACCCCTTCGGGGAATACAGGCGTGATGCTATGTTAAATACTGGCTCCTCAGCAGCCAAAAACTAGTTTTTTAAAAAGACTACACCCACAACACTCGGGCGGGAGGCCGGTATCTAAACCACTCCGCCACTGTGCAATTAACATACAGTGCAGTTACATCTCAGGTACCTGATATAGTAGGGGGATAAAATGTATACCAGGTTTTAAGTCTAATCAAGAGCTATCAAACAAAGAAAATTGTAGATTTCGCGTGAAGCTCGAACAAATAAACACACAAAAATTAAAATAAAATATTTTGTGTTCAGAGACGCCTAAATAACGTAATAAATTCATTATATTCTCAAATGTCTTAAATGTACTGACACAGTTCTGTTACAGCTTTATAATAGCATGGCTGCAGTCACATATCACATTCTTAACACGGTGCTGCTATATGGACATACTAACAAAAACTACTTCTTTTTACGAACTATTTAATGGACCACACAATTACATTAAACACAAAGTGAAAAATGTGAAATCGAAAATAACAGTCACGAGCAGGATTTGAACCTGCATCTCCTGGATACCGTCCAGATGCTTTGCCAATTCAGCCATCGTGACAATTGCTCCTGACTGCTAATTTCGATAACATTCATTCTTAACGTCTTTGGGTGACGCCTGCGCCATCTGTCGGAAGTATTTTTCATACATTATACCGACCAGGTAAACTTAATTTTACAATTAAGATTTTTACCTAATAATGACGCATACCCTATAAATATTTATATATATTTTTAGCATTTGACATGCTTAGCTCGTGACTGTTATTTTCGATTTCACATTTTTCACTTTGTGTTTAATGTATAGTGCTAAGCATGTCAAATGCTAAAAATATATATAAATATGACCACACAACTAATTATAACGTAAAGAAATCGATGGCACAACCCTCGTTACTTGTGATAAAATAACATAAAAATTTCGCGTAACTCATTTGATTATTTTTGCTTATTGATTTTTATACAAAGTTATCCCTTTGTAATGCAGTTGTTAAATACGGTTTGTGAATGTTAATCGCGTACATCGAATGAGGGAAGGTAAGGGAGGGCAGCCAATGACGTGTCTCGCGTGGTACCGACTGTAACCGTTGCCAAACTACCAGATCGATAGAGCATTAGCGCCATGGCTATAAAAACTAAGGACGGGTACCATCACGCGGGTCAAGTAACTTTTTTGCTTATAAACCGTATAAGTTTTGTCCTAGTTGACTAACCTACCAATATGGCCAACTGGCATAGAGCCCCAAACACTAGTGTTTTTTATATTCCAATTCTGAATCCATAAGCATAGTAGGCACCAGCAAGGATATTTTCAAATGTCAATACCAAATATATTTTAATTAGTATAAAGTTAATAGGAAAAACACCTTGTGTAAGTGAACAAATTTAGGATATTTCTATGCAACTTTGAGTAATAGGCGATACATGTTGGTATTGGTACTATTTACTATCTTGAGACTGTTACTAACACGGCTAATTTATATATATTTAAGCTCAGTGGATTAGAGCACTTCCCCGGATAGGAAGGGACGCAGGTTCGATTCCCGCCTGTACTAAAATACTCTTTTTCCTTATTCACAAATTATAATTTGTACTTTAAGAGTAGCTGAGCATGTCAAGTGCTAAAATATAGATCAAAATGTTTAAAAAATCACGCCATCAAATAGTATGAATTTTAATTGCAAAATTAAACTTACTATATTGGATTAATGCATGTAAATGCGTTCCGATAGAGGGCGTTGGTCGTTAAGACAAATGTAATAAGGAGATTGGGTATGTCTAAAAGATAGTACTGTAGCTCAGTGGATTAGAGCACTTCCCCGGATAGGAAGGGACGCAGGTTCGATTCCCGCCTGTACTAAAATACTCTTTTTCCTTATTCAGAAATTATAATTTGTACTTTTCCATAAACATTTTCAGAACAATGACTTCAAAACATTATAGGTACTAAATTATGACGCATAGGATATAACTTATTGTAATAATTAAGCTTAATTCGTCAGGACTTGGTTTGTTCTAATTATTATTATTTATTTACATTATTTCTATAATAAAATTATATATTCCTGAATTCATTATATTATTTTTTACGAAACTCATAAAAAGCTGGGCTTTTTCTTAGATTAAATTAGAAAATAATAAACATAAACATGAGTGGTAGGAATTGATTATTAAGAGACAACGGTAGCATAAATAGCAGAGCAGATGGAATGTATTTTTAAAAGGATTCCATTATATTTTTTTAATTCACAATTCAATCTAATCTCGGTATCGTAAAAAGAGAACTCACTTTTCTGTGCTTCGCTGGATAAATACGTTTTTCCAATGAAACTTTACAGGGTATCGAAAACTAGTAAGAGCATATGACCCATAATACATACTTGGGTATTTTTTCTAGAAAATATCGAGGTCATGCGAGTGGTCGGACGGGTCGACATTTAAAAGTCGTAAACTAAAGGTCAACTGATGTGAAAGCGACGCTTCAATGTCCCGAACTATGAAAGAAAAATCCAACTAGGTTTCTTTTTCAAATTTTACCTAGATTAAACGTATACCTACATACTTAGAAGATTTCTAATATGAGTACGCAAATCAGATTAGAATATATTTCCAATAAAACTTCTATAAGCATTAAAAAATATTCTTGTTAATTATCTGTAAAAATTAAATTGATTGAAAATTTTAACCAATTCTGGTGTAATAGAGAAAAATGACTGAAGTACACGGCATCTACTTGATTAAGTTCAGTAATTTGAACATAAATTGACTGAATATAAAAATAGTGACCACTAGAGGACCCTCTAAGGGCCGTTATTTTAGAGAAATGGGAAACGGGGCCCCTTATACATATAATCATCCCACCCATATTAGGCTTGAGACAAAACACATTGTTGTTTCACAGCTAATTATTTATTGAAAGTTCTATTTAATTTCGGTCTCAGCAGTACGCTGAAAAGGCCTATTCGATGCTCAACAGTGAACGTCGCTGTCTCCCATTTATTTCTGAAATTCACACCACAATAAATGTCCTTTTTTTTATTGCATGTGGTGGCAGACGAGCAACGGCCCATCTCATGGTAAATGGTAACCGTTGCTCACGGACTCAACTATACCGAGAGTATTATCAAGCCGCTGCTCAACATTTCATTTCACCGCTATGAAATGAAAGAAGCAGGAGATACCTGCTACAGCCAAAACGCAATGATGTGCTTCATGGCCGGTCACACGGGAGATGGTGGTACCAACCCGCTCGGGCCCGATACCAAGTAAGTACTCCCACTTGTTATCCAGCCCTACCACCAGTCATGCAATGGATGATAATTGCTTACTTCCCTTAGTCGCCTCATACGACACCCGTGAGAAAGAATAGGGGGGTGACACTTGTCCGTCACCACACGGACAAATTTTAAGTGTGTTTAAATACCGACCTGCTAGGCCGAATATTGTAAGGTCTTCTGTGTTTACTTTATGTTCGTCCATATGTTTGTAAAGTAACTCGCGATACAGGAATTATATTAAAGGGTGTATTTAAAAAAAATGTATAATAAAGCATATATCTTGATCATTTTCACTGTTGGCGGTTCATTCGTGTAGATATGGCAATACGATCAAGCGTACAATCGCTCTCCGCCTGTTTATTCAAACCCAGTTTGCGGTTATTACGCGACGACAAACGCACTAGACGCCATCGATTTACACTGATTAGATCTTATGCGGAGTTATATAGATATAATTATAATACAGTCTGTATTAATTTTCAACATTGACAAGCTATTTTAATAAAAACAACTATATTTTATATGAATAGCAGCAAAAAGAACCAAAGTTTTTGACAAATTACGGATGCTTAATGCGAAGAAGAATGTAGGCATTGAATAATGTGACTATTGAACTCATGAATGGAGATATTTATTTAAGACAACATAGACATAGACTTGTTACTACTAATACGAGTAGTAATAAATATTATATATTAAATCAGCATTAATATCCATATGTGCTCGGCAAGGGAGGTCAGTACTAAATTGTAAAACGCTCATTTACGGCATCAGGTTCACGGGATCACCATTTTGTTTACTAATATACCTACTTAGTAGTTAATCCTTCAGCTAAACTAATCGCTTTTACTCTAAGAGACAGGTGGAACTTTCAACATTTTGATCTCGACGAGAAAGACTTTCACTCGATATTTTAGTTTTAAGTCTACTAAAATATATTTATTAAAATTTACAACGTTTGCTCTATACACAATATATATAAGTTGTAAAGAATCAATTTAAAAGAATATTATACCGTGCAACTTCTGAACAAACCAATCAAGAACAGAGTTTATAAATTTTCTGAAGATTAAACTAAATGTACCTATCTTTTTCAGACAAGTTACTTGAGCAAATTTCTCGTTGTTAATACAGTTCGACAAGGAAACCCTTCTAAGAGAAAATTATAATTACTCCTTAAAAGCAAAAACGTTGTAATTAAAACAAGACGGTATTCCACAACTTTTTAAATGTTTTAACGAAGTACCCAGTTTTTAATTTTTTCAAAAGAACAAACAAGCCCTATTCTTGCAACTTCTTACAAGTAAACTTTGGGAAACTCTTTCTCTTTAGAAATAAATCAAACATTTAAGAAAAATAATACAAATGTTTTACTAAACGCTCAATATCTCCGTACTGTTTTTCTGAAATGATGTCTATGCCATGCTATAATACTTACATTTCAAATGAAGATTATCAATCCCAATTCTTCATAATACCCTTTATATCTTGGTGCCCAGTCCAATATATTTAGGCTAACTTGTAAGTATATTAGACAAAATCACAAAACAATATACGTAAGTTTCCGTTTAGTATAATCACAAAGTAGCACAGTTTAATTAATATTTTTTTAAATAACTAACTGTGAACTGCTGGGTTTTTAATAGTTGTTCTACACAAAGCCGACATATTTATAACGTTAGTGTCATCATAATAGCATTTATTAAATAATGGATATAAGTAGCGTCTTACCTTTCTTCATAATGTTATCCTTGTTACACCTGAAACAAAATAAATTACGTTAATAATATAAAAATCCCTGATAGAAATATTATTATGGACAACAACCCTACAAAGTAAACAACATCGCACGTACGTAATTTGAAATAATAAAGATTAGGTAAGTCCCAAATTACTATTAAATTTTGTCAGTGCAAGATCAAAGTTGATTTCGGTTCACAACATTTATTTTGTTCAACTATATATAAATTATGGTCTTAAAGTACAAATTGTTTGTGAATGAGGAAAGAGTACGAGCGGAAATCGACGTGAGTTCGATTCCCGCTCGTACTAAAGATCTCTATTTCCTCATTCATAAATAATTTGTACTTTAAAAGTGGCTGAGCACGTCAAATGCTAAAAAATATAGATCAACAATTATTATCTTAATGTACTTCTTATATAACTTCGCCGCGGGCATAAGCAAAATATTTTCATATTTACGAGCAACTACTAGGGCTTGCATTCGAATATTCGAATTATTCGAATATTAAACTTATTCGGATAATCGAATAATAAAATATTGTATTCGAATAATCTTGTCTAGTAATATTATCTTTTTATTACAGTAACCAATATAGTATTCTGTATGAAGTAAGTAACAAGTAATCTGCCGCTAATTTATCAGACCAAGGTGAACTCGAGACATCAATCCGCATGAAATGGCGCTGTATGATACATATAGGAGGTCCTAGACAGATCTCGTTAAATTGAGTATACAAGTTTCTGCTAAGTATACCTCCTACAAGCGTAGAGTGTGAAAGGGTATTATCATTTACTGAATATATTTGAAAAAATCTCCATCTCTACATGATGAATGCCTTCTTCTGGAACTTGGAAGCAGCCGCAGCAAAAATGGACCTGGATCAGCTCCGATGGTCATTGAATTTCGAATCTTGAATGTCATCACAAAAGTCGAGAATTGTTTCCATTGTCTAGATGAGTGCGAATCAGCGAACGATATGAACAACAGGTTCGTGCAAACTGTTGACGCGGTCGGGGCGACCTACTTCAAGGCCAGTCGGGTCAGTAGAACTTATAAGCTCTCGGACCATACTCTCCGACTCACCGAAAAGAGAAAAAAAATTACCGATTGGTCATCACCCTCAGCCGATTGGTCCTGTCTAAGGCGGTTAAACAGACAGTCTCCAAGGCTGTGCGACACGATATTCGCCAACCACAACCCTTATTATATAGGCGATAGAGCCCAACCATAGCTTGAAGTGTTCGCAAGAGATCAGTCTGTCAACCAAAGCGATTTGCCTAAGCTGAAGACAAACGACGGCACTGTCATTTCACCCCGAACTGAGATCTTAAGAGGGATACACTGGTTCTATGGACCATTGTACAGATCCCAGAGTCCTGTTGTCGGCTTGGTCCAAAATCCCAGATCCAAGCTAACTCTGCACTTTATTGAAGATATCCCGGACATCAGCCTGTACGAAATCAGAATGGATCTCAAACAACTAAAGAACGAAAAAACACTGGGAGACGTCGGATTTACCACAGAACTTCTGAGAGCAGTCGGAAAGCCGATCCTAAAAGCTCTTCAGAAGTTGTTAAATTTAGTCTTTCTCGGGGAGACGTTCCAGAATCGTGGATCAGGTGGTGATACTAGTCTTCAAGAAAGGTGACAGAACACTCTTGAAGAATTTTTGACCAACCCCGCTCTTTAGCCACGTCTTGTATAAGTTGTTTTTAAGGGGCCATTACAAACCGATTCAAGCGCAGGTTTTAGTGACTTCAGCCTACCAGGCGGTGGATGGACCAACGATCTGGTCAAAGTCGTAGGGAGCTGTTGGATGTGGTCGCCGCAGGACCGCTCCTTGTGGCACTCGCTTGGGGAGGCTTATATCCAGCAGTGGACGTTGAAAGGTTGATGGATGTAAGGTTGATGTATGGAAGGTTGATGGGTGGAAAGAGTGGACAATTAAAGTAGCATTTATTTATTGCACGCCTCATAAGAGAAGCGTTGAGGTGGGTACTATTCTCGTTTTACGCAGAAACACTGATTTTTAAAACTTAAAATGTCTAAATTTATCATATATTGCACTTGTAAACCAATATATACACACACATAATCAAGAAAAAACACTATTTTTGACACTCGTGATAATTAAACTTTTTACTAAAACCAGCGCTATAGCCTATACCTTATTTCGTAGAACTACTTCTATAGACCAATATATTAGTACTTCTTAAAATTAGCGCTAGATGGCGTATAACACATGAGAAACACATTAGCATTTTTTGAAATTAGCGCTATCTATGTGATTTATTGAAAACTACTTAGTAAGACCAATATATTATTAGTAAGTAACAAATACTTAATCAATTTTATTGTGAAAAATGATGATTATGGGACGTGCAGTTTTGGATTTTCCAAAGTATTTGAATAATTCAAATATTTTTTAAAAATGAAACAAATGTTCGAATACTAATATGAGAGAATATTTGCAAGCCCTAGTAGCTACGTCATTCATCATTGCTTATAGTAAGCTAAGCTTTATATTACCCTAACTTGCAATGTTCGTATGTAAAGTTGTCCGTTTCAAAATTTTCAGGCATTTTTCAACCACTGCCTGTAGATATAATGCCTATGCAATTTGGCAAGCTCATTTACTCTGTTAGTTCATAAGGCGCTCTTCTTTAAAGTTCTCCTCAGTATGACTTTTTCCAAAATCTTTAACTATCATCGTCAAACTTCAGCCACTTTTTACAAATCCTTAATGGATTCATTGGTGAAAATCGCATGAAAATACGTTCGGTAGTTCTTAAGTTCATTGCATTCAGACAAGCAGACAGACAGGCAGATGCGGCGGGAGGACGTTATTTTATAACAAATGTAAGCAATATAATCGAAAGTACAGTTATAATAATTTATATTTGGTACTCGGTGGTGCAGCGGTAGTGTGTGCGACTGCAGATTATGAGATCTCGGGTTCCATCCCCGGGTCGAGCAGTGTTATTGAGCTTTTTCGTAAATTCGAAAATTCTCAGTAGCAGCCCGGTGTTTGGAAATGTGCCCGGTAGACGGCAATAGGCTCGCCCCCTATTACGTGGGACTTAAACATAGTTGGCGACCCGTGGGTGTGAAATACACCTCTGCCTACCCCTTCGAGGATACAGGCGTGATGCTATGTTGTTATATTTGGTATTATCTGCCAGGGTAGTTTCCCGGCAATAAAGCAGTCGTTTGAAATCGCTAAGGTATAGTAGAATCCTGCTTAAACACCCTCAATTTCCACCAGTAACTACCTCCCAATGTTATTTAAGACCCACGCAATCTACGAGGAGCGATCAAAAAGTAGTGAGACATACTCCTGGGTAAGAAAAAAAAAAATAATGGCAGGCATAGCTCAGATACATATTTGTAATAATAATAAAGAAAAAAATCTTCGATTCTCTTTTGTTTTTTTCTGAATGTAGTCATTTGTTTGCTTCGTGTCGGAACGTGTTCTCGAAAATGGAGATAAACGAAGTAAGAGCCGTTATTAAATACCTCTGTTTAAAAAAGGTAACGACGTAAGAGATTAATTGCGATTTTGAGGCAACATTAGGAGAGTCTGCTCCGCCGTATTCCACTGTTGCAAGGTGGGCTTCTCAATTTTGAGTAGGGAGAACGAGCATGGAAGACGAACATCGTTGCGGCCGTCCATCGACGTCAGTCACCCAACAAAATGTTGTGAAAGTCGAGAAAATTGTATTGAGCGATCGAAGAGTTACCATCCGATACTTAATTCAAGAAACGGGCATTTCATATGGAAGTATTCGATCCATATTGAAACAATCTTTGAATATGAGAAAAGTCTCCGCAAGATGGGTGCCGAGAATGTTAACCGACAGTCAGAAACAAAATCGACTTGACATTTCGAAGATGTTGTTGGACAAGTTTCAAGAAGATTCTGAAAACTTTTTGTCTCGTTTCGTAACAATGGACGAAACATGGGTCCATCATTTAGATCCCGAGACAAAACAGCAATTTCGCATGGAAACGACCATCATCACCGACCCCGAAGAAGTTTCGTGCCGTGGCATCGGCTGGCAAGGTTATGGCCTCAATATTTTGGGACTCAGAAGGGATATTGTTGATTGATTACCTAGAGCGTGGAACCACTATTACAGGCCGATATTATGCATCTTTAGTTTCCAAGTTGAGGAATGCCATCAAAGAGAAAACGAGAGGGAAACTTCGAAGGGGCTTGCTGTTTCATCACGACAACGCACCCGCGCACAGGTCGGCAGTTGCGATGGCTGCCATTCAGCAAGCTGGCTTCGAATTGGTTGACCACCCCCCTTGTTCATCAGATATGGCGCCTAGCCATTTTCATCTGTTCCCCAAATTGAAAGAATACTTAAGGGGAAACAGGTACGTAGACGATAACGAGGTGATGGACGCCGTGGAGAGCTTTTGGCAGGTCCAAGACAAAACTTTTTTTTTGATGGGGATTGAAGCCTTGGAAAATCGCTGGACTCGGTGTGTAGAGAGACTCGGAGACTATGTAGAAAAATAAATTATTAAGTTATCAATAGTCATTATATTCTATCTCATTCTCACTACTTTTTGATCCCTCCTCGTACTACTCGTAGATCTAATTATTTGCATATAGGATTTAGTTCCGATTTAGTAAGTTTAAATATTACAATTAAGAATCATTCTTTTGTTTCTTACCGTTGTACAAAATATTTGGATTCGCATTAACGCAGAAACAACATAGCTTCATTAACATACTACAAGCCAATAATTACGTTACAGGAGGATCGCCATCTATTTAAAAGGGTCACCGGAGTAAATCCAATTTAGGTGCGGAGTGTTCGCTATTACTGTAGTTTGTGGGTCTATTTAGAATGCTGATTGCGGCTAAGTTACACCTACACATGAGGCATTTGGGGTAAACTTGTTTGATTGGTATGTAGATTATTTTGGCATACTTAAGTTGGTTTAATAATTATCTTTATTCAGATAGTCTATTTGATCTTCAACAGTTCGTATGTATTGTTTGCTAGCCAAGTAGCCACTATTTTTCGTAGAGTGTAGCAGTATCGTCACCATCATAATACGAACATTGTGGAATTTTAATAATAGAATAATTTCACTTCTTTGATAATTATATATATATATATATATAGTATAAACCTAATCAGTATATAGGTTGGCCACCAACGTGGAAGCGTTCATAAATTTATTTAGGACATGTCATCTCCAGCCTTATGCTAAAGTTTTGTTGAGTTCGAAAAGGCTGCTGAATGTTATTTAAATAACCGCGACCTACGCGGTCAGGTGTCACTTTTGGGTGACCCATCAGATTGCCTGTCAAGAGAAAGTTGCTTAAATTAGTCGATCATTCAAACTGCAAGTACAACTAGGCTATAATCACCTCCTAGGGAAAGATTAGGACACATAATATTTTTTACCGCAAGGGCTCATAATATAGAAATGATGAAATATCGCGTTTACCTATACCTACATATAAGGACACAGGTAGAACTAAATTTACAGCCTTTACGAGCTATAAATCATGCTATAGACATGTATACGGTTAATACAGCGTTTGGCAAATTGCGAGAGCATTCATCTTTCTGTATCAAACCCTTTAGGGTTAAAGTTCCCTAGGGAAAGAAAGCGGTTATTTATAGCTTCACATTTACGATAGTTTTTTTTGCGGTCGTAAAGTTATCGAGTTATTGCTGTCCAATAGAAAAGTTTACTAAAAGCAAGTAAAATGTAATTTTTATATTACAAGCGTGGTAAACAAGTAGATGACTCCTTTTCGTTTGAATAGTGGTTCAGATAATTTTTATTAGAAAAATAAAATTTATATCCGTTGCTGTTCAAACATCCCATACAAAGAGTCACCATCTATTGAAATTAACTCAAAACAGCTGCATGCGCGCGCGCGCTCTTCTTCTCAACTTTCCAAAGTAAACGTTAGATGGCGTGATAATAAATTTTCATTAACTTTCCAATGTAATCGTCAGATGGCGTGATAATACATTTTCGTTATCATTATGGAAATTGACAATATAACTCGAAGGAAACCTAAATCACTGCTACAGAGAAATGAATCCAGCATGAATATTTCTGCGTTGACTTCGGATGATTCATATTTAAGCACTACTCTTGACGACATAGTAAATTTATCCACAAAAAGTCTTCCATCAGCGTCGAATACAAGTCCAACAGATTTTCAACAACTACAACAACAGCTTATAGCCCTCCAAAATGAAAATACCAGCGCTCACGAGGAGATAGCAAATCTTAACTACGATTGTACTAATCTTCAAAAACAATTACTAGAAAAAACAAGGCAAATCCAATTTCTTAAGCATATTTCCAGCAGTTCGGTTCACAATAGTCCATCTGCTACTATTACTCCTATTCGACGATTTGCTACACCTATCTCGAAAAAGTTATCTAACATTAGAATGAGCGTATCACGCCTATCACCGATAAATAACCCCAAATATTTAGACTTAAAAGAAACACCAAATGGTCGCTTCCAGTTATCATCCAATCAGATAATCCAGAATCCACAAAATTTGAACACTCCTCATATCGATCTTGCTACTATACGGCTGGAAAATAAAGAAATGAAAGACCCAATTAATAATTCATTTCCCCAACCCATAACTTTTGAGAAATTCCAGTGTACAGATGGCGCTACAAGTACAACTAGTGCTACAAACACAAGTAGTGGAAAAAAGAAATTATACATTGTAAGTGATGGCCAGACCCGTGGGTTGGCATCAAAAATGACTTATGATTATGACCGTAACAGACAAAAATTTAAAAACGTATATGATATTTTTAGTATTATAAAACCGAATGCAGTGAGTTCTGAGATATTCAGGTCCTGTGAAGGTTTGAGTAAGTATATAAAACATGGAGATATTGTTGTCTTGTCCATTGGCTCAAATGATAAGAATCCCTACAAGCTTTTATCGGATTTGAGTACCTCACTATATTTATTGCAACATACTAAAGTGTTTGTTGTCCAGGTTCAAAACAATCCTTATTTGAATGAACGAGTTTTAAATCAAAATATAAAGTTAGTTCTAAAAAATTATCCAAATTGCCAATTTATTGAAATGAATTGTAAAAGTATTTTTAATAGAAATATAAATAATTTTATGAAGATGTTAAGTTTTAAATTACACATAGAAATTGAATTTTTATCTTATAATACACAACGCCTATCTAATGGCAGTACGAATGACTCTTGTCATGTTTTCAAGTGTAATACATGCGTACCAGTAGGCAAAGACTCTTCCATTAGCCAAATTAAAAAAGGCACTATTCCATTTTACTTTTATTCAAAAAAATCTCAACTAAGTTCGACTCAAAATAAGCACAAAACCACCGAAAAGAAATTAATTAACACTGTTGTTAGACAAAGAACAATACCTCACTATTTCTCAAATGGTAAATGTTCTGTGTCTTTTGACCATCAACCACAGCCAAAGGCAAGTAAAATGATGCTTTTTCGTTCCTAAATGTAAGTCGGATTTAATAATATTACATCAGAATATAGCAGGTGCAATAAATAAAACCGAAGACATAATATTTGCTTTGTCTGACCTTTCACATAATGGCAAAGACATTGATATATTGTGTTTGACTGAAACATTTATAAAAAAGAATACCGAACATTTATTAAAGATACCAGGATATAAACTTGTTGCAGCATTTTCTCGCACCTCAAAAAGAGGAGGATCTTGTATTTTGGTTAAAAAACATTTTGATTGTAAACCGTTAACATGTGCACCCGAACTCGCCAGCACTTTTGATTTTGAGTACTGTGGCATAGAGCTGCTAGCAGAAAAGTTATTTTTAATATGTGTATACAGGACCCCCAACAGTAATCCTCATTCCTTCCTCGAAAAAATGGAAAATTTACTTCATAAACTATTAAATCGGTCCAAAAAGTTAGTTGTTTGCGGGGATTGGAATTTAGATACATTGAAACCTAACAAAAGTTGTTTAGAGCTCGTGAACCTTTTTAAGAATTTTAATTTAGAAATGCACATTAAGATAGCAACTAGACAGCAAGCATGTCTCTACCAATTCGCTAGTAATATACCGCGAACTCGAGCTGAAATTCACCACTTAGGTCTTTCAGACCACGAAACAGCGCAATCTTTGACAATAAAAACTAATAAAAAACATAAATTACGAAGTTGGTCTGAAAAAATCCGGGACTTAAGTAAGCAAAACATGAGAATTTTTTATAATTGTATATCTTCACTAACTTTTGCGGAAATTTATGAAAAGGAAAACTTAGATGAGGCTTATCAAGAATTTATTGACCTATTCTCTTTGTTTTTTAATCTATGCTTTCCAGTATTTTGGGTTAAGAAAACAAATAAAATTAATAAAAATACATGGCTAACAAAAGGTCTAAGAAAGTGCTGTATAAAGAAGAGGATTCTTTACCTTAAAGGTAAACAGGTCGGAACAGGTAACAATGAAAACACGAAACACTACAATAAATACTCTAGGATACTCAAGCAATGTATACATAAATCTAAACAGTTAGAAAATCATAATTATATAAAGAAAAAGAACAACAAATGTAAAGCAGTATGGGACATTATAAATCAGAATATTGGGGACGCGAATGACAGTAGAGGAATAGAACAAATTTTATATGACAATCAATTATATACGACTGTAAATGACATTAGTGAACTATTTAATAATTATTACATTAATTTGACTACTAATAATGACTTTAAACTTAACATTGACGAGGTAAATAAAACTATGGACATAAATAACATCAATACAATATTTTTAAAGCCAACAGATGCAATGGAAATATATAGATTGATTAACAGTCTTAAAAACACAAACTCTGTTGGAGTTGACGAAATCAATACAAAAATAATCAAGTATTGTGCTAGATTCATATGTAAACCCTTAAGTTTTATAATTAATATGTCACTTCAACAAGGAACTTTTCCAGATGGTCTCAAGCAGTCAATAATAAAACCATTATTTAAAAAAGGAGACGTGACTGACATGAACAATTACCGTCCGATTACTTTGTTACCAGTCATGTCAAAAATTTTCGAAAAAGTTATGTTGAAAAGACTGTATGACTTTTTCGAAACTCAAAAATTACTCAAAGAGGAACAATTTGGATTTCGAAAAAATAGCACCACATCAGTAGCATGTTTCAATTTAATAAAAATAATCACGGAGGCCATCAATGATCGAAAACCTGTAACAGCTCTGTTGCTGGATATGAGTAAAGCTTTTGATTTTGTTGATCATCAACTGCTTCTTTATAAATTGGATAGATACGGAATCAGAGGAATTGCCAACAAGTGGATAAAAAGTTACTTAACAAACCGATATCAGTCTGTTGAGATATCCAAAATACAAAATGATGTAAAAATTGTACGCAAATCAAGCTTCAGATTAAAAAAATTAGGCGTGCCACAAGGCAGTGTGTTGGGACCTTTCCTATTTGTAATCTACATTAATGACCTTCCTAATATTACCCACCATAAAACGATTTTGTTTGCAGACGATACGACACTTATTGTCAAATGTGAAAATAAAGAAACTTATGAGCATGACATAAACACAACACTTAAAAATACAATCAATTGGTTAGAAAATAATAATCTTAAAATTAATGTCAATAAAACCCAAATGATACAATTTCAAAATTACAGACGACAACATATTAACTTAAACATTAAATACGAAAATAATAATATTGAGGATGTAGAAACAGCAAAATTTCTGGGATTAATTCTAGATAAACACTGTAACTGGAAGGCTCATGTGAAACATGTCTGTAATAAACTTGAACGGTTCGTATTTGCCATTAAAAGGTTACGGCAAACTGTATCTACAGAAGCGGCACTTAGTGCTTACCATGGACACGTGTCTTCGGTGCTTGCGTATGGACTTTTATTATGGGTTCCCCCATAATAAAAGTCCATCGGTCTCGGTTGACATTGAAAAAGCATTTCGAGTACAAAAAAAATGTGTGAGAGCTATTGGTGGAGCATGGTCTACTGATAGTTGCTTACCATTATTTAAAAAATTTAAAATCTTACCTCTGGTCTGCATGTATATTAGGGAATTATGTATATTTGCAAAACTGCACCCAAAATATTTTAATAACCATTCGGAAGTAATAGGAAGAAATGATAGAAATAAATTTAAACTGTACCGTCCAAGATGTCGATTGGACATATTTGAAAAAAATGCGTATGTGAAGGCCATAGAAGTATATAATAAGTTACCTAATATGTTTAAAGAATTACCATTTCATATTTTTAAAAAAAGAATAACATTCTGGCTCAAGGATAGATGTTTTTACCATTTAAAAGATTTCATGACATACAAGGAAAACAATTTAAATATTTAATTAATCTATATTGTAAATGGTTAGTGTATATCGTAATTATTAATTGAATTTTATTTTCTTTGTTATGTATAATATCATAATTATTAATTTAATTTATTTGACATTACATTTATTAATTGACATTATAATTATTAATTGACATGAGAAAATATTAATTGACATTATAATCGAATCAATTTGACATTATAAAATAAAAATATTATTTTACCATCTTCATTTACCGTATACTCATAAAAATTTAATGAATGATGTGCTTAATTAATGATCTTTAATTTTATTGAATGTAGGTAATTAATTGTAATTGCTTTTTTTATTTTAATTTATTTTATTGAAATGATATATTTACGCACCATTGTTATGGTAGAATGTGACAGATCTATTTTTTATGTACCATCACCACTGTGTAAACTACATTCTTGTAAATAAATTATTATTATTATTCTCCTTTGGCTCTTCTGATAGCAAGCGGCCACTGTATTCGACCTCCACATAGCATAGGCAACTAGCGACACTAGGGGCCTCAATCGCGTGTTGCCTGTCCTAGGGAAAGAAAGAAAGTAGAGGTGATGTCCAGAAGGATAATACAATAGCCACTCACCGGATGAAATTATAGTAGTGATACCTTTATTTTTTTTAAGGCTGGAAAATATGTTCTTTACCGCACACTCCGTCGTTCGGTGCAACGAACAGGGTAATGTGGGTCCCTCACCCACTAAATAAATCCGCCGTGTGCCGCCTCTCCGCCTTTATTGGCGGGCCACTGGAACTACTTTACATTACTTCAGTGGTATAGTAGTGATACCTACTGTTATTTTTCGTCGAACTTTTGTGAGAGAATAGTACTTCTTTCTCCTTCTGCAATTTTACATAGCAATAGGAAATAACATCGTGGTCTAATTATAAAACTAACAACTGCAGCGACAACAAACTTATAGTCAAGTTAAAAGCGTCAAGCGTAAGCACATCTCTCAAAAACGTAAGGCAAGAAGCCCAACTTTTAGTGAGGTATGTGTATGTGTATTGAAAAAATACAGTCTCACGTAAGCCACTGTCTCATTTCAGAGTGTATTGAGACAAATGGCAAAAAATGATTAACAACTTTACGAAATAATAAGCACATCTCTCAAAAACGTAAAGCAATGTCCGTGACTGCGTCTCTCGATTACTTCTTCTAAATTAAACCATGGAAATTTTTAAATCTAGAAGGTCTATATATTTTTCGTGTCTATCTATATTATGCAATACTCTCTATATAATTGTCTGTCTATATAATTGAACGTTGTTAAAACTAGAGTAATTTGAACGTCTTAACTTAAGCTGGCCACACCTTGAGATTCATTAAAATAATATGCAAGAAAGTTTTTAAAAAATCCTAAAGATTTGTAAATTGCATACTTGCTAAGATTTATCGTGCGTACCTACCATATATTTCAAGTAGACTACTGACGTATATAGTGTATAATGAACTATCATTCCGAAATATATAGGCATAAATCTTTCTCAGATTGCTTAGTTTTAAATGTATGAAGAATATAAATTATTAAAATATGGTACATTTCTTAAAAAGATACTATGTAGAAATAACTATACAGTATGTGTTATACTAAGTCTCCAATTCCAAGCTTTGCGACTAGATATTTTAGTTATTTTTATAGTAATTTAGTTTTTTTATTTTATTTTAAGTGTCAAAAATATGGTTTAAAAGTAAAAGGCTATCTTGCTGTTTTATTTACTATTCGTCTACACTCTAAACTTGTACCCAATTTTAATTCCTAGAAATAGTGTGGCTTGCGGTGAGCCTCATTACTCGGATGGCACTCGACTACTGTGTGGAGTTTTTAATATTACTTTGTCGCATTGCTCGCTTTCAGATTAGCCCATCTGCTAGTGACCACTGGCTATTAAATCGTTGTAAAACATTGAAGCTCTTTATGCTAGCCACCTCTATTACAGACACAAACGAGTTCCAGTTTGCGGTGTTAAGGTATGTTAAGTCCTAACTTATCGTGTTATTTGAAGTAAAATTGTGTTCTCAACCTTTTTACTTTTCCACTATTGGGCACATGTCTCCTATGTGAGAGGGATTTAAGGCCTAGATCATGAGCGTTTCGCTATAAGTTGCAGATTCGCCAGACTTCAAAAGCTACGAAAATCTCACGCCAGTTTTCCTCACGATGTTTCCAGTGATAATTTGTAAATAAATACACAAATCATTTCGAAAACTCTCGAAAAGTAACCGGTATAGGTAATATATCGTGCTCGGAGACTGCTAGGCTTACATGCGTATAACAAGTTTAATTTTATTTATAAGTATAACTAGCACTAAGATAATGTAGTGACTTTGCGATTGAATGGACAAATACTATAAGTAAGTCTCTTTGAAACAGGACAAAATGCTGTTATGCATGTACTACTCTGTCAAGAAAGTACCGGGAAAAGATCAATAACACACAAAATTTTTGTTATTCATCCAAATTTATTTTATCACCTTCAAAGTATGCTCCTTCAGAAACGATAGACTTACGCCAACGAATAATCCAATCATCAAAACATTTTTTATTCGCTGTTACTGGAATTGAGTTCAGCTCTCGCTGCAAATTCTCCTGTATGTCTCAAATTCTCCTGTATGTCTTCTACCGTTTTCGGAAGCCATGAAGTGGTAATTTGAGTTTTGGAAAAAAAAAGAAGTCGGCTGGAGCCATATCTGGTGAATATGGTGGTTGCTCGATGGTATTTGTTGAGTGTTTGGATAAAAATTCATTCACAATGATGGCCTTGTGCGAAGGCGCATTATCGTGGTGCAAAATCCAAGAATTTTCTTTCCACAAATCTGGCGTTTTTCGTCGAATTTGCTCTCTTAAACGCCGCATAACGCTCAAATAATATTTTTTATTTACCGTTTGACCTTCTGGCAAGAATTCCGAGTGCACAACACCGCGATAGTCAAAGAAAACAGTCAACATGACTTTGACTTTTGATCGACTTTCGCGTGGTTTATTCGGTTTCGGTTCAGTTGGAAGTCGCCACTCCGAAGCTTGTTGACTAGCTTGCATGTCAAACTCGTAAACCCACGTCTCGTCACCAGTAACAATGCGTTTCATGAATGTTGGGTCGGAATTGACTCCTTCTAGCATGTCCTCAGCGATTCTCATGCGAATGAGTTTTTGGAGAAAATTCAGGTCTTTTGGGACTAGCCGAGCGGAAACATGTTTCATACCCAAGTGATTATGTAAAATGGTACGGATCGACTCGTGAGACACAGAAACTTCGGCGGCTATCTCTCTCAAAGTTGAATGAGGATTTTCAGTCACTATTTCCTTCACTTTTGCAATGTTAACTTCAGTTGCAGACGTTGATGGCCTACCAGAGCGAGGCAAATCTTCCATCACATCTCGACCGCTTTTAAACGCTTTGTACCACTCATAAGCACGTGTTTTTGTCGGTTGTCGGTTCACCGTAAGCCTTCTGTAACATTTTGTGATTCCATTGGCGATGCAAAATTTAAGACAAACTTTTTGTTAGATGTTTTTGTCCATTATGAAATTCGAAATGCACACTAGATATGATATAACTAAACACAGCACTGTATTTAATATAAATAACAGATGCATCTCAAACTCCGCGCCAAAATGGATAACAGTTGTGCCAATCTAACAACAACAAAAAAAAACAAAAATTTAAATTTGGAACCATAAACAAATCATCCATTCCCAATACTTTCTTGACTGAATGTAGTTTTCTAGATAAATCAAGCTTAAGCTAATATAATATCGTTATAAATAATTGAGAATGTGAAATTAGGACCAATTGCTCTGAAGAAAAAAATGAGAAATTAGCCC
Source organism: Leucoma salicis (assembly GCA_948253155.1). NCBI lineage: Eukaryota > Metazoa > Arthropoda > Insecta > Lepidoptera > Erebidae > Leucoma > Leucoma salicis. The sequence continues at coordinate 27,698,747 of OX411804.1, read as the reverse complement.
TTTTGAAAAGACATTTCTCAATTATGTAACGCTTTGGGCTAGTTGTCAGTCAATGCCTCTGAGTTATTAAATTAAAGTGAAACATTTTTGACGTGATAACGTCTTATAAATCGATGAACGCCGGCTGCACGCACGAAAAAGACTCACGTTCCGAAACCTAAAATTATCGTCCGCAAATCGACTTTACAGACAACAATATACTTTTTTAAGGCCCATGTAGGAAATGCGTCAACATATCGCCATCTGTTAGAGTTAGAGTATTAAGTTGCGAGGGCACGCAAATGAGGTGGATGTGGTTACGGTTGTGTTATCGACCAGCAAAGTACTACTAAGTAGTACCTTTATGGATTTTAAAAAGTCCTATATTTTTGATTGGTAACAGTGACACAGCACAGTAACTATAATATGTAATCTAAGGATTATCTTTTCTTATTTCATCCAGACTACTTAATTTTTTCTTAACCATTACTCTCCTTGGTCTCCCCTTAAAGTGAGAGTTGGCTCAGTGCAGGTTAGCAGAATAATATTTCATTAACATAAGATTATACTAATGGTTATTTAAAATATAACACTATAGAAAGATATTTAATCGTAAATTTATATAATACTAACGCTTTTACTGGTAACAAAAGCATAGCAGGATGGTATTGGGCAAGTGTTCTATAATAAAATTTATTTTACATTACATTGCATGGTATAACGCAGGTGGCGAACAAGCATTCGGCCCATTTGGTAGTAAGTGGTTACTATAGCCTATAGAAGCTAGCAACACCAGAGGCACTCGTGCCTTACCAATTCCTAGGTAAGGGATAGAAAGTGGAGAGGCAGAATAATATGGAGAGGATAGAGGATAAAGAGGAGGCTCAGGCTTCCGGGGCTCTCACTCGCCACACGTAACACAACCGTAAGAGTTCCTAACGTGGTTGACGCTGATCTTCTCTAAGAGGGTGGTAATTCCCCGATCGAGTCAGCGCATTCATGTTGGGACAACCAAGGCTCTAAGACCTGTGCACTTGTTGCTCGTACGATTAGCAAGGTTAAGCAACTTTCACTAAGCCGGCATCAGATGGATGATCATCAAAAAGTGGGAGCTATTTGGGAACACCTGACTTCCACCGTGCTTCGGAAGGCCAAACCTGGCAGTCGTTACAAATTAAGTACGATTCGTTAAAACCCAACAGAACGGAATCAAACCCCATCAAACCTTGGGATAAAGCTAGATAGAAACATAGCATCACGCCTGTATTCCCCGAAGGGGTAGGCAGAGGTGTGTGTATTACAAACCCACGGTTCGCCAGCTATGTTTAGGTCCTAAGTAATAGGGGGCGAGCCTATTGTCGTCTACCGGGCACATTTCCAGACTGTGGGCTGCTACTGAGAATTTTTATTTTTACGAAAAAGCTCAATAACAAAGCCCGACCCGGGGATCGAACCCGAGACCTCATGATGAGCAGTCACTTATACTACCGCTGCACCACAGAGGTAGTTAGATAGATAGATGAATTCTAGTAAGTAGGTACATTCTGAATCAAAACTAGTAGGTATGTATAGGTATCCGAGTTAGTCTATAGAGAGGCGAATACGACGCTCGCAAAAAAACAGTTCAAATTATACCGAGCTTCTTTGAATTTCTTCATTTGGACGGTACGGTAATATTTTCCTACAAAATACGGAATTAAAATACATTTTATAATACATACTTACTCAGTATTTATTTCACGCCGGGACCTATCCAAGGTCGCCATCAAAGTTTAGATCTAGACGCACGCAATATCTCACTTTACGCTACAATAACACAGAATTGTGAACTGATTGTCTAAATATTTAAATATATTTTTAAAAGTAATGGGTTTGTTTATAACACATATTATTTGTGAACTATGAACCGCTTAGCTATCGCAGTCACCGAATGGGGACACCCAATCTTCCCTTCACGTTTGTTTTTAGATGTCTTTAAGCCTGCAGAGCGGTCCAGAGTACCCACTTTCCCGGATCGGAAAGGACGCAGGTTAATCCTGCTCGCAATAAGTCTCTTTTTTTTACGGTCGCAAATAATGTGTTCTTTTAAAGTAGCTGAGCACTTTACATGTGCTAAAATACAAATCAACAAGGGTTTGTTTGTTTAGCAGTTTTATATGTTCAACTTTTATTTTTAACAATAATTTAGTGTTCAAAGTTTGTAGTTCGTAGATGTATAAAAAGCAATAGCACCCGATGTGTTTGTACAATAATCAAAAATGCAGCAGGGAAAATTAAGAGAAACACATTGTTAGAGTACCTACATCCCTTAAATGATTGACCTGGTTTTTATGTGGTTTTCCACAGTTTTATGCTATGCAAGCTTTGATTAAAATATAGGCATTATTTCATTTAGGTACCTAAATCAGATGAGAGGAAAAAAAAGCTATCCTCGCTTAAATGTCCACACAGACAAAATTGCGGGCGACAGCAAGTTAAGTCATAATTAGTTGGATTCATTCTTATTCGCTTTTTATGTTACAAACTTTTTTCTTATGGAAGGTAATATTTCAGACCTGCTTTTGTGTACGGGTAATGAGATACTTCATTAAGGTATCGAGTTTAGACCCCTACATGCTGTGACTGGCTGTCCCTGATTTAAGCTCTAATGTATTTTAGCTGCATGATATTTAAAACCAATATGTATATATATTTCCTTTTAATTTATTTATACTTTGCTGCCGTCAAATATCAGAGAGAGATCATTCTACTATATCACAGTTGTTACACAGACAGTTATCAATTTATTCTAAGCAATATAACAATATTTTCCATTCTATTATTTATTTTTTCAATCGCCGTATAATTTTTAATTATTCTTAGGATCAAATTTTCAATTTCACGCAGACCAATTCATGAACAGACGAGCTATACTATCTATATTACTTGTATTTTATTTTGTTTCAGATTTATTACATTTCAATTTTCGTTGTTGCTACCTATCTTTATACATAGGTATGTATACATTTATGTTACCTTATGATAAACTCAATTTCAAATAAAAAGCGAAACACAAACAAGTTTGCAATTGCAATTAACACGCAACTGACGCCAAAACAAAATTGTCAAAGCTAATCGAAACCCTGGTCGTAGAATAAACGGCGCAAAATAACAAAAAACTCTTCTGTCCCAAAAACGAAAAAGTAGATAGCTCTATCAAAAATAAACATACACTGTGTTCTCTACTCCCTCTGGGTACAAATGTCTTGTGTACACAGAGCCTAATAAGGCTCTTCCTATACACAGTTATCTGGTTTGAAACCTTTTAAATTGAGCAATAAGCGCATGAGAACCGTGTTCCAACACTATGTTCATAAATATAAGTACTGCTTGCATTGAGCGATCTAAACGCACATACACCTTTAAGTTGTAATTGAATGGCACTACATTGTTTACAAATAATTGGCTGAATAATGCAATACTCTGTGGAAATTAACTGTTATTATGCATTAGATGTTTTATGAGGAATAACCACCACCATACACACACGACACATCGTCAAAAACGGCTATCTTCAAACGCAAGGAGCAACAATTAGCCAATCAGTACTTCTAAATATGCATATTCTGCAGAATACTGCAAGTTAAGGTTCTGGGGACCTTAACTGCGAGCGGGCTACGAACCTGCGTCCCTTCCAATCCGGGGAAGTGCTCTAGACCGCCTCACAGTCACCGACGGCGGCACCCAATCTCCACTTCACAATTGCTTTTAGATGTTTTCAAAACGCTCCCTTATCCCGCTCGCAGTAGGTATAGATCCCTTTTGCCACTTTCACAAATAATTTGCTCCTTAAAGTAGCTGAGCATGTCAAATGCTAAAAGCACCTATAATATAGTTTATAAACTTTATTATATGAAAATAAACCTTTAAAAACTACAAAATGATACTATTTTTGTACACCTTCATATGAAACGGCATAATTTCTTAAGGAAATCTTCATTGTTATTAAAACGTTTCAGTTATGTAGACGTGAGTGCCAAATTAATTCAAACATGGAATAAATATGAATGAGATAGAGACGGTGGTTAGGAATGTATACCTGTTTATTGTGAGCTTCACTCTGCATGTAAAGCAACCTTACACAACAGCAATAAGTGCTTAGGGGATTGAGTGAGTGCATATTTACAAGTTAAAGCTTTCAATGATTTTAATACCGCGAGGTAAATTTCGCTGGGGCTTCGTTTGCGATCCTATTAATATCGTGACAGATCTGATTTATTTGCAGCTGGCTGATGCTAAGCTTATACTTTACTAGCTGACCCGGCAAATTAAGTACAGCCTCAGAATAAATTTTATTTCAACTTATTAGCTGAATTTATTAAAAAATATATCGAAATCAGTCAATCTGTTCTCGGCTTTGACATCACTAAAACCCGTTCCATACAAAATGCATGAGAAAATTAACTTTCTTCATAATTGTTTTTTCGTAAAATTTTCCAATTTTTGAATAGTAATTCTGCTACTTTCTAATATTTACGCTAATGTTACACATTTTGAAATAAAACTACGTTTACGGATATTTTTGTATATATTTTTAGCATTTGACATGCTTAGCACCATACATTAGTGAGTCAAAAACAGACGGACGGACAGACAGACGTTGTATGGGAGCCCCCCTTAAATATTATTATTTTTTTGTTTTTAGTATTTGTTGTTATAGCGACAAGTCTAGCTATCGCCGTTCTTGAGGTACAGCCTGGTGACAGACGGACGGACGGACAGACAGACAGACAGACAGCGAAGCCATAGTAATAGGGTCCCGTTTTGACCCTTCGGGTACGGAACCCTAATTACATATATAAAACACCTATATGATTTCGTATCTATCCCTAAATTTTCCAACAGGGTTTATGTTATAGCCTGTATATTTTAGCGTCTAGAAGTTATCGACCGAAAACGATCTTTATGCAGTAGTTATATATGTCGAGACTGCAGCCACTGGTCGGTATAATGTATGAAAATACTTCCGACAGATGGCGCAGGCGTCACCCAGAGACGTTAAGTGTGAATGTGTTGTCGAAATTAGCAGTCAGGAGCAATTGTCGCGATGGCTGAATTGGCAAAGCATCTGGACGGTATCCAGGATATGCTGGTTCAAATCCTGCTCGTGACTGTTATTTTCGATTTTACATTTTTCACTTTGTGTTTAATACGTTTACAGATTCTATCGCGTTTACTTGATTTTCTACTATCCCGACGTTTCAAATACTGCTACTTATCAGCCTTGGACATCTACAATCTAAGTCCACCCGTGATCATGAATGCTGTAAAGTATTCGAAACGTCGGGATAGTAGAAAATCAAGTAAACGCGATAGAATCCGTAAACGTCGTTTTATTTCAAAATGAGTAATTCTTCAAGGATCATACAAATCGTTCTTCAGTTTTGTATGGTGTAACTAAACCGACTTTGTTTTATTATATGTATTTTTCCATCCATCCATCAGCCTTTCATCGTCCACTGTTGGACATAGGCCTCCCCAAGAGAACGTAACAACGAACGGTCCTGTGCCACCTGCATCCAACAACTGCCTGCTACTTTGACAGATCATTGGCCCACCTTGCGAGAGAGCGTCCAAAACCTTTCAAAAAGCTAATAATAAAGTCATTATGTGTACATATTGACCAGTTATAACATAAATATGTGTGCTTATAAATATATAATCAGATTTATAGCATGTTTTATTTTAGAATTACAATCAACTGTTTATAGAACTACTTCGAAAGCTCTTAAAAATATAATTAAAGCTCATGAGTTCTCAATTCACACTCAATTGCCACAGTAATTGAGTAGTTCCACTCACAAAAACATCGCAAATGGTTTAAAATTATTTTTATAAGTTTTTTCAACTCTGAAAACCTTCATTTTTCTCGAAGGTAGCGACAAAGTCATCGTTTGCGTCTATTTCTCCGATTTTTTTTTTATTAAAATCTCGGAGTACTACTGTTCCTTCTACTAATCAAATTAATTCTATGTATATTTCGGCCAGGGTCTTTGACCTTGACATATTAACCTTTCGACGGCGCACGCCCACATAACAATTCATATACAAAGGATAGCTAATTATTTGTATCGGAGTTTATGCCAGTCTAGACTGATCGTTATGTATTATCCCCCTTACTAATAAACATTGTATAAGCTCCGAATAGTTATTCAGTGTTTTGTTCCGTTCTTTCAATATCAAACTGTCATATTAGTGACAAAGACAAAACACTGTGTAACTATTCATAGGTTATACAACGTTTATTAGTAAGGCAGTATGTCATTAAAGTAGGCAACTACGCTAAGTTCCACAAACAAATTATACTTGCCGCCCATTGTCTTTTGCAGCGAACATAATCTGTTACGTGAATATTGGTCATACTGATAGTTTTCTATATTAAAGACCTAGAAGGATGAGATATATATATATATATATATATCAACAGTAGCAGTACAGATAGCCTAGTCCTAAACCAAGGACTGCAAAGACAATGGTATCGAGTAGAGATGAAAGGGATAATGTTTTGCCAGATACCGGATACCGAATATCCAGCCAAACTTAAGGCCGGATAGCTGGATATCCGGCAGAACATAGCCGATTGGCCACTCGTCACTTGTGCAAGCCGTACGAAGGATCGGGCGGACTCGGGTGAGTTGGGGGCCTGTCTTTTATAAATGAAACATATTGTTGTCTTATAGAATTGATTGCAAACATGATCATTTAGAGTTAGGTACGAAAAAAGTCGCTGTCGTACTTGAGTTTGAGGTCATTTTATTAGCTTTTCTCTTTCTTTTTATAAATCTAAAGAGATTCAGTTACCGAAGAAAAATGTCTTCGATAAAAAAAAGATTGCCTTTATGGAAATATTTTGATATAAAACTTACGACCAAAAGATTGCTATTTGTTCGTTATGCATTTTTTAAATTCGGTATCTGGCTCAATACTCGCTTATTATCCGGTATCCGCCCGGATTTTAAATTTAGGCCGGATACCCGATATTTAGTGAATATCCGTTTCATCTCTAGCATCGAGTTCGATCCCCAGTCTAAGGTCACGCACACATGTAATGTCATCGGTTATGTGTGGAAAGTTTCAATTTAATTCTACTTTTGAAGTGAGTGAAAATCACGTTCAAGGATTCCGTTACATAGATAGATAGATACTCGTAGATAAAGACGAAGCTAAAACAAAACGGACGGCACACCATCTTATATATTATTCTGGGAATTATTACGCTTTACGTAATACGAGCAAAACATTTTTTATTTTGAAACTTCACTCAACAAATCTTCGTTACCCGTAAGCTTAATTTCACTATCAAAAATCCTTCAACTTAACGATAATAATACATATAAAACGTTCCTAGTAAACAATTTATTTGAGATTATACTCTTCAAAGACTTACAATAAGCCTGAAAATCCTAATCCAATTAATTATAAGTATGAAACCAAATAGTACCAGCAGCGGAATGCCCCCCCCTAGTTAAGTAATCACCTAAACAAATTAATATTTCAAATCATATTGCTGTTAGCGCAACCAAGGGCAATAGACGTTTTTCTTGAGTTATCGAATGATTTTCTTTTTATGAATGTATTGCTGAATTGGCAAAGCATCTGGACGGTATCCATCTGGAGATGCAGGTTCAAATCCTGCTCGTGACTGTTATTTTCGATTTCACATTTTTCACTTTGTGTTTTTATGTAGGTATATGGGCTAAGCATGTCAAATGCTAGAAATATATATAAAAATATCTAAAAGGGATATAGTTATAATCTTTATATATATAAGTCTACTGTACATGTGTATGTCACTGAACTCCTCCTAAATGGCTGGACCGATCTTGCCTATTTTTTTTGTGTATGTTTGAGTAAGTACCGGGATGGTTTTAAATTACTCCATTTAAACGAAACACCAATGTTCGGACAGGACAATGTCTGTCGGGTCCGCTAGTAAGTTTATATATTACTTTACGCCGCCAAAACAAAAAAAAAGTTATATATATCAAGTAGAGATAAGATAGATTAATTGAATAAGTACCTATATAAAACCAATTATCTAGGGCTCTAATAGGTTGTTTTATACAATGGTTTCCTCGTTAAAAAAAATACGAGACGCGTCTAACTACAACGAAATGATAATATAAGTAAACTGTTTTTGATTTGGTAGTTAACGAAATTTAAGACAAGTGGTGTTTACTGACGTATAATGATAAAACAACATGACCCCCTTATGGTCGCCTGCATAGAAGCTTTCTTTTCCAACAGTCGCTAGATTTATTAATTAAAAAATAAGAAGAGGATGTCTAAAAGTATTTTCTTTTAAGCACGTTAAGTAAATTAATACCAAAAGATTGGCTTATTGTCTCAAAACAGATTGCCAGGTTGCAGAAAGAACAGGAGAAAAAAAAAAGCTCGTTGACTTATAGGGCTGTGAAGGTTACTCTCATTCTTCACATACATACAGTTTGCCATAATCTGTGGCAAGCTTAAATAAATGAGAAAAAAATGATGATCATGATGACGATTACTATTATCAGATACCGATGACGTGGAATGGTGAACTTTCCCAGTTAGAGAATTATTTTAAGACCAATCTTCACACTGGCACGATTCTGTAAATTTACGCCGCACATGAAGCGTAAACTTTAAACAGTTTATGTAGCCCTAACGTTTAGTGTCATACATAAATCTAGTAACTTACCTACTCGGCGATTACCTAATTATTGTTTTGCATATACTCTCGAGAAGAACACTTAACGTACATTAAAGTAGGCGAGTTACTTTATGTTCATAACAACCCTTCTTTAGATTTTATTGGACATAAATAATATTGCTAAGCATACGATTTGTTATTACAGGGATTCTTTGATCACTATCAAATCATTATGGCGATTTCAAAACTTTCTATCATAATCGAGAAAAACATTATTATATGCGGAGAAGGCAATTTTTATTGCCAATCGAGGTTGTATTGCCCAACTTGGATATAGCCAAAATGTTTCCCATCGACCTTGAAGATCCAACATTATTCCAGAGTTGATTAAGAATCAACTGTCTCCGACACAGCTTATTTATACTGATTTAATATCACTGATGAAAAAATAAAGCAGCTTTCACTCAGCCGGAATCAGATGGGAGACCAAATAGTGACACGTATTCGTCATCATCTGACTCCGGTCTTGTTCTAAAGTTGCCAATTATCCCCCTAACTCGGTTGTGATAGTGCTGGATCAGGTAAAACCGAAAAAGCAGCTCCCAAAAAACTTTGGGAAAAGGCTACGAAGACGATGATGGTGATTCTTAGATATCCTCTGGCAACCATTTACTGTCAATCTGCTTCGCCTATTTATCATAAACTCTCTAAAGATATATAAAATCCATCACTACGCGACATCACAATTTAAGCTCATAAGTGTATATCTGGCGACGACGTTATAAAATACGAGTACCTATAACAATATTCTGTAAATTTAAATCTTTGTCAATATGCAATGAAATTGTGAGCAGCGCCTGAGCAGTATCCTTTGTAGGTATTGCTAATGGTCTCTTAGCGGCTGGTAACACTTACCGTCAGGTGCAGCGTTGTGTGTCTACTACCATTATTTATAAAAATATGTTAAATAGTTCAAAGATCGCTTGACATCTATATTATAATGACTACTATCTGAAAACAGAATAAAGCACGGAGACGTTCACTCGAAAAATATTCCGATGTTTAGAGATAGGACCAATATAGTGGTTATGTGCAATGTAACAATGAGAAACTCAAATATTTAACCCGATAATAATAATGCAGCGCGAGTGAGTCCCAAGTCCCGAACAAACAATTTGCCTGAGCGTTATGAAGTCATAATTAACTCTACCTACCCTCGTTGAGCGTGATATTACAATGCTAAATATTCAAATTAAGCGCATAAAAATGTGTAATGCTTTTACAAAATAAATAAATTAAAAAGTATATAAATTCGTTTAATTAAATACTAATTAATTACAAACAATGGTGTCGACTTAACGTAAAAAATAAAACTTTTTAAATTATAGGTATCATGCGTACAGATTCAGAATTTAGTAGGGTACAACATATTCTGTAAACATACCTATAGGATGTATAAATGACACAGTTTTCATGTTGGAATAAAACTATTTTTATATAATTATATTAAATTACTATAATTTATTACGTGTTTTATTGTCATAACATACATTTTTCTTTACATAATTTCATACCTTCATTAAAATACGATAAAAAATAGCTATTAACAAACTGTAAATCAGTTGGTGTTTCTTATAACATTTTACGTGTTTGGTGTCTATACTATTATAAATCATCAGAGCTATGTCTGTACATGTCAGATATTTGAGAATATAAAACACTATTTAAGAATATTTAGATATTTTTATATATATTTTTAGCATTTGACATGCTTAGCACTATACATTAAACACAAAGTGAAAAATGTGAAATCGAAAATATAGGTATAATGTATGAAAATACTTCCGACAGATGGCGCGGGCGTCACCCAAAGACGTTAGGTGTGATGTGTTATCGAAATTAGCAGTCAGGAGCAATTGTCAGGATGGCTGAATTGGTAAAGCATCTGGACGGTATCCAGAAGATGCAGGTTCAAATCCTGCTCCTGACTGTTATTTTCGATTTCACATTTTTCACTTTGTGTTTAATATATAGTGCTAAGCATGTCAAATGCTAAAAATATATATAAAAGTATCTAAATATTTAAAGGGTTTGCGTCATTATTAGGTAAAATCATAATTATAAAATTAAGTTTACCTGGTCGGTATAATGTTTGAAAATACTTCCGACAGATGGCGCGGGCGTCACCCAAAGACGTTAGGTGTGATGTGTTATCGAAATTAGCAGTCAGGAGCAATTGTCAGGATGGCTGAATTGGTAAAGCATCTGGACGGTATCCAGAAGATGCAGGTTCAAATCCTGCTCCTGACTGTTATTTTCGATTTCACATTTTTCACTTTGTGTTTAACACTATTTAAGAATTTTTGTATGTTTGTTTAATAGAGCATCACTCAAAATAATTTATAAATATTAATGAAAATACTACTATATCTTTAATTGTATTGTCAAGTAAGGAATTATAGTAATTATAATGAATATAGGGACTCTAGGGAAACCTTGTAAGCACATTTAATTGACAGACTATAAATTAAATTAATATCATATCGGTTTTTTCGCATTTCCTATTTTTTAATACTATTTTGCACACTGTGTGTAAGTAATATAATTGGAACAGTCATATATGAGGTATATATACCTACTAATATATTTTTAATTTACTCTACATAAATACAGAGTATTATTTTTGAATATACAATTTGAAATGGAAATCTGTAGTACGGTAAGCCGATTTCGTTGAAGCAACGCATCATAGCGGTTTAAAAGTTTTCGTGGAAGATACGACGGGCGCTTTGCGGTTAAAATACTTGCAAAGATTTCTCCTTAATACACAAATATCGATCTGCAAGATCTAACACTAGCTAGTTGCCGATTATTATAGGCTTTTTATAACAATAGGTACCACCCGCAACTTTGTCTGCGTCGACTTCAGAATGTAAATACGTCTAACTACGTACTCTAAGGCACATTAATTATTTCTATGTAAAAATAGCTTTCCCACAGGGACCATCCATTTTTCCGGAATAAATGGTATAAAATGGTCCATATGGTGACGGACTAAGAAAGTGTCACCACCCCATTCTTTCCCACGGGTGTCGTATGAGGCGACTAAGGGAAGTAAGCAATTACTATCCATTGCATGACTGGTGGTAGGGCTGGGTACCAAGTGAGAGTACTCATTTGGTATCGGGCCCGAGCGGGTTGGTACCACCATCTCCCATGTGACCGGCCATGAAGCACATCCACATCATTGCGTTTTAGCTGTAGCAGGAGATAGTAGTTTATTCTTTCATTTCATATCTGTGAAATGAAATGGTGAGCAGCAGCTTGACAATACTCTCGGTATAGTTGAGTCCATGAGCACGGTTGCCATTTACCATCAGATGGGCCGTGGCTCGTCTGCCACTAAATGCAATAAAAAATATATTAATAATAATAACAGAATAAAAGGTAACACGCCTGTGACCTTGTCTGGGTTTCTGACTTTATATGCATGCAAAATTTCGTGATAATCGACAAATATCTATAAATAACCAACATGAGCGCCTGAGGCAAGTGCATCCGCAACACCCGCGTTTGCAATTTCGACAAGTGGCCGAATTCTGTAATAAAAAGCAAGAAACTCATGTTCCACCAAACAAACAAACACACTTTCATATTTATAGGGTCAGGCGGGGCATGTGCGTCATACATTTCTTTAAATGCAAATGTATATATCAATATTTCTTTAGCTTGTCTAATTACGCGTTGTATAAAAATAAATATATATATATATATATAAAAACATTAAAATTTTTAGATCTATATTTTTTACCAATTGGCACCGCTACTTTTTAAAGTGTAAATTATTTGTAAATAAGGCAAAAGAGATTTTTTCCCGCTCCTACTACAAATCTCTTTTTCCTTATTCACAAATAATTTATACTTTAACATTTAAATTATTTATTTGGCTATATGAACTGCATGTTATTTTTCATAAAAACCCGTTAAATGTTGGTATATTGCACGCATCATAAGCGAAGCGTTGAGGTAGGTTCCACTCCCGCTTTATACGGAACAACTGATTTTTCAAACTTAAAATGTCTCTATTTATCATATATTTTACTTGTAAAATAATATCTACACACACATAATATATAAAGAACAAACACAATTTTTAACACTCATGATATTTTTGATGCCATTTTTGTTATTTAAACTAGTTAAAAAACTGTTTGAAAAAATCTAGCTTGGACGTCCGTGAGTTGTAGGTAATGTATGTTAACGCGATAACGACCAAAATACTTTACTAATCGAGTCTTTTTTTTCGTTTACGAATTATTATGATTAGGAATAGAGCCCTATTACTTTTAATGGTCTGAATCAATGTGGTTTAATTGTTATTAAATAAACAAAAAAAATACTGAATATTTACGGCATTTACGCTCGACGCAACACTAAAACCAGCGCCTTTCATGAGACCTACCTTTTTACGTACGCATAGCCACCGGTGGTTTTACTATCGTCAACAGAACGCCGTTCGCCCGGCCGGTACATTGTTTTTTGTTAAAAGAAAGTTCTTACCTTTGCTTTGCTTGACGAACTGATGACATTTGTCAAGTATAATAACTATTTTATCCATAACAATAATTAAAAACACTAAACACACGTTAATAATAACACACCAACGGAATATTTTTAACGGCGCGGGGACCCTTTTTTTTTGCGTGGCCTTGGCGTGCGTGCGGCCCGGAACAAAGAGGTAGACCAATATAGAAGTACTTCTTAAAATTAGCGCTAGATGTCGTATAAGACATGAAACCCACATTAGTACTTTATGAATAAAAATAGCGCTATATATGTGATTTATTGAAAACTACTTAGTAAGACCAATACATTATTAGTTACTTATCAAATAATCAATTTTATTGTGAAAAATGAAGATTATGAGGCGTGCAGTTTTGGATTTTCCAAAGTATTTTATATTTATACCTAATATTAAAATTTCAAAACGTAAAAAAAAGGAACTCCATTTATTTGAAAACTGAAATTTGGCTTAAACATAAAAAAACACAGACACATAAAAAAAAGTTGGAGATCACTAGCAAAAAATGCTGTATTTTTTAAATTTCACCCTATAAAAGAAAAGTGCTTACGTGATATCTTTTTTATAAAGAAAATTATATATATTTATTGAAACTAAAATATTAACTATTTTTAATAATTTAATTATTTTACAAATAAAAATTTGATTTGAGAATTTTAATGCAACTGTGACCAAGAAATAAATGAAAGAAAACGACGAAATAAGACACATTATTAAAAAAATATTACGGAATCGTTTTATTTAGTACAAGATAACTCCTCCCCTAGCTCGAACACAAGCAGCAATCCTCTTGGGCATGCTGAAAATCAAGTTATAAAGGATTTCTTGCGGTAACTTGTCCCATTCTTGAATAGCAGCCTCCCTGATCTCTGGCACTGTCTGGTGAGGTAGCTGTCGGTTCCAAACAGCTCGCTTTAGCATCCCAAGCGTGCTCGGGTTCAAGTCAGGCGAACCGGCAGGCCAGTCTAACCGGGCAATGTTGTGATCACGGAGAGCAGCATTGACCCGTTGAGCTCGATGTGCGGGTGCATTATCATCATCCGATACGAATTGGCCATGATTTATTCTAAATGGTCTGACGATTCCTTCGATAAAAACACTTCGGTACAAGGCTGCAGTCATCGAGCCCCGATACGGGATTAACGGCGCTCTAGCTCCAATCATTATTCCGCTCCACAAGGATACCGATTTCCCGCCTTGTTGAACAGTACCAGTGGCAGTACTATGTCTCTCTGCATCCCCACGTCTTCTTTAGATACAGACACTTCGGTTGTCTGGATGAGGGCTTATTCTTGTTTCGTCAACGAACAAGCAATTTTCCCAAATGTTTTCCTCGTCATCATCTTCATTTTGGCGGAGCCTAGCCCACAGCAATCTACGTTTCTGTCGTTGCCGTGAGTGCAGAGGTGCTCGCCATGATCTCCTTGCTCGTAATCCAGCCTGGTGTAAGCAATTCCTGATGGTGTGACTGCTTACTTCTAGTCCAGTGGCAGCCCGTAACTCGGCTCTTATTTTAGTGTCATTGATTGTTCGGTCGCGGCCAGTCAGCAGTCTGATGTAACATTTCTGGGCAGTAGTAAGAACAGTTGGGCGACCACTGCGAGGTTGATCAGCAAAGTTATCCATGCCGCGATAAATATATTTTGCAACGTGTTCACGACACAGGATTGGGATACAGCAACTTGGCGAGCTATTTCTCTCATAGAATATCCTTCTTCCCCCAAAGTAACAATTCTTGCTCGTAAAGCTTCAGGCAATACTTTCGGCATCTTTCCAAATCAACTTTTTACACGAAAAATTTAATAAATTTGCTTGAATCTTGTCGGTCATATTTCTGAATAAACGTGTAATCAAAGATTGGATTTCTTTTTATAGGGGAAAACAATTATTATTGATATTGGTTTTTGATCAAATATCACATTTTTAAATGAAGAATCATAGAAGAAAAATAAAAAAAGTTTCAGCATACTGCCAACAACAATATTTCATAATTTCAAAGTAATCTCAAACTTTTTTTGATATGTAGGTAAGTACCTCACTACTTACCTACATATTAGTCAGGCCAACAAAGTGGTAAAAATAAATCTAGACAAAAAATGTACGGTACCTCCTATAATATGTATATACATGGAATATTAAGCATTAATGCTATTTTTAATAATGGCAATTAAATGGTTGTTTTTAGATAGCTTGCCCAGATGGTTGCCTACCCAGGGACCCGTCCTCACAGAAGCAGTGGGACGAGCCACTATGTGAGCTGGTACGGAATAATCTTTTGCAAACGTGCAGTGGCCTCACAGAGCGTGCTCGTCTCCTAGCTGTTTCTCGTTGGGAGTCTGGTCTTTGGTTAAAAGCTCTACCATCAAATGCATTAGGCACGCTGTTAGACAACAGCACATTCCGTATAGCCATTTCACTACGTATCGGTACTCCATGCGTCGTTCCACACCGATGCATATGCAGCGACAGTGTAGATAGCTTGGGTCACCACGGGCTAATCATGTATCAGAAGCGCTGGCCGTTTAGTTCGTCATGGCACTTTAAACGATGTCATCCGTCGGGCTTTTGGAACCGCGAATATCCCGGTAACCTTGGAGCCATCCGGCCTTTTACGGGACGATGGTAAAAGGCCTGACGGGATGACACTAATTCCCTGGAAGATGGGACGGCCATTAGTTTAGGATGCCACCTGTGTGGATACTTTGGCATCGTCTCATCTTCCAGACTTCTCGGAGTACTGGTGGTGGTGCTATGACGGCTGAATCACACAAATGGCGCAAATATTCTAACCTTGAGAGAGGTTGCTTATTTGTGCCGTTCGGAGTAGAGACCATGGGCCCCTGGGGACCTGATGCTTTCGAAATCTATAAAGATTTAGCGGGGAAGCTTGTAGAGGCTACACGTGACCAAAATGCTGGTTTATACCTTGGCCAAAGGATTAGCCTCGCTATCCAGCGAGGTAATGCCGCTAGTATTTTGGGCACGTTACCGACAGTAGAATGTCACTTGAATGAGCTTTAGTCCTCTTGGTCTAAGGTTCATTCAAGTGATTTTTTATTTACATTTATTTTTATTATATTAGGATAAGTTTAGTGTGTATTACCTTATTTATTGTAATAATAATAATAATAACAAATTAATTTTATTATAGTACAAATTATTTGTGAATAAGGAAAAAGAGATTTTTTGTACGAACGGGAATCAAACCCGCGTATTTCCAATCCGGGGAAGTGCTCTAAGCCACTTTGCATGATGTGAGAAAAAAGGACTCACTAATGCTTTTTTACTAATTTTGCAATTAAAATTCATACTAGGTGGTGGTAGATGGCGCGATTTTTTTAAACATTTTGATCTATATTTTTTAGCATTACATACTCCGCCACTTTTGAAAGTACAAATTATTTGTGGATAAGGAAAAAGAGATTATTTAGCTCAGTGGCTTAGAGCACTTCCCCGGATTGGAAAAGACGCGGGTTCGATTCCCGCTCGTACAAAAAATATATCTTTTTCCTTACTTTAAAAAGTGACGGATCATGTCAAATGCTAAAAAATATAGATCAAATTTTATTATATTTGTTTTTAGATATATGGAAAAAATCACAGGACAAACCACAACGAGCATACAACGAAGTTAAAAGGAAAACTATTACAGCTAAGAAGCTTTCAAGTTCGAGTTTTAGTTGCCCAATATATAAAAAGTAAAAAACAAATCATTTGTGAATGTGGAAAAACAGAAGTTTAGTGCGAGCGGTTATAAAATGTAAGTAGTTGGAAAAGTAAAAATTTCATACGCAAATTCCATTAAAAGCTACATTGTTAGTTGTATTATGTCGTCCATAGTAAAAAAGACATGGTCTTTAAAATAAAAGTAAGTATTTTAATTATGTTCTGAGACTAAAAAGTAAAAAAGAAATGTTAAAGCTAAAAATCACGCTTTAATCGCTAGTTAAACTAAAAAACAGAAAAAATATATACCTAACATTGGGATAACTATATCACATGTAAAGAACAAATTATTTGTGAAAGTGGAAAAAAAGAGCTTTAGGTACTGCTCGCAGTTCTTTAAAGTAGTTGAGCATTTCAAGTGCTAAAAAACAGATCAAAATATATTAAATTTGTAAAGACAATTAATACAGATGCTATAATTTTGAGACGCACTGTTAATTTAAACGTAAACGTATTTAGGTAAATACGTAGTCTGATTTCTCGAAGGATTGCGAACTCTGCCAATCCACATTGGGCCAGCGTGGTAGACTACGGCCTAAAATTCCCCTTACTTAGAGAGGAGAGAGCCCAATACTAGGACAATAATGGGTTGGGATGAAAAATAGACTAGTGATAGTGTAAATTAACTACTTACCAGATTAAACACAAAGTGAAAAATGTGAAATCGAAAATAACAGTCAGGAGCAGGATTTGAAAGCAGGATTTGAACCTGCATCTTCTGGATACCGTCCAGATGCTTTACCAATTCAGCCATCCTGACAATTGCTCCCGACTCACCCAAAAACGTTAAGTATGATGTGTTATCGAAATTAGCAGTCAATTTTCGATTTCACATTTTTCACTTTGTGTTTAATGTATAGTGCTAAGCATGTAAAATGCTAAAAATATATATAAAAATATCTAAAATATTTAAAGGGTTTGCGTCATTATTAGGTAAAATCTTAATTGTAAAATTAAGTTTACCTGGTCGGTATAATGTATGAAAATACTTCCGACAAATGGCGCAGGCGTCACCCAAAGACGTTAAGTATGATGTGTTATCGAAATTAGCAGTCGGGAGCAATTGTCAGGATGGCTGAATTGGTAAAGCATCTGGACGGTATCCAGAAGATGCAGGTTCAAATCCTGCTCCTGACTGTTATTTTCGATTTCACATTTTTCACTTTGTGTTTAATGTATAGTGCTAAGCATGTAAAATGCTAAAAATATATATAAAAATATCTAAAATACTTACCAGATGTTTTAAATTTTTGCGGACTACTAAATCCGATTAATTATCATAAAGTTGTTATAAGAATTTCTAAGAAAAAAAGTGACGGAGTTTTGACACAAATTGACATTTAACAAAATGAAGCGACCCATCTAACTTGTTTTAATCCGGATAAGCTTAAGTCTTGTCAGGCTAATATTCATTCTCATTTAAGGATTTTAGCTCCCTCGTCCTTTAATTAATGGAACTGCGATACAAGTGAGATACAAAACTGTAAAGAAACAATGACTTTATACTTTTGAGAGGATTTCGTAAGGTTGGCTTGGAACTAAATTTACCTCCTTTGTGAAGTCTTAGTAAAAGAGAATTTTATAACGTAGCAATCACCTATAACGAATTCAAATCATTTTAATCTATAGGTATTACAAAAACACCAAGTGTTTCTTTGTTTGTGATGATTTGTGTATATATTTTATGCTCTTAACTATATTGCGACAACGGTAGGTAATTTTACACATACCTACGCAACTAATCTTGTAAAATTGGTTTATAATCACTAACACGTTACACTCCTTTCAATATGTGCATTATTTATTTAAATATCAACCGTAAATTATTTGGTGAGCGAGGCCCCACACTACCCTGCTTGTAGCCCCGGGCAACGACGGGGTGTCAGATGAATTAAAAAGAATGACAGTATCTGTCATTTTGTCGTTTGTTAGCCAAACGGCCCATACCCAAAAGAGGCGATTTCCCTAGAAAATTACTAATTTAAAATTACTCAATTTTCAACTATTTTTATGGGTTAGGTTTTTAAATTTTTTTCTTTTAATCATAGAATATTACAAAAAAAATTTCTTTCCTCTTTGAACAGCTCTGTTAGTAGTAAACATTTAAGAGAATAATATTGCCCTTTTAAAAGTCACTTGATGAAACACTCAAGACTATATCATTACATACAAAAGCTTTCAAAAACGTGTATAATGATATCATCACTGCTTTGAAAAGGAAGCGTTTGAGGGTTTAAGGATGCAAACAAGTGAAAAAGGTTTCCCTTTCATATAGAATTGAGAACGACATGCTCTCTGAGACGTATATTAATACGCTGAGGGAAGACGATACGAAATTATGTAATATCAAATTGGTTATTAAAAATCATTAAAGCTATTAGTACCTATATTATATCAAAAACATAACGAAGACTACAATTAGAAAACATATCCGTCAATCCAAACGCAACATCAGCCAATATAAATGAAGTAGGGGGAAGTCCCCTAGTGCCGAACACTTAAGCTTAGGTGACAGTTAAAAACAAATTTATGCATTTATAGAAATTTAATAAACTTTAATCGACTCACACCGAGTATACACAAGTATGCAAAACAATAAAACAATCAAAATAGTATAAAATTCTATAGAAAACAGAAGCTAATCATTGGTTTAGTTTTTTGGGTAATCATACTATGGCACTTAGTACCAAACATGATATGAAAATGGCACATAGAACCAAAAAAAGGACGAGGACGATCACAATATGTTTACGTCATCATCATCAGAGCACTCGGGTATATCTGCACATGCTTCGTGAGCCCAATATTTGCATGCGTTGCACTGGATCCAGTCCTCTTCGTAATTTTCTATGCAAACAACACAATTAGTCTCTTTGGTTGCGTGCGAAGCCTAGTAAACTGATGAACTTTATCTTTTAATGGCAAAACTCTTGTCTTTTTTATCATTACTATATTAGTGTTCTTAAAATTATGATCAAGTAATTTATCTTCTTCTTTAATGTTTTTCTCTTTTCCTTTATATTCCAAAGCCAATTTATAAAACGTTAAAATTAGATTTTTTTTCTGACTTGGGTTTCCTAGTTTGTTTCTGTCCTCACTCCAGCTATGAGCGTGGCTGGCGACTACCTCACCGCCCGCGAGACTCTTAGTTCTTTGTCTTTCTATTCAAGGTTAAATAGCCGTCGTTGTTCATTTATTAGTACAGAATAGTACAGATATAGTAGTCGTTCGGTACTACCTGCCGTTCGGCGTTAGGGTACTTCCCCCTAAGTATATAATTGATTTGCACGACTCGATGGGCGTAGATATGAGACAAGCTAACCTATAATAAATATGAAGCAGTTCATAAAGTAACGATATTTCGTACGTACATTCATTTTAAATTTCAAATTGTATTTGTCCAAACTCAACGTGTTACGTCATCAAAGGAAAATATTTCAGTATCAATTTTGTACCAAATCGAGCCATGTCTTTTTTTGTTAAGGCGGACCACTAGAACTGATGACATAACGTCAAAAAAAGGGCACTTTAGCCGCAGGTACGTCTGCGCCGCCCCAGTCGCTGACAGCGGTTCGGATCAGCGGAAGGATGTCCCTCCCTGTCCCAGTATATGCCGAAGCAACCATGCCCTAACAGCACCCGCACTAGTCGGAAGGCGATGACTCCATGCTGTTGCTTCGGCCAAAAGACCGGCCCGGGGCGTCTCCAGTCGCGCCCTCTAACGGGCCATGATAGCTGGGCGGGTGTCGCCCTGCCACCTGGCCACCTCGTTGGGCAGGGGGCGACCGCCTCCCGCCTGCTTTTGCGACGCCCGCATATCGAGCCATGCCTAAGTGAGTGTCCTTAACTCTAAAGCTGATAGAATTTTACTCAATAGTGCGTCACTGAAACCAGCGCCAAGTTCTTGCTTTTTGTGAAATAACACGATACAGTGTCACCGTATAACCGTATGATCTCTATCTTCAACTGTATATTGCTCTATATTCCCTGTTAATATCCTTTTAATATGATAATTTCAATTTATCTCCCTTTTAGTAAAAATGTGTATTGGCCTGTATAAGGCTTTTATTCCCACTCATCCAGAATGTACGAATAGCTTTTCTATTTCGAATACTATTGAGTTCTTTGAGAAAGATTACTGCTTACCTACGATTTAGGAGGAGCATCGTTAATCGACGTCCGCCATTATCTATAAGAAAGAAAACTACTCAACTCGCTTCAATCTAGAATTAAAGTAAAAGAACGTTAGAACTAACTTTACTGTAATGTTTGCAATAAATGTTAACGTTACATAAAGGTACTAACGTTTTCATATATTTTTCAGAACGTATAAGTTTAGCGTGTACAAGACCGACAGCTACTATATCAAGAAGCTAGAATAGTGGCAGTGATTTGAATTCCTGTTACTGTGGAATTCCAATTATGTTTCTCTTATAGTAATAGTGTGCGTTAGTAGTAATAATTCACCTTATATCAATCACATGCCAACATCAATGCGGTCTTCTCTCAAAATTATATTGGTAGCCATAGTCTAGCGTACTAATGCAGAAAGGCAAAAATTCTTTATAAAATGCGCCTATTGTATTTTCGTTTACATTTTCAAGAAAATCCTTAATTATATAGGTAGATTGTTCCTACGAGACAGTGTTGCTCCGGGTACGAACTTGAAACTATTGGAATCGAATTCGACCTTGAAATTGAATCACGTTGATGTAATTAGTTGTTATGAAAACCTAATTACTTTTCTTAATCTATTTGTCTTATATGGTCGTTATATTATTAACTTCTTGAACTGTCTACACAAATTATTATTGAAGTAAAACTTCTTAAGGGGCAGGGGAGTAACTCAAGTTTTTTTCGTGGCCGGATGCTCAATCGCGCGAAAAGTTACACGCACTCATATATATTTTATTTACGTAGGTACCATGGCAACTCTTGGGGTGATAAAAGTTTGAATAGAATGAAAGAGAACTTGCCTAACTGTCACACCTGTATGCCCAGAGTCTTTTTCATTGTCAACTTCGATCGCTTAATTGTGTATATTTCAAAATCAAATAGATGGCGACTATTACATAATACTTTAGCTGTTTTTTTTTCTACAACAATAACAAGCATACGGAGCCCACCTGATGGTAATCGGTTCCCGTAGCCTATATACGCTAGCAACACCAGAGGCATCACTGGCGCATCGCCATCTCCAGGGAAAGGGATAGGAGGTGGATAGGGAGGTTAATAAGGAGATGGTAGAAATACAAAGACATGAATACCTACCGTTGTTTCACGCTGATCTTCTGTGAGAGGGTGGTACTTCTCCGATCTAGCCGGCCATTCATGTTGGGATAAAAGCAAGGCTCTCTGGGACGCTTACTGGGTTACTTGAGCTTTTCCCTACGAAAGGAGACTGGCGATTTTTGGCCTGAACTCCAAAAGAAATAAATTTTAAACGAAAAATAAGTACCTACATTTTTACTCATAACTATTTACTTCAGTAGGTAACTTTTTCAGAAAACTTTTTAAAGTGGAGAATAATAATACCCAATATTGCGATTATATTGTCAAAAATCGATACATGCAAATCATCGATACAAATCATTTTACTTTCATGACGCGATTCAATCTACTCAGATTGGTTCCTTTATTATTTACATCCTAAGGTATAAGGTAGGTATTAAGTGCTCGACGTTGTCTCTACATCGGCACTTCATAGATTTTTCTCCGTGCTATAGATTATTATTTTCGACCTTGAGTTTGTATTTTGGACTGTGTACCTTGCATAAACGTTGACCTGGCGAATTACCATCGGATTTTGATATTCATAGTGATTGCTTTTTCTGGAAAATAGGTCTAACCTGTGGCTCTTAAAGTGATAATGTAAGACGGAGGGTTTCTTTTTTTTTCTATAACTACATCTCCATACTCAGGCGGCAGGCTAGTATCTAAACATCACAGGCAGAGAGACGGCACACGGCGGGTTTCTTTAGTGGGTGAAGGCCCCACACTACTCTGTTCGTTGCCCCGAACGACGGGGTGCGCGGTTAGGTACATTTTTTCCCGCCTAAACAAAAAACCTAACGCCTAACATAAAGGGCAATGGAAAGGAGCATGTTGGGAACCAGACTCAGCGATAAAATCAGAAACTCTGAAATAAGAAGGAAAACAAAATTAGCAGATATAATAACTCGTATAGAGCATTTAAAGTGGGGTTGGACAGGACATATACTACGTTGCAAAATAAACAAATGGAGTAACCAATTAACACTATGGTACCCAAGAGTCCCATCAGAAGAAAGGGGCGTCCGAAAACAAGATGGTAAGACGATATCTGCCTAACCTTGGGCCCATACTGGACCAGAGTAGCAGAATATAGAGCTCAGTGGAAAGAGCTGGAGGAGGCCTATGCCAGGAGGCATGCCGAATTACGAGACATAATTTAGTAAACAAAATTAAAATATGTATTGTCATAGTTTGTAGTAAATTTGGAAGAAAAGGGCTTTAATAAATAATAAAACAAAAAAAAAAAAAACACGCGTCTTGTATGTGATATTCACCTCATATTAATGTAATAAATTCATACTAAAAATATTATGAGAAGTTTTAATGCACGATATAACCTTATGTCATCTAGTCATGATAGACCGATGTTGTTTTTATAAGACACTAAGGGCGGATTCGACCAAACAAGAATACATATTACCAACTAAATCAATTTTACATTTTACCAACAACAATTCGAAGAATAGCGAGCCTATTTGGGAATAGTCACTATACCACCGATAAGCATCGAATAAGGAGTTAATCCAAGAATTAAAAAAATGGCGTCATCTTTTTTGTGCTGTCATTTTTCGAAACCAATATCGGTTTCGGGCGCGTGACAGCTACTTTCTCACGTTATAATACGACAAATAAGAGTTGAGATGAGTTAAGCTATACACTGTCCCGTTTGTAGAACAATTTCTTTTTGGTGGGTATTATACATTCACTTCGCTATTTGCGAATAGCTATTCCAAGTATAAACGATACGTCAGATGGCGTGGAAAAACGACTTGATTATCTAAGAGAATAAAATCGTGGAATAGATTATTCTCGGTATAGTTATTCTTGTATATATTCGAGTTTGGTCGAATCCACTCTAAGTCCCATTTAGAGTGGATTCGACCAAACTATTTTTTGTGAAATAAAAACAAACGATTTAGTGTCTTAAAACTTACATCGGTCTAACATGTCATTATACACTAACTCTCAATCTAGAGACATTTTCAAATTATAAAGTCATGTACCGTCCATTTATACAATTTACTTAGTGTTACCAACTAGCCCCGGTTAATTAGGAACTCGACCCAAAGGTAATACAATATAAACAGCCAACACAGCCGCCCATCAACGGTCCTTTCCTTACATCCCGAGATAAAACCAGGCAAGGTGGAAAATTAAATAAACTATTATGTTATAACTAAAACCATTTATTATTGAATGGATGTGAGACAATGTCTGTTCTTATATATTTTCCCTTTTGACAGACCCGTGGTCTAACTTAAGAGTTGAAACCACGTCATAATAACTATGTAAATAGAAAACTGACAAAACTGATGCAACTTATTGTGCTTGTTGCTTGAACGTATCGTCAGTTCATCCCCTACAAAGCTCTCTTAAAACAGCGGACAGAGCGGAACGGCGCTGTATAACTAAGGCTTATTTTGCTGCTATACCGAACTGATTGGACGAATCCTCAATTGACACCCTTAGAGGAATACGAAGCGCTGCCACTATTATATTTTTTGACATCTGTACATGACGTAATGTTTTTAATGCCAATTTTCAATGCTGATGTTGTAGGTTTGACAGTAATTGTGCGATCCAAATCTCAAATAATTATGCTGGACTGGATGTTCAATGTTAAATGTATGTTTGCGAAGTACCCTGCGTCACAAAGATTATTGCCCAGAATAAAAAATGTACATCAAAATAAACAGAACCATTTTTTGATTATAACTTAGTTTCCGATATATTAGCGAGATAAAACGTATACCAGTTTTCAAGTTAGACTTAAACTTAACAATTTAATCAATATCCGTTCAGTATATTTTGCGTTATGCGCGAATAAATAAATTCAAACAAAATTTCTAAAAAAATCTTATTTTATTTTTTTATATTTTGATTTTTTTTCAAATATAGGTAATGTTCAGACCTCTGCTACAGTTTTAAAATAGTATTATAGATATAACAGAACTCAAGACATGATTTCTGTGATAGATATATTATTACTTGCGTAATAATATAGTTCACTACTAAATCAATATGAATGAAAAGTGAGATTTTACATCTTTAATATCGGCTACCGGCACTTAGCGAATATGACCTTATGCAAGTGGATATATATATAATTACCATCAGGTATATTATATAATATACCATCAGTTTTCACATCACAAAGAGGTTTATCGTAAATCTACTAAGGCACAACTGTTGAAATAAAAATGAAATATTTTACGCACTTAACTCTATTGGCATTTTATCTTCACTTGTTCTAGATTACCTAACGGTGTGGAAAATCCGTGAGTGTATTACGTAGGTACTGAACTTACGCAATAAGACGAAAGACGTCAGCACTTACTTCCACTTTCTTGTTTATAAGTACTCAATAGAAAATATAGCAGCTACTTAAATACTCTTTTTGGCACTCCAAAACTAAACACGTTTAGTACCTATGGTTTAAATCTACTTTTTTATAAATATTAATATAGGTACTAGTATAATGTGGGTAAGACGGACAATGGAATTGCGCCCCTATAACGTGGACCTAAGAGTTATAAGCAAAGCGCAGTTATTATATTTAAAAAATTCGTAGAATATTGCGAAATTAGAAAAAAGAAAATGTTTTCTTTCTAAAGTATTGTTATATAAACTCTCCATCGTAACGACAGGAATCGCATATCCAAACAACCAAATAATCGCAGATTTGATTGTTTTGCTGTCTAATGTAATGATCCTTATCATTTAAATATTAGAGATATAAACATTACCACAGTTAATCGCTTTCGCGTATAAATTGTGTCCAGCTTTCAAAGAGAGCCATTCGGTAGTGAGACGGCAAAACTTGGAAGCACCACTCGCGTCCGCAAGCCTCAAGAGTTTTAAACTTTACAGAACGTTTTAAAAGTACTATGGACTAGTCTCTTCACGATGAACGACGTGATACCAACATGGCAGACATTCGAGGGAAAACTTCTCAGTTATGTGTATGTTCTGCATACAAATTACTGAAAAATTTCAGCTCACTCCGGCTACCCAGACGTTCCTGGGAAGTAAGCAAAACATTCGATAGTCAACGTGGGCTCATGGGGCATTACCATCAGATGGCCACCATAAGCAATATAATAAAAAAGCTTAATTTATAGAAATACTTAACCCAATCCCTAAATCTGTAACGTTTAAAATTTAAATTACTTTATCGTTTCAATGTACATGATAATAATGACAAGAATGTTTGTAGCGTATTACGGTGGAATTTTGGGCAGAATTGGAACGGAAATCGGCGTAGTACGAATTCGCGGGGAAGTTATGGCAATATACGATCTCTGCATTTTTTGCCTTTCATTGCCGCAAATTTAATGAATATCTCCTACAGTGTTCCAAATTTTTCTTGTCTCATAGTAGGTATGTATTATTCATTTTCATCATTAATCACCCGATAGGATAAACTGCATGGTGACAATATTCTATTCAAATTCAAATTAATTTATTGTGGGCATAGGTAAAATACATAAAAGTGTACAAAATAATATATAAAGATCTCGCTGTCCCGCTATTTAAGCATACAACATTAATTAAATATCTTATATTAAACTTATATTTAAACATTATATTCATTTAAAAAGTCATCAATTGTATAATATGTCTTATCGATTAAAAAGTTTTGTAATTTATTTTTAAAACTATTCAATTCTATTGTCATTAAAATATGTGGAGCTAATTTATTAAAAATTTTTGACGCCATTCCAAAGAAGCCTTTATCAAAAATGGCAGTTCTGTGTGGCATAGTAGGTATTTTAATTTATATCTCTTGGAATTTAGTTCACCAAATAGACATTTATTCGTCTTAACAAATACTGCTATCTCATATATATAAATTGAAGCTAATGTCAAGATCTTAAATTGCTTAAAATATGGCTTACATGACTGTGGAATATGTATGTTTGCTATAGCGAGTACAGATTTTTTTTGCGCTTTAAACAACAAAAGTCTGTTTGTAGCATTCCCCCAGAATATAATTCCATACCTCAATGTTGATGTTACATAAGCATGGTAGGCTGTTAGCACAACTGACCATCCACGATCTTTGCAAGGTTGTACAGAGCATATGAGTACTGATTCAACTTATTACAAGCTACGTTAATGTGTGTTTGCCACGTCATATCATTATCTATCCATATTCCTATAAATTTTATAGAATTAACCTCGTCTATTTTTTTTGAATTATGTTGTATGTTTAAAGTGTTTAATATTTTTAGAGTAACTAACTATTTTCGTTTTATTTAAATTAATAACCAAATTATTTGATATCATCCATTTTATAATTAAATTCAAAGTTTCATTTAATGTCAGTTTCAAGAGTGTCCACATTACATCCAGTTATAATAGCAGTACTATCATCAGCAAATAAAATTATTGGATATTTTATAGCCCCAGGGTAAATCTTTTATATAAACAAGAAATAACAGTGGCCCCAGCACACTTCCCTGCGGTACCCCATACTTAACTTTTCTTAAGCTAGATTGATATTTCTTTTCAGTTTTTATAAATCCACATATTTTTGTAATTTCCACCATTTGGTATCGGTCACTTAAATATGATTCTAGTAGTTTGTGGACATTACCTCTTAGTCCATAACAAAACAGTTTATTTAAAAGTGTTTGATGGTGTACATAGTCGAAAGCCCTTATCATATCCATATACAATGCAGTCAAAGGTATATGTTTATCTATACCTGTATACACAGGTTTCATAAGATCATAGATTGCCATATTAATTACAAACTAGATTCTGCCCTCGAACCCGTTATTTGTTTGTTATACTTTCACGTTATAAGTACTGAACCAATCATCCATGAATTTGCATACATATATATTCTAGAGCCCAGAAAAGGACATTGGCTATTTTTCATCCCGGAAAACACAGCGATAATATAATTAACGTATCGTAGAAAGATGTATAATTATGTTCTGAAGTCCATGCAGACAGACTCGATGACAGAACATATAACAATTTACGAAACAGACAGTATCCGCAATCATACGTAACACTGTTTATAAGATTTTATAAGATAAGCAAGAAAAACGATAAATACAATTTCACGGGGAATTTGAGATCGAAATAAAGTTCGAGCATGGCAAATACGAGTATGCTCATATTTATCGTCGCTTTATTGATCACAGTAAGTTTCTATCTTTACTAGTAATGATAATAAAAATGATGATGTCTAGACCTATTTTGCTAACGGCAGCCAATGTCAACACACTAGCGAATTACGTAGGAGATATTATAGTACATTATCTATTCCCTCACTCTTCTAGTCTATCTCCGATTGGATGGCATGCCGACACGGCCGAAAAGAGAGTAGGCGTAGGAGAAACGGCTTTAGGTGCTTTCCGAGGCGAGGATATAATAAACTATTGAACCAGGATTCTAGCCATAGATAGTCACATACACTACAGTTAGACCACCGAGTTTAGCAATAATAGATAGTAATGGATATTGACATAGATTATGTTAGTCGATCTTCAGTGCAAAATAAAACTGTGCTCGGTGACGGACTAAGGATGTAAGTGTCACTGCTCTATTCTCTCTCGCGGGAGTTGTATGAGGAAGTAAACAATTATAACCTGGTGGTAGGATTATTAGTATTGATATTGCCGTGTGGGACCGGCTTTATAATTTCCCCACCCCTCTCCACCCATGGTAGTCGTAAGAGCCGACTGAGGGAATACCGGGGGAGTGGGCAGCAGCACTTCTTTGAGTATTAACAACATACACTGCAATCGCCAACCCGCCTGCCAAGCGTAGCGATTACGGCACTATCCCCCATTCTTGGGGAGGCCTATGTCCAGCAGTGGAAGTTAAAAGGCTGATGGATTGGATTGGTAGGATTAAGTAACAAGTACTCACTTGTTATCTAGCCTGAGCGGGTCGGCACCCACCATCTTGCGTCTGACCAGCCGTGAAACACCTCGATGTGTTTTGGTTGTAGCAGGAGAGGAGGATTGACCGTCCATTCATGTATTTCCTATACATGGAGTGAAAAGGGGAGCAGCGGCAAATAAAACCTAGCCTCGGCCTTTTTCGAAAATTAATCAACTCCTCTTTAACGTCCTAAAAAGAGGTTTTTATAAAAACTAGTTCAATAAAGCAGTGGGTACTGGAAAATAACTAGTTTTAAAATATAAGAATCTAAGTAGTTCCCGTAAGTGGGTACTTTCTTTTGCAAATATACCGCGCCAGCCAAACAGTTTGTTTCTAGTTTGTCCTCTTGTGTGTAGTGATATTGCTTTCCGAACTGACAACTTCCAAACTTCTAACTTTAAAGTTGATAATGTTTCTTATTACAAATCTTGGTAAAAACGGATTCTGAAAATACTGATATATACTTTATTAAAATAAATTTCAATACAAAAGCAGTTCTTTGTTTTGCAACGTGCGTTTCAGATCGTTTTAAGTTTCATGAAATAACGTTAATTATACTAAAAAAGAAAGAAATTAGAAGCTATTAACAGAGACTTTTATAACATAAATTACCTTAATAAAACTACATTAGGCAGCTTAATTTTCAGGGTGGTGGCAAATGTCCGGTCCATTCGAATTAACGACCAAAACGTTTTGCTAACGGCTGCTTGTAAATATGTGGAATCGACCTGCCGCAGACAAATTGCCTTGAATTAGATTTGGCTAACACATATTGTTTGAACAGCAGCTATTAATCTGGCATCGGGTTTCGTAATTCTTTCTACTTTTCCACATTGCCTTGATATTGATTACGTACGTTTACGTTTAATTAATTTTTCATGTCCAATATTTTCTTAAGTACCCTACATTCGTTATCCCTTGGGTTGAGGAGGTCGGATTTCTCATGTAATCTAAACATAGATTTTACCTTTTATATATATTTTTAAGAAAGGTCTTACGTTTATAAATTTAAAAAAATATTGGACCAAAGTATCTTTGATTCATATGGTAGACTTCCACATACCTTTAGTAGTATGTTGTAATGTTAGTATCTTTATTATTATCAACCATATATATAGCGTGATAGGTCTCCATGGCGAATCTACTGATAGATTAAATGGTCGCATGTTTCAAGGTTTCATAAATCAATTTGAAAGAACAATACGACGATATTCCAAACTTCCCACCAATAAAGAATATAAAAATAAACATCATGTCATTTTCTCAGCATTAACTATCGATCTACACTCACATGGACGTCCGGTTAAATTGCTGGAGCGAAATTTTACGCACGCCGTTACAGTAACAAAGTATAATTATAGTGTAACATGAAGCTTTACGTCACATACATAAATGCGCAAATACATCAGAGTCGCATAAACGTCAATTAAAAATGTTTTACTGTTAACAACGACAATGAGAGGACAAAAATAATTTGATGGGGACGGTTGGGGACATATAAGCGTTTTAATGACACGTGAAAAGCCAGCGAGGAAACACTTTAAAGCATTGTTAAAAGGGTGCCTACAACCGATTTTGTAATAGGAATATTGAAACCTGAACCGCGTTTAATTTTCCCTTTTATTTTAAGTAAGTTATTAGTTTAGATTTTAAGTATCTACATTATATTAAATAACTACTAATAGGGAATATTATTTAAATTTTGATTTTAAGCTCTTTCACTTACCATATTAGCTCTAAGTTTTACATTAATAATAATACGTCTTAAAGATTATATTATAGATACGGTAGAAGTTTCAAGCACATTATCTAGCTTTTGACTTACAACTAGAACTTCTAATATAATAATCATGCACGAAGATGCTATGTTAAAATGAAAATTGTTCAGAACAGACTTGAACTTTATGAACCAACGTGCAACGTTCTATTAAGTTTTAATGGATGACTGGTATACTACCTACAGTAGTATACATATTTAGAGATGCACTCAATATACTGGACATTATGTATATACATAAATACAAGCTTTGATTAAAATATTGAACTATCACTAGTTTCTATAAAAGTTCAAGATAATTATATTCCAAGAATATTAGCATTTATTAAATAAAATTGCATGTGTCCTCATGTACGCACGTAAGATAACATTGACTTATGAATATTCAAATTGTTTAGTGTTCCAATTATAATATAAAAAATTATATGTTACATCATCGTGGCTATTTCACAATTTCGTACCTACTTTGTTTTAAAGTATAACTAATAAAATCTGCAGATTATTTATGAAATGTTTTCTAAATTAACACACACAAGATAAAATAGTTATGAAATCCTCTCAAAACATTCCTATCACGCTGGGTAAGTAAGTATCGAAATATAGTTTATTAATATAGGGTACTTGTATCAAAACGGCACTAAGTATATTATCGTAAAAGGTTGTATTACGTTTTCCTTATACTGTATCTAAAACCTATTTTATACAAAACGTTATTGAACGTCGTTATTTAGTATATTGAACATATCAAAATATTCCGAGAACTATAAGCATCATAATTCGTAATATAGATTTGTAAAGAATCTTTACTAAAGCAAATGTATAGAATCCTCGAAAAGACATAATCGATATTTACTTTGGACAATAATTATACCTGATAATAAACATAAAAGCAATTTACAAATGTCACCACTCCATTCTTTCTCGCGGGTGTAATTCGATGCGGCTAAGGGCAGTCAGATTTAAATTCGTTTAAATCACATTTCATATAAGTTATTCCTTAGACCATCTTCAAACAGCATCTCAGCGCCAGCAGTATGCGAAAATGAAGTTTGCCCGCAGTTTGCAGTTAATGTTCTGAGATAGCTGGTGTTAGAAATTTATAGGCTATAGAACGACGAAACAATACACTCATGATGGGTTAGGTGGTGTTTATTTATTGTTTTCCTAAGGGGAGCTGGAACATGATTTGAAAGATAGGTGTTGGGGTGAATATGTATGTCCTGTTTAATATTTCATGATACCCTCAGTGTCTTATGTTTTTGAATAGGTCGTTAGTTACTGATATTATATTGTATGAGTTTAGGAGGCCCAATCCATCCATCTATCCATCAGCCTTTCAACGTCCACTGCTGGACATAGGCCTCCCCAAGATAACGCCACAACGATCGGTCCTGTGCCGACCGCATGCACGCACCTATACTCAAGCAACTTACACTTTAGCACTTCGATGTACCGATTGTCAATTTGGCACCGCTGAAGGGATTGCAGAACCGCCCAAGTTTTGATCGAATCGAAGGCTTTCTCATAGTCCACAAACGCCAGACACAGAGGCCGATTGTATTCCTCGGCTTTCTGTATAATCTGGCGTAGCGTGTGGATGTGGTCTATGGTACTATAGCCTTTTTGGAAACCGGCTTGTTCGGGAGGCTGGAAGTCGTCAAGCCTGCTCGTGAGTCGATTTGTAATGACCCTCGAAAACAACTTATAGACGTGGCTCAAGAGCTATAGTTCTTCAAGAGGGTTCTGTCACCTTTCTTGAAGAACAGCACCACCACGCTTCTGGTCCACGACTCTGGAACGTCGCCCCCGAGAACGACGGAATTGAACAGCCTCAGAAGAGCTTTTAAGACCGGCTTTCCGCCTGCTCTCAGAAGCTCTGTGGTGATTCCGTCGTCTCCCAGTGCCTTTCCGTGTTTTAGTTGTTTGAGAGCCATTCTGATCTCGTACAGGCTGACGTCCGGGATATCTTAGGTAAAGTGCCGAGTTGCTTGGATCTGGGGTCTTGGACCAAGCCAACAGCAGGGCTCTGGGATCTATACAACTGTCCATAGAACTGCTGGACCTCTCCCAAGATCTCATCTCGAGAAGAAATGACTGTGCCGTTGTTGGTCCTCAGTTTAGTCAACTGACTTTGGCCAACAGATAGATATCTTGCGAACACTTTCGAGCCTTGGTTCCGCTTTATCGCCTCTTTAATACGGGTAGTATTAAATTGGCGAATATCGTACCGCACAGCCTTGGAGATCTGTCTGTTTAACCGGCTTAGGCAGGACCAATCGGCTGAGGACTGGACTATCATTTCTTTTCTCCTCTCCATGAGTTTGAGAGTATGGTTCGAGAGTTTACGGGTCCTACTGACGCGACGGGCCTTGAAGTAAGTCGACCCGACCGCGTGGACAGTTTGCACGAACCTGCTGGTCATATCACTCGCTGATTCACACTCATCTAGACAATGGAAGCGATTTTGTAGTTCGAGCTGAAAGCTTCCGGTTTTTGGTATTGGGCAGGTGTTGGTCGGAGCGTAGACTTGATCAAGCGCGAACTCTCGACTTTTGTTCTAATATTCAAGATACCCCTGACTAGTCGGTGATCACTCCCAGTTTTAATCCTGCTGATCACTGAGACATCATTGAATATTTGTCGTTTGTCCGACAGGATGAAGTCAATCTCGTTTTTTACTGAGCCATCAGGGCTAAT
This sequence comes from Leucoma salicis, assembly GCA_948253155.1. Lineage (NCBI taxonomy): Eukaryota > Metazoa > Arthropoda > Insecta > Lepidoptera > Erebidae > Leucoma > Leucoma salicis. The sequence continues at coordinate 27,665,135 of OX411804.1, read as the reverse complement.
CCAGGTCCATTTTCGCTGGGGCTGCTTCCTGAAGAAGGAATTCATCATAAAGAGGCCTTCCTTCTCCAGAAAATCAGCCAGCATCTGGCCCCTGTGGTTCCTCTGCCCAAATCCATAGTGCCCCACCTTCAGCTCATCGTCTGTCTTATTGCCCAGTTTCGCGATAAAGTCTCCCATAACCACCGTGAAATAGGTTTTAGACAAGTGGATGGCCTTTGAGATATCCTCATAAAGGGCCTCCACCTCGTCATCGGAGTGTGTCGAGGTCGGTGCGTAAACCTGTAAGACCTTCAGCGAATACCGGTTGGTTATTCTGAGTATAAGGTACGCTACCCTACTCGACACACTTTCAATCCTCTCCACGTTGCCTACGAGAGACCTGCGAACGATAAACCCGACACCCCCTTGGGACTGGTGATCGCCCTCCCGGTGGAAGAGCAAGTTCCCGGACTGGAGGATTGTCGTGCCCTCACCCTCTCTTCGGACTTCTGACAACCCTATAATGTCCCAGTGGATCTTGCTCAATTCCTCTCCCAGCTCGGTGATTCTCTCGTCGGTCCGAAGTGTTCGAACGTTTTGCGTTACCAGGGCCAGAGGTCGTTGTTTTTGGTAGCCTTGCCGCGACCGGAGATTCTTCGCACCCCCTGCTCCGCCGTTACCGGGCCCACTACCGTTACCGGTCACGGAATAGCGGAGCTGCCGTGACTGGGGGCCGTTTTATGTTGGGTGCTCATTTTTTTTTGGGGGATATTGCCGTAATCGCCACGCTTGGCAGGCGGGTTGGCGATCGCAGTGGATGTTATTAATACTCGAGGGAGTTCTGCTGCCCACTCGCATGGGTGGAGGGGTGGGACAATTCTAAAGCCGGCCCCACACAGCCAAACAAAAGGAAAGAAAACAAAAGGAGGCCCAAACCCTCTTCTTAACCTTTCCTTATTATCCTACCTCCTACACCTTTTCTTGGAGTTGGCGACGCGCGAGTGAAACATTAACTTTAGGAAGGAAATAGAAACATTTTATATAAGTATTCAAATTTTTTATAATTGTCTTTATTTCCGGGTTAGCATGCTGTAGTGGCAATGGGCAGGCTACATCGCTCGACGAACCGACAACCATTGGGGAAGAAAGGTTCTCGAATGGCGACCACGTATCGGACGGCGCAGCGTAGGACGGCCCCCCGCCACATGGACCGACGATCTGGTCAAAGCCCGGATTGGAAGGGATGCAGGTCACGCAGGTGCGAATCCCGCTCGCAATACTCTCTCTCTCTCTGTTCTCTTTTTCCACATTCACAAATAATTTGTTCTTTAAAGTAGCTGAGCATGTCAATTGCTAAAACACAGATCAAAACAATCACTAAGTGTCTCTAAAAAATACGACTAATAATATCGCAGTTGCGCTCTCTGCAGTTTGAATATTTATGATCAATAAAACATCGTCGTAATGGGCTATCAAATAAATTTTTATTGTTTCCAAATCTGTACAAAGCATACAAAGAATTTGTATGTAAAGAATATACTCGACTTTGGTCCACAATAAATTATACGTATATTCCTCGGGTTCACGTTTGACAATGTTATTAGGATCTTACTCATGCTGTTATTTGGGCACTACTATTCCTTGACATTAAATCACGTAATACATATATATTTTTACTTCTGTTGTAAATATGAAATTCCTTGAGCCTTTTATTGTATTACTCCCTTATAGCAGAACAATGAAGACTATAAATCAGATGATAGCCAATAATAATACATTTTATAGCACATTACTAAACAAAACAAATCATAACTTGAATCGTAAACATGAGCATAGCTTCTGCAAATGTTCAATTAACTATAAGTTACACTGATTACGGGCAGTGATAGCATAGAGGTAAAACCAAGGACTGCAAATACAATGGTATAGAGAAACCTGCATGTCTGAGCCATTTTTATTCGTTGCGGCGCAGGCACATGCAGCAGGACAGAGACATGGTTGCCTTGCACGTGCCTGAGCCGCAACGTACGCAGCTAAGGATGTTCAAAGCAATTACAAAGTCTGCCCTTTCCTGCGCTGTGAGTTGCTGTACCAGTGAGTCCCGGCAAAATCGATCCAGCCATTTCAGAGATCAGCTGGAACACAGAGACAGACACACAAAGAATATGACTATTTAAAGAGCTTTTTAAGACAAAGAACAAACACTTCAATTTTATTTACTTGTATAGGTATAGATAAAAATCGACGTAACTGACGCATGTCTCTATGGGGTCCAAAACGTCTGGACCGATTTTGGTGAAATTTTCAGGTAATCTTAGCCCAGCGAGTGATCCTGTCCAGTTAGGTAGCGATTGTGTCAACAAAATTATTGTTTGTGGTTCTTTGGCAATTTTGTATAATATTTTCATAGAGATAATTAATGCCTAATGAGCCACAGAGTGAAAAATTTATATTCTGAAGTCCATGCGGACGAAGTCAAGGGCAGAATCTTGTACGTACCTACTTAATAATTATAATCTCAAGTTAAATGTTTTTCAATAAAAACAGTTTATAAAAACTCCCCGAAACAATTATGTATTACGGTTAAGACATATTATCCACAAGTTTTGCTGTGGTGAAACTTTCGAGTAGAAAGAAATGAGAGAAATGACCAAGGTGAATTGATTTACGCTCAAAGTTGGACAGCTAATAAATGAAGAAACGTCTCGAAGGACTCCAAGGGGATACAACTACTCGGACTTTGTCCTGGGGTGTTTCGAAATTGTTCAAGCGAAAGTTTACCATGATATTTGAAATTACATCAACAGGATGTATAAGTTATTCTGGAGGATGCGAAAGATAGCAATTCCTTTATTTGCCTTAGGGAATCGTAAAAAACGCTGCGTCGATCCCTAGTGTAGAATCGATGTCCTAAGCTATACATAGTTTCTAAAGCATTACATTGGGGATTTGTGAGAAAATCCATCGACACAAATAGCCTACGTATCTTTGTAGTATATTTTTATGGTAAAATATATGTGAGATACGGAGATGGTATGTGATGTTTATACATAAGATGTGATTCGATAAAGGCCGACTATGTGTATAGCGTCAGTCGAACTTATCGTCGAATACATTAAGAGGTAACTTTTAAGATAATATTCTTTCTACTGTTACTATTATTCTATATCTGGTGACAGTATTACATATTGCTTCTTTTCTTCAGCTCATTGTATCTTAGCATAAGGACTATCAAGCAACTGATTATACAGAACATAGGTAAACCACAAATAAAACCACAAGTATATTTGTGTGTAAACACAAATATACTTACTTATCACCACGCCATCTCCTTTCCTCAACATTCATAATTCTCATCATACACGCTCGCCAATTTCGGAAACTCTTGACATACCTGACATGATGAAGACCTGACCCTCCGGATAGACCATGCATATAATAACAACATATACATGTGTTTTTAGTTGATTTATTGAATATTACTAAATATTCTGCGAGATAAGCACTACTGTGTTAAAAACATCATCAAGTCATAAGCTTGTAAAATAACATCTGCAAAATTTAATATATTATGCTGGTACTTATTTTACGATCGTTCATTGCCATCAGACAATATTATAATCCCGACAGTAATTTTACATAAACTTAAGTTTCAACTCTACGAGGAGTAAACTCGGGTCGACTTGGTTTATTACGTTTTGTTCTTGAATATCACGCATTCTGATTTCTGATATTAAAGGATCTATCTATACAATATACTAATAATTAGTTCATAAAAAATATAATCCGATGCATCTGTACATTTAAGCTTTGTGTCAAAAAGGAGAGCGGTCTTTTAATCCTACTAACATCTGGGCTCAAGAACATATAAATAGTATTTATGGTAATATAAACACTAAAGAAATATTATTAATCTTTTGTTACTATACAGAACAGTTGTCGAGGTCAATATAAAACTGGAACAACGTTAAAATGATGAAGACAAATACGCGATAATACTGATAAATCTTCAAACACCGGTTGAACCAAACAAACCGAATTGTAAATGAACAGTAGGTATAGAATAGGCTAAAACCGCAAATCTCATTGATCTCTGACCATTTGAAACTCTTTGTGATCCTGCCTCCCTTGCTTACTCATTATTTATTATTTTTTATCTGACATCCGCAGCTGCCGTTGTGAAAATGGCGCAAGATTAATTTGTTAACACAACAAATTAATACTGTGATTGATTAAATGCTATTTACAGTGAGATTCGATTTTTGAGAAATTTTCAAGCATTTTAATTATATAAACATTTGTGTTTCCCTTAGTTTTCTACAGCGGCAGTTTCAACAAAAGCAGTAGTACAACATTTTACTGCTAAATAATTAAAATTTCTTTATTCGACCGGAACATACTTTTAAATCTGCAATATATGAAACTTCCTTTTTTATTATAAAATTTCTGTTGTACAATAAAGAGTATTGTTATGTTATGTTATATATTTTTTTCAACCGTCCGTTAGAAAAACCGAATATATTCCATGAATATCGATATAAGACTGGCGAATTGATGGGCTTCAATCATGCCAATATGCCATGAAATAGAGCAGGATTTACACATCCATTGGACATAACTTATACTGTATGTACTTTTGTTATGGCTAGTAATTAAAGAAAATAAAAAAATGGTAATAAAAAAAAGTATTGAAGCTATGGAGTTCAAATAAGTCTAAGAAAAACAGTAATTGGTGCAAATTCACCTACCTATATCAAGAGTGTGCAAAGCTCTGAACAGCTGTTCAGACCTTGTCGATATATATGTATAATGATAGTATAAATAAATTCCGCAAAGTTATTGCCAAAAATACGCAATCAATATTTTTAAAACGGAATATCTTTTCTTATTTTGTTCTCTTTATTCTGTTTAGTCTTAGTTATAGGCATATAGTATTAAAATATTATATGAATTCAATATTAATGCAATTGTAATCCCTATTTTGATTTATAAAATACTTATTAATTTGTTATATATATATATATTATGTAATACTTGATAATTATTGTATTGTACCTAACTGAAGTGTAACTGAATATCAAATATAAATTAACCAATCTATAGTGCATGCAGTATTAATCAATACATAATTGATTACACTTTTTTTTGATCTGTGCCATGTAAATAATTGTTTGTATTGTGCAAATCAATTGCCAATTATCCTATAATAAATAAAAAAAAATACTTAATTACCTCGGTACAATATTTGTTTTTTTCTTTCTCTTTACATAAGCCTACCCATAAGCCATAAGCCTACCTATTGTTAGAGTAAATGTAAATTTTGTCTATGGTTTTGGTTGGTAACATTACTTATATTGTTTATGTTTTTTTCTCTCTGCTGAAGTCTATGTAATGTAATGGCTGCGTTAATTAGTTTTTGCTACATCAATAAATATTAGTACGCTGCAAATACTTCGTTTTCACTCTTGCATCTCATCAGGTTATGGGCCCAGTGCATATAATCCTGTCGTAAAGTGGAAACGAAGGAAAGATCACTGCATTCGTCGAAATAAGCTACAAATTGTAATCTTTGGAAAATTCAATCCGCCATTTTGTTACGAAGTCACGACTTGTGAGAAGTAGTAGAAGGAAATAGTGTGAAACCAGAGAGCGGCCCTGAAAAATCAGTATGGGAAAAGAAGGATGCAAAAGCACAAACTTCCCGCCTTAACAAAAAATAAGGTATCATTTCATTAAGGAATTAATAAAGAATGGAAAATTACATTTAAAATACTTAAAAACAGAAGATCAGATTGCGGATATATTCACTAAAGCGTTAAATAAGATTTTGTTGTTGAGCTGCACGCCTCATAATCTTCATTTTTCACAATAAAATTGATTATTTGATAAGTAACTAATAATGTATTGGTTTTACTAAGTAGTTTTCAATAAATCACATAGATAGCGCTAATTTCAAAAAGTACTAATGTGGGTTTCATGTCTTATACGCCATCCAGCGCTAATTTTAAGAAGTACTTCTATATTGGTCTAGCTCTGTCATTTTGCAAGGCGCCATCTGGCAATTAGTAAGAACAACAATCCATTAGTTTACATATATACCTGCATAAGTGCATATAATATATATAAACATGTAAAATTGAATAATTTATTAAACTGTAAACAAAAACAATTTAAGAAAACAAAAAGACATCGCTTGTTTTGCTTACAAAAAGCAATATTGTGGTTCTATATACAAAAGCAACTGAATACATCTAAAATTGCCACTTGCGACATCTAGGGCTCATTTGTCATTATCTCTTTTACTTTAAAACAGCGACATCTATCAATAGAAAATTGCAACTTTGGACAATATTATATGACTTATTTAAAAATCAATGAGTTCAACAAGAAATCTCTAAACCATTTATCTTCCTAACTTGGTTGCTTTATAATTTTATACTTTGTTCTAAGTGAAAACACCGTGACGCCAAGGCCACGCAAAAAAATTGTGGAATGTAAAATATGATTTTTTCGTGTTTTATAACGTTGGTGTGTTATTATTTACGTGTGTTTAGTGTTTTTAATTATTGTTATGGATAAAATAGTTATTATACTTGACAAATGTCATCAGTTCGTCAAGCAAAGGTAAGAACTTTCTTTTAACAAAAAACAATGTACCGGCCGGGCGAACGGCGTTCTGTTGATGATAGTAAAACCACCGGTGGCTATGCGTAGGTACGTAAAAAGGTAGTTAGTTCTCATGAAAGGCGCTGGTTTTAGTGTCGCGTCAAGCGTAAATGCCGTAAATATTCATTATTTTTTTTGTTTATTTAATAGCAATAAAACCACATCGAATCAGAACGTGAAAAGTAATAGGGCTCTATTCCTAGTCATAATAATTCGTAAACGAAAAAAAAAAGACTCGATTAATGAAGTATTTTGGTCGTTATCGTGTTAACATACATTACCTACAACTCACGGACGTCAAAGCCAGATTTTTTTCAAACAGTTTTTTAACTAGTTTAAATAACATAAATGACATCAAAAATATCATGAGTGTTAAAAATAGTGTTTGTTCTTTATATGTGTGTGTAGATATTATTTTACAAGTGCAATATATGATAAATAGACACATTTTAAGTTTGAAAAATCAGCTGTGCCCTGTCAACCGGGAGTAGAACCCACCTCAACGCTTCGCTTATGAGGCGTGCAATAAGTGTGGTTTAAGTATAAACTAAGTTCTGTGTGTTCTGTAATAACTAGGAGGTATAAAAATAAGTAATTGGTTTAATTGTTCTTTGTAGTGATTATAAAATGTTACATTGAGGGGGGATGTTAGAGTAAATGTAAATTTTGTCTATGGTTTTGGTTGGTAACATTACTTCTGTTTATGCTTTTTTTCTCTCTGCTGAAGTCTATGTAATGTAATGGCTGCGTTAATTAGTTTTTGCTACATCAATAAATATTAGTACACTGCAAATACTTCGTTTTCACTCTTGCATCTCATCACCTATATCTGAATAATACAAGAACAGCGATAGCTTAGTGGTAACACCAAGAACTGCCTAAACAAAGATATTAAGTTTGATACCCTGTCTGGGGTCAAGACCACACGAGGCACAGACGAAATTTTATCGAAATTATGTGCGTACTTGTTCACAATTGATCACTTCCCAGTTAAAGAAAACGTCACAAGTAAATCTGCATGCCTCATGCATGTCTGCGAAGTCCGCCCACACTCACTGCGCTAGCATGGTGAACTATATCTTTCTCACAGTGAGAGGAGACACAACAGTGGGGCAGTAAGAGTCGTGACAAAAAATCTTAATTTTCAAGAATAACATATTACTACCGCGCCACATATATTTTATCTTAAGACTCTAAATATAAATAAAGATCACAGAGTATATTGTCTTTTGACTAACTATAAAATGGATTTTAGCCTCTCAAAAGAATAATATATATTTTATAATATATAGTAGCTCTTATGTACCCGGATACGGATCAAAAAATAATCCCTATAATCTACATTGTTTTGAATATAGAAAGTTGAAGTAATACCATGACATTGGGGAACGGACATCAAGCCATAAATATTTACTAAATGATTTTCGCCACATTCTACATTTAGTTTTGCTGCAAAGTGTAACTAAGTCTCCTAATACTGATCCGTAAGTGCCTCTTTTTCTCCAGCTTAAAGATCAATGCTATAAAATAGATTATTTTCGAAGTTTACAACAGTATTTAATATCGTCTGTATCTACGTATTATTTTTTCAAAGAAAGTCAACAACATTAATCCCGAGGGTGAGTAAAGCAAATATAATATCAGTGCAAGGAAAAACAAATAAGAAAGAAAATAGTTGATTAGCGTTGGATAGTCGTGAAACAATGTTCCCCAACGGAGGTTTCCCGTATAACATCCAGTAATGTATACCAATATGAACTGATAGAAATCTAATAGAAGATATATAGAAATATGTATATCAATTTAAAAAACTGAGATGAAGTACGACGCCAGATTGATCCAAATCACCATGCGTGTTGGTGAACAAAAGGTCTTTTCAGGGCCACAATATAAGTCACAGTCTTATGATCATTCAAAGGACTATCTCCAATATGACACATAAGGAATCGGTGATTATCGATAGACGTTCGATATTTATATGAGCATTTATTGGGTACCTGCTATATTACAAAAATCATACGATTTAAAGACAATCATCAACCGAAGGCGCAATGTCTATACGAACGGGTAAAACATAAATATGTTCCAAATTTGAAACAACACTTCTGTCACAGCATTTATTTTAAACACGGACTAACCGACCTCTTTTCAATAAGCAATTTAATTACTTGCAAGTTTTTTTTCCAATCTGCCGATCCTTTATCCAACATAAAAAGTTAAAAATTTACTTATATTAAGTAACTCTTTTCTATCCTAACATAATTACACTATTCAGCATGAAAGGGCCTGCTCGCTCGGGGAAGTGCCACCCTCTCACAGATCAGCGTGAAACAAAGGTAGTTACTTCTACTGTTGTGTTTCGTATGGTAAGTGAGAGCACCGGCTCAAACCACATCATTATTCTTTGTCTCCACCTCCTATCCTCTTACCTCTTTCTTTGGAGCTGGTGACGCGTGAGTAATGCCATTGGTGGTGCTAGCGTTTATAGGCTACAGTAACTACCTACTGCTATGATGCTTTACCACCCGAGTAGTATAAAAACTGTTCATATGTTGGACGAGATAGCCCTTACGCCAATTTGCCAATATGGTCTAGCGATTTTCTGATGAATTAATATGCTATATGGTACTGGATCAATAGTTTATTTATTACAACGTTAAACGTGTTGCAGTGTGGGGCCTGCACCAACAATAGCTCCACCCCGTCTCTTCCTATGGGAGTCGTAAAAGCCGACTAAGGAATTACCGGGCGACCGGGCATTAGCGTTCCCCTGTGTACTAAAAACATCCACTGCGATCACCAACCCGCCTGCCAAGCGTGGCTATTATGGTAAAACCCCTATTTTGGAGAGGCCTATGTCCAGCAGTGGACTATGAAAGGCTGATGGATGGAATGTTAAACAATTACAGTATTCGACTAAAGAATAGATTAAGACTTTACAAGGAAAATACGATGAAAATATCTATCATTACACTTTTACGATCGCCCTGTCATCCCTTATCTTTTTCTAAGCCAACTCGCGGCACAATGTGGCCAATATCAAAATTATATCTAATTCATACTGAAGTCAATAATAATATATAATGAGGTATATATTCTGGAGAGTACGCTAACAATATGATCACGTTTTCCCGTTTCATTCTGTTGTTAGCCCAGACAGACATCCTAAATTACAGCCTCGTTTATACTGCCCATCCTAAAAACATACTTCTTAGATTCGCTTGGATCGTTTGAGTTGACCTAAATGTTTTTATTCTTCCTTGGCACTGATAATATATATGAAGTCTTAGATGCAATATACATGTAAATTCAGCAGAGGACAGAATTATTTACATATTGTTGGCAACGGTCATAGTCGTACAATAAAGATGATATGTTAGTATGTAGTTTATAGTGCGAAAATATGAAACAGAAAATGATAGCCACACACGCATTTTCTATTTCACATTTCCGCTGTTTGTGTTCGGGTAAATGGCCGCGCATGTCACGTGCTTAAAAATGTATATAAAAATAACACAATTATTGAGCTAAGATATCCATTTTCTCGATCCACACGTTGGAGGAACAGCGTTGAGGCAAGCGATGGCGTGCGGAGCCGGAGTAAGTCTAACCACGGAAGATTTGGACTATGTTTAGAAATATACTTTAGTATTTTAATATATTTTTCTTGAAGTAGAATTGTCAATTCGATGATAATTTAGTTACCGATATTCACGTGTAAAACTTACCATTACATAATTAGAAAATACCCATGTTCAAAATAAAGCATAATTTATTAACTGTTTCAATTAAGTCGCTAAATTGTAACTGTTTTGTCACGGTAGCAATTTCGTAATAACATACTCATAGAAGTATTTACCAAATTAATTAAGTTGTACCGCGTAATTTGGTCGTGCTTACCTGAAACAAAAGCATTTTGATTAAACATTGATGAATCACAAACTTGTAAAATTAACATTTTAATGTTGTCATTTTGAGATTTAGTTATTAATAATTGGATGATCCATCCAATCCAATTACAATGTAGATATATTTAAAATAGAATAGTGTCATAACAGGATTTCACAAAAAATTAACCTAAAAACTGTTATATTTATTGTTGATTTTGATCAGGCTTGCTTCACTACGCTTAAATTCTGATAATAACAAAATATGCTTGTCTAGAAGATTTTCATCTCATGCTTCTCCCCTTCCAATCCCACTTCTTCATCAATAAAATAAAGCAGCAGATTTATTTCGAAAATCATGAATCTCGATACACAAACTAAATAAACAGTCAAACATGGTAAGGAATCAGAATCCATTAGTGAAACGCTTCGTCACAGTCTCTAATAGAGTGGAAGTCCACGTTTGTGTGGGTAAGGGCACAGAGTAGGTTATAGTTGCGCCCCGCATTGTGCGAGTCAACGACCGGACTAACGATCGCTGTGTAACATGCGGTTTGATACACACGCGCTGACCTACTGTGCAATCAGGCGTTCTGAACCCAAATGGCCATATGAATTTTTTTTTTCATGTTTTTGACAATTTAATTTTGTACCAAACCATACCATGCCGAGGAATCTTTCAAAGACGAAACGCCTGTATTAAAGGTTTCCATTCATTGCATTTCCGTTTTCCTTCGTAAAATAATTTCCTACACCAGAATCGGATTACATCTTTGAAATTGATGTAATAACGATTCTTTTACTTTATTTTTAACATCTTATCATATACTTTGTTATTTCACTTATATTATTTATTTCGAATACTATTAAGTGAAGTGCAATAATTTGAAAAGAGCATAAATCTTCAGAGTTTGAACAGCAGCAATAACTTGTTGGCAACACGTCGTCGACGCTAATAGACGTTATATATCATTTGGCCGGCGGCTTGGCGTGATAATAAAGTTTTGCCGGCGCCCTAGACAAACATATAAATGTAGTTAGAGCAATGTGTGTCTTTGAACTTTTATACTTTATCCTTTTTTTTTTGTTAAACCAGTTTCCCTCAGCTTACAATCAGATGGGTAACCAAAAAGTGGAACGTATTTGTGAAAACTTGACCTTCTACGTGCTTCAGAAGGCACATTAATACAAAGTTTGGGACCAGGCTAAGAGATGAATTGGACTTACCTATAATTACACAAACTGTAAGAGCCCGCAGAATACTTCATCGCAACAATTTAAATTTTCAATGAATTTTGATTTTAAATTATATTCTAAGTTATTCTGAATTTGTCAAAACGTGTAATTGACTTGAGATTGACCTGCCTGAACTACTTCAAATATTTTGATTGAAAGTTTTATGAAATGTTTGTATTTAACTATGAAATGTTAGTATTCTAGTATTTATAATAGTTTTTGGTTTCGTATCGTCTGTAATAAAGCTATGCCTCGTATATATTTAAATTAATTTATTTGTTCTTGCTATAATGTTTGTATATATAAATATTGGCATATTGTTTGTATTAGTTTATCCGCGATGAACTACAAACTACTACTACTACTACTTTTACAATCCTGACTTTAATTTTTTTCAAAATATGTGATATGTGCCAAATTAGAGATTTAAAAAAAATACTATTTTTATATCCGGAGAGGCGGATTCCGGGGACAGAACCTGAGATAGGGCTATTAATTATTTCAATAAATGAACGAATCATAAGTGTGTCCTAGCAAAGCGTGGCCGTCTTCTATTTATAATAGCAACAACAAGAATTAATGAGAAGAATTGAAAATATGCAAATAATATTTTCCAACAAATTACATTATATTAATAGTTACATTATATCTTATTTTAATTTATTTTCATGTTAAGACTAATGTTAACTTTAAAAGATTTTGTTTAGTAAGTTTTCTAGCTCATCTATATTTATAGATAGAACATTAATGTTGTCTGCAAAATATGATTAGATAGTTTACTTTGTATTACAAGCTAAATCAATATTAACATGATACACCAACAATATAAATTATTACAGGTACAATCACTGGATTGAAAATGGAAATTTTCAACGACTAAAGCACTAATTCCCCCAACATAATGCATTGGTCGAGGTGAGTGTTGGCCGAGCCGACAAAGCAATTAAAAAACGATATAAATTAAGTTTGTTTCGCCCCATTTCATATCAGGATCAGAGAACATAAAAGGGTGTGAATAATACGAAGCATATTAACTAGGATTCAATTTAATGAATTTAATTATTTATAGGTTTATAATACCTATACAGTACATAGACGATATTGCAAATGAAATTAAAGACCTACGAATACGAGTATTTATGCTAACCACGAGAAGTTAATACGGAATTATTCCGTGAGCATAAGTTGTTCCTAAAGTATTTTGATATTTTTTAGCATATTTTAAGCATTTGACATGCTCAGCCATTTATCAGAAAAAAAATGTGAAATCGATGGTTGAATGGGCAAATCATCTGGACCGGTTTCCCAGCAGATGCAGGTTTAAATCCTGCTCGTGATTATTTTCGTTTTCACAGTTTCGCACTTTGTGCCCAGTTCTGAGAGCCCTCGGCGAAACAGGGATATTTCAGTTTTAATTAATGTTTGCTCACAAAACATCTTGCAAATGAAATCTATAAAAATATTATAAAGTAACCAGCTGTGTTTGTATATTGAAGGTATGTAATTAAAATGTAAAAGGGGCGTAAAGCAGTAAGAACACAAAACGACAATTTGTACTTCTTCTGTCTGTCTGTTTCTTTGTTCGTTAATACATATCTCTAAAATTACTCAATGCTTTTTAATGCAGTTTTCACGGGTGAGTATGAAAGAGATCAGCTAGTTCGGCTAGGAGCAGATTAGCGAAATAAAAACTTTTATCAATTAATTTGGATGTAAGGAAAAAAATATACTTCCTCAATTCTCATACGAGTAGATATTATGGTAAAATTACACTGCACGCAGATAAAGTCGCGGGCAATAGTTTTTAATATTTATAAGTGGACAATCTACGTCTAGTCTCGCGTAGTTCACGTACTGAGAATGATTAGGAATGAATTCTTTGCACTGAATTAGAAACTAACTCAAATTTCCTAAGCTTAATAGTACATCGTTCATATAGTGCTTGGTCTTTAGACGATGAGAACAGCAATAGAGCAACGTTCGTCTGAGATTCGGTCTTTCAACTTGGAAGACCGGAATCAAAATGAGTGCATGCGAAACAAGGAATTACATTAGACCTATCATCATACCTACAAAGCGATGACGTTATTGTCGATATGTCGAGCGTCATTGGTTGAGACGCAAAGTTACTGAAAGAACTAACTAATAAATATATAATTATCATAATATCAGTTCTTTACACGATAAGTTATTTGTGGATAAGAATACGTGTAGGTACCTACAATAAAATACGTGAAAACAAAAAAAAACCGGCCAAGTGCGAGTCAGACTCGCGCACGAAGGATTCCGTACAATTCAACGAGAAAAAAATTGGAAAAAAATCACGTTTGTATTAAATATTATTATTTTTTCTTTTCAGTATTTGTTGTTATAGCGGCAACAGAAATACATAATTTCTGAAAATTTCAACTGTCTAGCTATCGCCGTTCTTGAGATACAGCCTGGTGAAGGAAAAAATTGGAAAAAAATCACGTTTGTTGCATGGGAGCCCCCCTTAAATATTATTATTTTTTCGTTTTTAGTATTTATTGTTATAGCGGCAACAGAAATACATCATTTCTGAAAATTTCAACTGTCTACCTATCGCCGTTCTTGAGATACAGCCTGGTGAGAGACAGACCCGTTTTAACCCTTCGGGTACGGAACCCTAAAAAGACTATCACTGCTAATATTTTAAGATTTAAATAAGCCATTCTTAAAGAAACTCACATTGAGTAGCCGGTCTATATACAGTCTTTTTCTTTTGTTTAAGACGAGAAAAATGTATCTAACCGCACATCCCGTCGTTCAGGGTAGTGTGGGGCCCTCACCCACTAAATAAACCCATCGTCTGCCATCTCTCTGCCTATATTGGCGAACAACCGGAACCGTGTTACACTACTTCAGTGGTAGAATGACAGTCCTAAACCTGCAAAGTAGGAAGAATCAAAATATAGGTAAATATTCTATGGATGGCACTACTGTACTAATAGTAGGTACTAGGTACTATTATTCTATATTATACCTATACTATATTATAATTTTGATTTTCCGCATCCTATTTTTCTAGACCATCATTACGGTAACTAGTTCACGTAGTTTAAAACAAAGTTCCTGGGTTGAACCAACCCGACTACTCGTTCAAAGGACGTATTGTTCTGCTATCGTCAAGTAACCCTAGCTCACCGGATCTCTCGATGGCTCTCAATATCAACCTACGCCAGAGTGTACAGTCAAAACCTGTTCAAATTGATTGAGTACTGCCAACATAAAGATGTTAACGCGCTTTTGTTCAGATGCTTGTGTCTTGCAATATAGGTGTAATAAATCGCCATGTTTATTTTGTCTTTTAAAGTTGACGGTCGAACATTTTTAACTATATAATAAGAGGTGATCCATTTCGAGGTTCCCTACTTTTTAAAAGAAAAAAAAACAGAAAATTCAAATTTAATGGAGAATGTTTATTATCATTTGAAAGAACATTCTTTGGCATTTATTTTTTGAAGATTATGTCTATCAAATGTTGGCCGTTGCTACGTCGCAGATGGTCCATCCGTTGAGTCCAATTTTCTCAAGTGTTATGTAGTCGATTCACATACAGGACAATTTTTTGGGATCTACAAACAATTGTTTTGAGTTTGGGCCTATATATATTCTATATTTCAATGTTTATAAGTCATCCGCTATACAAGTAATATTCCTCAGGGCAGGGATTGTCCTTAAAAAAAATAGTTTTCATTTGCAAATAGTTTTATATATAAATTTTTCTATGCCTATATTATTTTTCTTAACTACCTCGGCGGTGCAGCGGTAGTGGGAGCGACTGCTGATCTTGAGGTCTCGGGTTTGATCCCCGGGTTGGGCAGTGTTATTGAGCTTTTCGTAAAAAGATAAAGTCTCAGTAGCAGCCCGGAGTTTGGAAATGTGCCCGGTAGACAGCAATAGGCTTGCCCCTTATTACGTGGGACTTAAACATAGCTGGGGAACCGTGGGTGTGTAATACACCTCTGCCTACCAATGATTGAGACATTATTCGAAGGTAACGTTGACTCTTATTAGCAACCAGACGTTTCACTTAAGTATCTTATAAACAGGAGAATTTAATTATCTCTCTACGGGCTTAATTATTTCATTCAAACAGGAATAAAGTTATTTGCTTGCTGCAAATGACACATTTAATTTAAAATAAATAGCCTTAACATGAATTCGTATATTTTTACGTATAGGTACGTTTCTAGTGGTAGAGCCTTGCTTATCCCAGCACGAATGGGCTGGCTCGATGGGGGAAGTACCACCCTCTCACATAAGATCAGATTGTAACAATGGTAATTTTCCTACCATTGTGTTTCATATGGTGAGCGAGAGCGCTGGAGGCCCAAACCCCCTCCCTTTCCTCACCTTATTATCCTTAGTATTCTACCTATCCTCTCCTTGATATTCTCCCTATCCACCTTATATCCCTTTCTTTGGAGATGGCGACGCGCGAGTGATGCCTCAGCAGCTAGCTATAGGCTACGATAACCGCTTACCATCAGGGTCGGCCGTATACTTGTTCGCCACCCATGTAGTGTAAAAGCACGTATATTGGTGTATAAATAACAGCTTATGTTGTCAATACCGTTTGCCGTGTGGGGTCGGCACCAAGAATAGCTCCACCCCGTCTCTTCTTATGGGAGTCGTAAAAGCCGACTAAGGGATTACCGGGGGACCGGACAGCAGCGTTCCCCTGTGTACTAAAAACATCTAATGCGATCGCCAACCCGCCTGCCAAGCGTGGCGATTATGGTAAAACCTCCATTTTGGGGAGGCCTATGTCGTGACGATGAAAGGCTGATGGATGGATGGATGGATGGTTGTCAATACCACCAACTTAAAGTTATATATAGATAATTGATTTAGGACATTTGCTCTGTCTAGTGTCATGAAAGTTCAAGTTCGTACACACACAAATATACCGACGCGACGTCACGTCAATATAAATAAATATTCCACTTGTAGCGATAAAATATTCTGACCACTAACTAATCATTAGTCTGCTACTCCGCTAATACAATATTAATGTAAGTCCTACCGCTTTATATGTATATTATTTATCATGATGTCTGTCACTAAATATCAACAATAAAATGTACCAGAGTTAATGTTTCATATGCCATTTTAAAGATAATTACTTCCTACAAAGCAAAAAAATAAGTAAGTAGATATCTTAAAATTATTGTCGCTAAAATAGGTAGCTAATTCCATCGCGTGTATGAAACTTTATGAAACACTTTGATAAAAATACCGTAGCAAAGTTACAGATCTGTAACAAATATACTGTTGTTAGATTATCGAAACATAAGTTGTCATAGATTATCGCTTTACTTAGCTATCGCCAATTTGCATACGCTAAGTATACCTAATTTGCCTATAATAAATCCTTAATAAACGTTTGATGTTAGCAAAACTCACGTTTTAATTGCAGAATAATGTAATATATGCCAAATACTTATCCGCATAACATGTTTGGAGATTATATAAGTTTTTTTTTAAATCTACTAACCTTTGATAGCCCTGTGATTTCAACCATGAATATAAAAACATAATCTCTCCTAATACGGCCCGTCACTGCCCCGTCACCTAATAACACACTTAATATTACTTGGGTTTAAGGCATTTTATAATCTTCTCTTCGGTCTTTCTCGAAAGACAGATTGCAACCAGGATTTTTCAAATCAGATACCAAAATATATTTCCCTTCTCGTACATAAACCCAAAATAATGCAATATAGCAGAAACTCAAAGAATATGAAAGTAGCACATGTACGAGTACATGTTTGATACAACGCGACGAACATGTACAATTGTCTCCTTCGTGCGAAACAATTACTTAATAATTAGATACAAAATTAATTTCGAGAGCGAAATCAATTGTGGCGAATTTAATACTGAGTTTATTTCATTTATAAAAGTAAATTTCCTGTACAAAATTCCTGTACCGCCTTTCATACAGTACCGGCAGGATTCCTGTTTCGTGGGAGGTAACCCATGTTCACCCGATTCCTAAAAGGGGTGATCCAGATCCGTCGCATTACAGGCCAATCGTGATGACATCCTTCCTCTACAAGGTACTGGAGAAAGTTATTAAGCACCAGCTTCTGCACTCGAGGATCACCAGCTAATCAGTGATCGTCAATACGGCTTTCGTCTAAGTGAGTCAGTCGGCGATCCCCTCGTGTACTTCATGTAACGTTAGGCAGAGGCCTTGGAGAATGGGTTATGATTTGACATGATTTTTATTTTTAGTTTCCTCGTATTCGTAATGAAAAGCACAGTGTTTACCTCGGGATAAAGATTTATTTAGTCCCTCGAACTATTGGAGCCCTCGCTACGCTCGGGCGCCAAACCCACATACATTATCTACAACAAACGGACGTCCAAAACATAACTTTTTAAACAGTTTTTTAACTAGTTTAAATAACAAAAATGGCACAAAAAATATCATGAGTGTTAAAAATAGTGTTTTTTCTTGATATGTGTGTGTATACATTATTTTACAAGTGCAATATATGATAAATAGAGACATTTTAAATTTGAAAAATCAGTTGTTCTACGTAAAACGAGAGCAGTACCCACCTCAACGCTTCGCTTATAAGACGTGCAAAATCTATCTCTCATCAGCCTACACCTGTTAGTCTATTACACCAAATTGTAAAATAAAAAAGGATCACCAGACGTGCATTTCCAACCAAAACTTTTTGGAAACCTATTTGAACAGCTCGTCCACTTGAGCCATTCCAAATGCTAATTGCACCAACTACTAGTTGCCTATAGTCTTGAGACGTTTGCACATCATCTGATCTGACTAGTAAATACCTATGTCAAATCTATACATATACTCATAACAGTACAGTCCTGTGTGTGTGTGTGTGTGTATCAAAGAGAAAGGACGACAATAACAGAAAGGGAACACAAAAAGCTATTTCTAATATTCTTGTTTGTTTTATTTTTTTCATTGAAATGGGTTGTCATTTAAAAATGTCAAGATATAACTATAGTTCACGAAGACGAAGCCACAGGCAAGTTGCTTTAATTTCCATTCGCATAAATAAATATTATTATGCTATAATTACATATTATTAAAATAGTGGCGACGTTATTCACCACCCCTCACATCTCGTTCCCATGGAGGCCAAAACTGCGCAATGAAGGCAGTTTGATGACGAGTGGTAATCCGTTGGCTCTACCTAGGTACACCTCTGGAGAGAAAGCCAAATCTATGAAATAATATGCTGCATAATCCCGTGCGTGCATGCCTGCGTGATTGAGTGCGTGTGTGCTTGTAATTATAGATTCTGATTCCACTCGATATGAAATTTATCATATTCACAATTTAATCTAATAGCTAGCATAAAAAGTGCTTAAAAATAAATCAGCTATATTTTCGTAAATAAATTCACCCTTATATTCCATTATGTGGCTGTCTTACCTAGAGACTTAATATAATATTTATGTTATGAGGGGTTGTCCCACCCCACATATCTCTCGTGCGTGATCTCAACAGATTACGTCCCCATAGGGGAGGATTATTTGAACTAATTATCAAATTGTGTACATCATACATGATTCATCCCAATCCAATTTCATTACGAATCGTTCCGATGGAGAACGAATTTGGGGAAATGACTCAACTTTTAGTTCATCCCCCAATCTTAAATGTGAAAAGTTTCAACTGTAGGTATTCTTGGAAAAGACAAGGCATTTATATATTATATAACTTAAGACAATGCTGTTATATTATTTATTATAAGTGATGGTTTTATTGCTTATAGTGAAAGGTGAACATAGAAAGTACTCACTGAATACTCGAAATTAGTAATGCTTGAGGAGCAAACTAAGGTTGCCTTCAAATCTGGTAAATACGCAGTATAAAACATATTTTATGAGTTGTTATATTCAGTATAGATGTGCAACTCAACCGGGAATGTACCACCCTCTCACAGGAGATCAGCACGAAGCAGCGGTAGGTACTCCTGCTGTTGCGTTTCGTATTGTAAGTGAAACGTCGGAGGCTCAAACCCTTTCCTCATCTCCCCCTATTATCCTTCCTATCTACCTTATTTCCTTTCTATCATCTGGATGAAGAAGGTGTAGGCCTGCTACGTTTTTCCAGGGTTGACAACTAGCGAGTAATGCTTATAGTATTGCTAGCGTCTATAGGCTACGGTGATAGCTTATCATCATCAAGCGGGCCGTATGCTTGTTGACAACCTACGTAGTATAAAAAAATTACACATTGTGGATTACTAGAACTCTTAGTATAGGAGATCGATATCAAAGCGGCTATGCCTTCTTCAATTGAAATTCAATAAAAGCAAGTATTTTCACTTCGTCAATAGTTATATTCTAAAGGAATAGGTTTAGGATCGATCTACGTTCAGTACAGTTGAGTGTAATATACTCCACCTTCGTGATCTGGGTAGTATTGTACGTTCATATTGTTATATAATATGCTGTATATTAATACATACGCGGATATAGTCGTGTATACCCCTAGCAGGCTTACTAAATCAATTGTAATATTGTAATGCATAAGAAGTCCAACATTATCAGGCTCATATATGGTTCAATAAAAGTTGCTGCCCGCGACTTATTTTGCATAAACTTCATAATTAGGCCAAAGATAAACGAAAAATATTGAAAATTTGCTCCAATATAAAGCCAAGTAGCGAACAAATGCTATATTCTAACAATAATTGATGCAGTCAGTGTCATTTTCCGGAACAAAAAGTACCTATTCTATGTATGAATTAATTCCTACTTACTTATATCAAATTTCATTCGCCATTTTATGGGTGATTGAATAATTATGATCCAAAAACACACGAATTTAAAATACATACATTTAAAATATTACCAATAAGTTCAGTTTTAATAAGATTAACGTATTGTTAACTCTTTAATCGCTTATTTACCCCGCAAATAAAAACTAAATCTAAAAATTATAACACACGCGAGTAGCAGTTACAAATAACTTAGATTTGCACTACAAGAAATTCCCAATATGTCGTCGCGATCATCCTCAATCCCTACGTCTGCAGTGTTCGCTTTCATATAATATTTTATTTTCTCTTTCATTTAACAAACCACTAGCTATTTAAACAACAATTATATTTCATAACTTACTATAACTGTAATATGGAGCATGAATCTGGTTTTCTTATTTTTTTTAATAAAATTGCTGTTATGCATAATTTAATTATTTTTACCTAAACTAAAACCACAGTTGATTTTTTAACATTCAAGTGAGATCACTCACCACAGATGTGGCTTACTAGGCCTAAAACAAAAACTACTTCGGTACTTCACTGTTTCGTTTACACTATTTTTAAAAATGTAAGCTCTAATTAATAGATATTTAAATTAGCTTGAAAAAGTAATGTTGTTACAGATAAAATTTCACAATTAATCAAAATATTTAACCTTGTACAATACTGCTGTACTTTGTCAAATTATATAACAAAAAAGATGACAAAGAAAAAGTGATAAATAAGTCTGCGAAGACTTGCCGTGGGCAGATCTATTAAAACAGATTACAAAACATGCCAAGTAAATTATTACGTTTATATTCTATAACAGAAAAAAGCATAGAAAAGTTAATCAAGGTGCAGACAGAAGCAACAAATAACTAATTAATTATCTGCGTATCAACTTACATCACAATAAGATACGACGAAATAAAAATCCTCAGCTTATCTGACAATCACTGATATCTAAATCCAGTCACCATAATACAAATATAGACTACAGTATCAAAAATATAACCACTGTTAGTTTTCACGCCGTTAATCTTGCGATGTAATAACGTCGGTAACGCAACTAAACGTCACTGCAGGTGTGGGGTTATGTCTACACGCTACGCTAGTGCTACGAGCTACGGATGTAGCGATGGCGACGACGTTTGGTGACGAACTGCGACGGGTGGCGCGCCGACAATATTTAGCGCATGCGTGCTACTACCAGATGGGGGATGGATTCGCGTATGTATTATTCTTTTCCCGATAGAGAGGTATAAGATTCAAATAAAATAATGTAGAAGATATAATATTTTAACAATATTTTTAGTTTAAATCGGCTTGAGATTAGATTATTTTTAAGAAATATACTGGAAGTAATTTCTGACAGTGATTTAAATAGTATTTAGTCACTATTGCTGACGATATTTAGATATACAAACACACATGTATTATAATTATAATAATATTTAATGGGAGTATTACGTATTTACAAATCTATTTTGTCACAAAAATAGTTAATTTATTGTAAATGTACTGTAATATCCCAAGTAAACAGATTTGCGACAACCCTATTTGCAACTCATAGGCCTTCGCTATAAACGCCAATATATTTACCTTTACGTTATGAGATTGAGGTCTATTTTTGCCTTCAAGATTCCGTTACAAGTCGCAACAGAGTGTGATATTAGTCAATCATATTTGGAAGAGGAAATATAGAATTATAGTGCGTCGCTTTGATAAATTTACCACAACTCTTTTACGTGTACGATAAGAAACACACATATATACTAAAAATACTTTACGGGTTTTATCGGTTTCCGGGTATTAGGAATTCAGGATTATGTGGTAAACTAAAACATCGGGACAATGCCAATTTACTTAGGTTTGCAAGATAACAATCATAATAGATATTTTACATAAATATCGCAAATAACTAATCATGTCTTAAATCCCATTTTAAGTAATTTGTTTCTAACTAAAACAACAAGAAAATAAAACAAAATCTTATACAATTCTGAGCTTAAAATTTTATGTTAATAGAAACTTTAGTAACATTACATTATATTTAGATCTCTGCATATAACATCAGATGACTATTTAACCCGTTTTTGGTACGGGTGACACTATGTCGCGGTATCCGAGGCAAGATGAATGTATGGCCGTAAAAGCTTTGCAGCTGCAACAACAGTTTCAGAAAAGAAAATAAAAAGCTATACCTGTGGCGATAGCACGAGCGTCCAAATCTAGTTTCCTGAAACAGTCTGCATTCAGGTTTTTCACTTGATGTAGACTCAATTAATTTCTTACAGTTTCGAGATCTTATTGAATAGATACCACCGTCTTTTCCACAAGTAAACGTACATAGATCTGTTTCAATTGAATAAGGTTGTTAACAATTTTTTTTAGGCGGGAGAAAATGTACCTAACCGCACACCCGGTCTTTCGGGGAGAAGGTTGCTAACCAACCTTATACCTAACGCTTACTTGGGAAGTGATGGATCACTAAAACAGCGAGTTGACTGTACTGCCAGATCCATGAGCTGCGGTTACCTATTACGATCAAGGGACCATTGCCTGCCATGTGCCATCGGGATCTGTCGGCGTTAGCAATTTATATTAAAATAAATATTACTGGCGAATCGTGGGTGTGTAATACACCTCTGCCTACCCCTTCGGGGAATACAGGCGTGATGCTATGTTTAATATTAATGAATGAAAGCACTAATGAGCAAACGTTCATAAGATTATATATATAGTCTGTCCATAAACACTGTTACAATAAAAAAAAAACAATAGCATTACATTTGAAGTTGATAAATATTCGTTGTTTTCTCATTTTCGCACCAATCTGTGTTAATCTTGTGATATTAAAATGGAGTGAGGTGATAAAGAGAACCAAATTACTGTTATAGCTTTACAATAAAAATTGAGCCAAACTCAATTTTTAAAACTCCATCCGCTTAGTATTACTTGAATGTTTGTGTACCGGGCTACTACTGACAGGTACAATAAAAGTTCTGGAATGCTGGATTGAGATTTATTGTCAGTTTGAGAGAATACGGCATGCTCTAAACGCCATGATAATTTGGAGTCCCTAAAGCAATCCACAAGATTGGCACTGAAATTTTCCCATGTAGAAAGTACGTGTTTCAATTGATTGGCCTTAACGTTTAAAGGATTATATGAAGGCCAATGGAGATCATTTTGAATGTGCTGCGCTTATTTTTAATACTATTAATTTAATTGCACACCACAGTAACAGAAAAAAAGAGGACTTTTCCTTATAACAATATTTTAGCACGACTCAGATTTGTGAAAACCATGTCAAGTTCACTAAAATAAATGGTGTGAAAATATAAAGCACAAAATGATAACTACGGGCGTGTTGTGCCTGACGTGTTGTGCCGATACCGGTTCAGACGCTGGGTCACTAAGTTTCGTAGTACCCAACAGTATAGAAAGGATGTGCTATTTACCGTGTGGGGCCGGCACTAAGAATAATTCCACCCCGTCTCTTCCTATGGGAGTCGTAAAAGCCGACTAAGGGATTACCGGGGGACCGGGCAGCAGCGTTCCCCTGTGTACTAAAAACATCCACTGCGATCGCCAACCCGCCTGCCAAGCGTGGCGATTATGTAAAACCCCCATTTTGGGGAGGCCTATGTCCAGCAGTGGACGATGAAAGGCTGATGGATTGATGGAAGTTTTCCATTGGCCGATAGCTTATTTGGTCTCTAATCTGTACGAATATGGTAAGCAAATGCACGAACTATAGGTAATTATTATGTTTTCGCTTATAAAAAATATTGAATGTGCTAGATGAATACCTGCAAACCTTTAGCCTTTGGCAAAGTATAAATTATTGCTAATTAGTGGAGTGTGCTCTTCTATTAAACTAATCGATTGTTTAGTAGCATCGAGAGGGCAAACTCGATCAAATTATAAACAATCCGTTACCTTAGATGTATGTTTACTAATAACAATGAAAAACTTACAGGAAAGACACTATGAATTAACTACTCTTACAGAATCCTTTATCCTTTATTCCTTTTTTTTGCCTTTATTTGATTTTCGAATACTTTACAGCAATCATGGTCATCCAAAGTAAAAGTGTGTATAATTTCATGTGTGTAATATTTGGGTAAATATCAGAATGTATTATACAGCAATACATTTATTCATTACCTACAAGGATTGGAGCAAAGATTAGTCTTTAGTTTATCTCCATGGCATTTCTAGGCCTTGTCACAGCTTCTTATTCACAATAAATGTTCTTTGTGATTTTTCCAGTTTCTCTTTCAAGACAATGATCTGCAATAGTAAGTAGGTCATGCCAATGTGATAAAATGTTAGATTTGAAAGAAAAAATCACGATTCATTGGACGCAGTGGACTAATGAACAGTTTATGAACTTGTACAATATTTTAGTCTCTTTATTATTTTTTACAATAGTTTTAAATTAGTGGGTCTAAATTATGAGTGTCACATACTCATACACACCTATCAGTCATTAATAGTTGGAAGGATGTAGGTATATGTAAGGAGGCTTGTAAACGTATTCAAAACATAATAATATCATAAAATCTAAAAAGATATTATAAGTACCATGATTATAATCTTAGTTATAAATTTAATGGCCTTTTTTTTCAAACTTTTAAGTGTGACACTGTTATCCTTTGTTCCAGGTGTAGTCACTAGCAAAACAAGTTGAACATCGAAAGTCATAATATATTCATGAACGACGATAGACGACCCTAATGTACAAGAAATGCAATCTCGATTCTTGGAGTAAGAACGCGCTGCTCCAATATTAACTTTTGTCAGGAAATAATAGACAGTAAATTTTATATACGAATTTGAGTGGCCTTTCACAAACACATTCACTTAGCGAATAACGTAAACATAAAGATTCCATTTTTATTAGCTTCAAATCAACATATTAGAGAAAAAAGTAGTGTTTAATTAACTAGGGCCGAGATTTGAAACGCTTCAAGCACTATCCTAATGGATTTTCGGAAGGTTATTTAATAATAAGTTGACTGAGTAGTTTTTGTAATACACAGGAGAGCTTCAATCAACATAATTAAATAGTTATTTGAAAAAAATACTCGTTGCACACAGATATGACACGAAATCTAAATGTAATGCTTCATAGTAACCAGGCATTTGTTGACTATTATAATATTTAGAGTAGAGATGCTTTGGCTGGTTCGTTCGAAAAGAAAATATTAATTTTATGAACAGATTTCTCCAGTGTATATAGTATATGGTTACCTTTAAACAACTTTATATGATTAGTAGATTCGTGGAAAATGTATTTATTAGATAAATAACCGATTTCGAAAGTCATACTGTTCTATAGAAATTTTATTTATTAGCGAAACTTAATTTAAAATGAAATTAAATTTTCGGTCTTTTGGCTTCAGCAAAAACAATGTCTCTGTTTCAGCTTTATTTAACTTTTCCTCTCACCTCACGTAACGTTTCATCGCAATCGCTAAAAAATTGCCTACTACTTTTTTATGTTTTATTCTTCGCCAAGACGACAAAATGAAGAATTTATATATCGATAGAAATAATCAAGTCACGAATATAGGTCTTGCAAGTTGCCTATGCGAAATTGAGTTTTACGTACTAAACTATTTTTAACGATATTTTTGTTATTCTCAAGGAAAACACTGTGAAGCAACCTGCATACATGAAATTTTCTTGGTGCATTGTGTCTTCGGCCCACCCACATTGAGCCAGCGTCGTGGACTATGACCTAAATATTGTTCACTCTGAGTGGGAACTCATGTCTAATCTATACAAATAAATAAAATTGAAGTGTCTGTTTGTAACGTCGAAATTACAACTTTTTACTAAATGTATAGGTATATGCTACCTATAACAAAATAGCAATTTTTCAAAAAGTTTTTGTCTGTCTATTGTTTCACTAGCAGATAGCTATTGTTACAGGGAGTAACTTAGGCTACTTATATTTTTGGAAAAATAATTAGGGTTCCGCGCAAAATAAATAAAGCCCATGAAATTGTGAATAAATACAGATTCAAATAGATAAGTATATACATCGAATATAAATCCACGGTCAATCTCCTGAACGGTTGGACCGATTTGGACGGGACTCACAGGGCGGTGATCACTACTTTTATTTTCGGTTCTAAACTAAAAATAAAATAAATAAATTCCACGCGGACGAAGGTGCGGGTACCAGCTAGTTAATAATAAGATATTAAATCTAGCAATTTCTAGGACTAATAATAGTACATACATTGTATAATATTTATTTAAAGCAACGAGTTATTTGAGAGTACTAATTTATGTCTTGAGGACAGAGAAACATTAAATTTATCGGTTGAAACTACACAAGACTGTGGCATCGACGTTTTGTGTGATGGGCGAGCGTGAGACTGGCGAGCGCATAACATCGCTACTAAACCTCTGCATTTACATAGAGAAATGTTTAATGTAATCATGATTCCGAGATTCAACAAATACGAAGCGATATATTAGTACCTACATCAGCTAACTAGCAACTCATTTCCGTGGAAGTCGTGCGCTGCGATTAAGAAGAGAATAAGCGCAACAACTAAACAACAAACACTCGTAGTAGGGCTTCGTACTAAATAAAAAAGCTCACTTAGTGGTGATCCCAAAAAGGTAGGTACCGTCTTCATCCTATTTTTAGCCAACTGCCAAAGAAAGGTAAAAATGTTTGAGCGTATGTGTGTAGGGTATCTACGAGAATGTCTTAATTTTTTGGTACGTTCTACAGATTAACTGTTTAACGTCTTTCAAAACGGCTATTTTAACACACCGATAAAAATAATCGATTTTGTTTCAAGGCTTGAATCAGATAAATTTCTGCAGCCATTAGTAATTTACAATTTTCTCGCTGCCGGCTACAAACATAATACCTACTGTGTAGCACTCACTGTCTTATTATAATACAAGAAAGGTGATATCATGCTTGTGATCGATTTCTCTTCGATATCCAGTACTAATGCAAGTGCATTTACCCGTAGGCGTTTGGAAAACGAGACTGTAATTGATGACAGTCAGGTCGACTATCGCAGACATGCAAATCTAATCGGACTTCTGTATTCATGTATTAGCAATAGTGTTTATCAAGATAACACGCCGCTCCACGAAGTAATGGCTGAGCTGCGGGGGGCACTTTAAAACCATACTATAAACGAACTTTATAAGCATGTAGTCTCGGCAATTATTTTAACCTTATTGCTACACTAGCTAGACGAACTTGTGTGAAAGGAATTTTTTTCTAGATTTTTGTAATTTTTATTGTAGGTATATATAATATATATATAACGTTACACGAAATTCTGATACCTTGGATGGAGGAGGCGCCTAGTCGTGCTCTGTGTCACAATTTTAGCAATCCCCGCATAAGTACTCGTATAGCAAGATCTCGTCCTCTTTTTTACCCTGCAACACCAACATTACCCCATTAAAAAGTTTTTTTTTAAATTTTACTATCCTATTATGTCACCTATAGAGAGGGGAACAGACTAGAGTGATGACAATACATCTCAGTTCGTCAGACAGACACTACAGATTCTCTACGGAGAGGAGAATATTTTTCTTCAATCATCAATTCTTATTGTAATCCACTACTACAATAACAACATCTCCAGATTAGCTCTATAACCTAATCTGCTGCAATCAGTTTTCGTCGACTTGCAGTATCCCTCGCGGATGTTCCAGCGACTGTCAGCCCTCCAACAAACGTGGTCAGTCCATTCACTTCTGTGTAATAATTCTTAGGACCGTACGAGTACTAACGAGATACTTGTCTTGTAATTTTCCTTCAGTGAAATGCAAAGCCTAACTTGCTTGAATTTGTGGGCTAAGTCTCAGCTTCGTAGGCCATAGCAGGCAGGATATTGATAGTAGACTTAACAATTAATTTGATTTGCTATCGACGTTGCTTCTAACATTGCGGTGTTCCTCGTTTTACTTAAATTCAGCCGCTAGGCCAAGTTGGAAATAAAAATAAATAAAATGTAACTACATTATATTTTACAGCAGTGATATTTAAGAAATTATATTAACCAGTGTTCCTGATATAACTTTATTGTTCCGAGGAAAAAAATCATAAAAAATACTGCAATATGAATATCTTGCTCAGATCCCGACGACAATTTGATCTTGACGTCACTCATAACAAACATGTAATTTCCTTCGCCTGTCTCCCCATGTACGCGTTGTAGCCTAGCTTATAACATGTTGAACACAAACATGATGGTAAATAACGTTTAGGCGAACATGACATGATGTAATAACTTGTTATAAAAATATATCTCTTACTTTACTTTTATAAAGACCCTGCACTAAGGAATAATGCTTGTCTCGCGGGAGATTTTACAAACATACAATTTCACGTACACAAAGTACACCCAGACTCAGAACAATTGGTAGTTTACACAAAGAGTTGTCCTGTGTGGGAATCGAATTCAAAACACTCGAGCGGGAGGCCAGCATCTAAACCACTCCACCATCTGTGTGCAGTTATCTGTGCATCTCTAACAATCAAATTATAAGAACAGTAGTTTCAAATGCGTAGCCTTCATAGTTTATTACTTTCTGGACCAAGTTTTATTCCATTCAATGGGTTAATAAAATAGCTTTAATATTGCTTGCGAAGTAATGGAGATCAGTCAACAGCTTCAGTATATGGTAGCCTACTTACTTATCATCACGCCATCTCCCTTGCGGGGTAGGCAGAGATAACAGAGTGCCAAGAGGCTCTATTCTTGCATACATCTCTCGTATCTTTGATAATTCTTTTCATACACGCTCGCCGGTTTCAGAGACTTGACTCCACCTTCCAATACATGACCGATTTGGTTTAGGTTTGTCTCCATGTGTACCCACATCCTTCCACTTTTGCAATATATGATAGCGTCATCTAGTAACAAAATGATGTACTACTTATATTGGTAATTTTAATATAAATTGAAGATTAGTCATTTACAGAGATAAAAAGTATTCTGTATTAATTATACATTCATATTTAAATACCATCTTTTTTTTATTATTTAAACTAGTTAAACAACTGTTTGAAAAAAATCTGGCTTGGACGTCCGTGAGTTGTAAGTAATGTGTGTTAACATGATAACGGCCAAAATACTTTACTAATCGAGTCTTTTTTTCTTTTACGAATTATTATGATTAGGAATAGAGCCCTATTACTTTTCATGGTCTGATTCGATGTGTTTTAATTGTTATTAAATAAACAAAAAAATACAGAATATTTACGCTCGACGCGACACTAAAACCAGCGCCTTTCATGAGAACTACCTTTTTACGTACGCATAGCCACCGGTGGTTTTACAATCGTCAACAGAAAGCCGTTCGCCCGGCCGGTACATTGTTTTTTGTTAAAAGAAAGTTCTTACCTTTGCGATGATATTTGTCAAGTATAATAACTATTTTATCCATAACAATAATTAAAAACACTAAACACACGTAAATAATAACACACCAACGCAATATTTTTAGCGGCGCAGCTTTTTTTTTGCGCAGCCTTGGCGTGCGCGCAGCCCGGAACTGAGAGGTAGACCAATATAGAAGTACTTCTTAAAATTAGCACTAGATGGCGTATAAGAGATGAAAACCACATTAGTACTTTTTGAAATTAGCGTTATCTATGTGATTAATTGAAAACTACTTAGTAAGACCAATACATTATTAGTTACTTATCAAATAATCAATTTTATTGTGAAAAATGAAGATTATGAGGCGTGCAGTTACGGATTTTCCAAAGTATTTTCTATATTACGGGCCTCGTGGCGTAGTCGGTAGTGTAACCGACTTTCGTGCACGAGGTTGTGGGTTCGATTCCCACTCAGGACAACTATTTGTGTGATGAACACAGATATTTGTACTGCGTCTGGGTGTTTTCTATCTATTATATGTATGTATTTACAAAAAAAAAAAGTAATATATGTATTATATCCGTAATCTAGTACCCATAGCACAAGCATTAAGCTTAGTTTGGGACCAGAGAACGTTGTGTGAAATGTCCGTGAATATTTATTTATTTATTTATATTTATAACTTTCTATAAAAACAAAGGTAACATCATCGTATATAGTTTACGTCTTATACCTGCATTTACCTCAAAATATAGAAACGCATATCAAACTTTCCCTTCATAGACCATGTAGAAATTTATTCACGCCTCACTAGACACCAGAAGATGCAGAAGATCTCCCTAAGCCACATAATGGGCTACTACATAGGAGTCGCAAACCTTTCAAATACAATCACTATTACACAACTCTGTCACTTTTGACGCAATATCTCCCCAGTTCTAATTATAAACTCGCGAAGTAACCACGCGGCTAAGTATATTAATCCTCTCATAATTAAATGAGCTTTTTCCTGAGGCGTTATACCTACGCGTTCTCAAAAAGAATTTAAAGTATGCGAGCAGATGCATAAATGGGTGCTTTTGTTTCACAGCTGTTATAATTTTAAACAATAAAACTGGTGTTTGGGTTTTCAGAGAGAATTTCGCAAAACTCTTTTCATTAAAAACGTGCTAATGTTTTAGCACTGCGCTTAATAGCGTGAAAATATGCTCCGATTCTTTTCTAGACTGCGTGTAAGGTCTAAATAACAGCTTTTTATTAAATGCATATGAAAATATACACGTTACCTATAACAAAATACTAGTTTTAAAGTTTTTGTGTGTCTATTTGTACTGGCTAACCTTCGAAAGGGCTAGACCGATTTAGACGATCCGATCGGGACTGGCAGATAGCTGATGTTAGTATAGTAGTAGTACTTAGGGTACTTAGAATAATAACGCTCAGAATGATAGTTTCATTCATAATTCCACTCAAATTTGAAGCAACTTAATGATTAATGTGTGCGTAATTACATTCAACGGCCCCCACACATACGATCAAATATTGATACAAGTAAAAACATTTTCCCCAAAAAGTGAGGAAAATGGCACACTATTCCAGTTTTGCCAAACCTCGATACTCGTATATAGTTTTCTGATAGAAAATTGTAATAAATAGTAGATTTGTATGGAAAAAGGACGGGATATTTAAGTAGAAACACGGAACTTAGACAAAATTTGTAGTTTATTAATAATGCAACTGTAGATAATAGAACTTATATTAGCAATTTTTCGTGTAGTGATGGACTAAGAATATAAGTGTCACCACCCCATCCTTTCCCGCGGGTATCGTACAAGGCGACTAAGGGAAGTAAGCAATTATCACCATTGCACTACTGGTGTTAGGGCTGGGTACCAAGTGAAAGTACTTACTCCTCGACTCCACGACTCCTGTGAATGAAGAGAAGAATGAAGCAAGTCAGTGTGTTTTGGCTGTAGCAGAAGATAGCCGTTTATTCTTTCATTTCATATCTGAGAAATGAAATGGCGCGCAGCGGTTTGACAATACCAAATCAAATCAAATCTTTATTTGCGTAACATGGGTATCAGTTAAAAGTTCTTATAAATTTACAAAAGATTATCCATATTAAGCCGTCGCAGCGGCATGCAAAAATAGTAGCTATAATAATAATATTACAAATAAAGAATTATATCTATAAACAAACGAGTACCTAATACAATGAACGCATTTAAAATACATTATATAGATGTTTTAAAGTAATTTATAATAATTGTATTTAGTAAAATTATAACATAGGTATAATATGTCAGAAAAAAAATTATATTCAATGTCAGGGTTATTGATCATAAAATTATTCAAAATTGACATATTCAATCAAAATAAATAATCATCAATACATTTTGTCGTTGAAATAATCCGTGATTGAATAGTAGCATTTCTGAAGTAGTAAGGCTTTTATATTGTTTTTAAATAAATTGATGTCCTTTATTTCTAAAATCATTCTAGGCAAATGGTTATAGATACACGGAGCCATACAGAAAATACTTTTATTTAACATAGATGTTCTATTTTCTGGTACTCACAATTCTAGATGCCGTCTTTTACTATTTATATTCCTAAATAAATGCATATTTTTACGTATAAATAGAACCACTTCAAAAATATATAAACAGGGTAAAGTTGATATACCCCATTTCTCAAACAATGGTCTGCAACTTTCAGTTTGTTTTATGTTACACATTGCCCTTAAACATTTCTTTTGCGCTTTAAAAACAGCTTCTTTATTCGTGGAATTACCCCAAAAAATAATACAATACCCTCGGTATAGTTGAGTCTATGAGCGTCGGTTACCACTTACCATTAGGTGGGCCGTTGCTCATCTGCCATCATAAGCAAGTAATACCATAGTTATACCATACCAAGTAATACCAAGTAGTACCATCATAAGGTAGTCAACTTTTCTTTGTCACCGAAATGCTCGGAACATATTTTTGTGTATCTAGTTGGTTTCCAACATTCTTCGCTTCAATTAAGTCGGATTTGTTGTATCCATCGCGAAGCAATAATCGGATTTGATGGAAATCTAAAAACGAATACTATTAAATAGATATTTTTTGATTCAGGGTAAATATTTTTTCTAAAGCTGGCAATATAGAACTTACGAGTGAAATGTATTCTTCCTGTCATTATTGTGGTTATGAGATGCGTTGTGATATCCTTTCACGGTGCAGTAAGTCATTTTTAAATAAAATTATGCGAGATGTTTACAATGACACTTTATCATGGACACTGACAGAAGTAGCAACGCAGTTAGCCTTTTAAGGCTAACTTGAAAGTGCTTCACTCCGTTTGGACCTACTCGGGTTCTAAGCGTTATTATTCTAAGTAAGGGTACTTGAATTTTGGAAAAATAATATTTAGGGTACCTACCGTTAAAACAAGAATTTAACTAAAAAAAATTCACGAGGACAAAGTCACGACAGATAGTATAAAATAATAATACTTACATTAATAAGAAGTAATTGATGTCACATTTTATTTATTACTACATAGATACCTATTACTGTAGCTCAACCATGAGTTTTGCTCTCGTAAACTCGCTAGCGAGTTAGCGACTACGTAAAATATTTGTATGACAAACCTTACAGCGCCTCTGGCGGTTACGTAGGGAATTAAATTCGGTAGTATGAGTAACTTAATATTTCGATGCGTAAAATACCTATCGAAAGAATTCGATAGCGACTTAGCATTTGTATAGTTTGTATACAAATTTGGTACCATGAGTTATGAATTTGTCTTACGTTATCGAACAAAACCGTTTCGATTGTAGTTACGTAACTCACTGCATTATTGTGTGGTAAAAGACTTACTAAAGTTTTGGTGTAAATGTCTGAAAGAGAGCATATTTAGCTTGGAATATGTTAGCGGTGGCTGAATATGAGGATAATCGCGGGGAATAAAGAAAAACTCAAGCTAATATGAGAATTCTATTTGGATCTTCATTAGAAAATATTAGTGAGAATACGTTTGCAAAACTTTACAGGCTTAACAAAGACGTCTTTTTAAGATTATTTGTGCAGTTTTACCTCAGTTTACAGAAATAAAGTCTTCACAGAGGGGTATTAGAATCAAAGGTAAATTATGATGTCACAATAAAATATTGTTGGGTCGGGTATGTTACAACCCGCCGGCGACCACCATCATACACTCCACTAGTAATTGAAATAGAGAGGCACTGGTTCTCATAATATTGATACAAAAAAAATTCACAACAACAATACCGGACGTTATCGCTCGCGATCTACAATAAATACAATGGGGATCTATGTGAGATTGATTGACTTGGCAATATTTTGTTGATATTAGTCACTAACATTTGTTTACATTAGAGGCAAAATTCGAAATGGAACTATTACGAATACACACTTAAACAAACGCAACCCATCTATTTAGTCGGATAAAAGCACGGAATTGAACTTTAGCATTTTTCTCTTTTGTTTATACCAAGATAGAAAAGGAGCGCAATAACAAGCCTGAAGCTAGCTGTAAGTTTACACTGTGCCAACATAACGACATGCTACGTAAATCAACACTCGAGCTTACTTGAGCAAGTGACGTAAGCGGCAATTTAACTCATGGTACGAGTACTATCGAAATCTATCCTATACACGTATGAACGCTAGCGACTCTAATTACCTATCGTATCTTTATAGCATAAACTCATGGTTGAGCTACTGCACGCGACTGCCTCTGCGTGGATTGCGTCGTTTATTATAATATAAATACTACTCTACGACACATTAATTATATCTTTGCATAAATAAATAAATGTCCCACAGGAACACATTTTTCCGGGGTACAAACTAGAGATCACATTACAATATGATTAGTCGCCTAGTTACGGCGTGAGGGTATAACAAACGAATCAACGCAATTTCACATTTTTATAATACTTATGAGTAAGTAGGTAAAGATTACATTAAAAAATAGTAACTGCAGATGATAGCCGCTGATGAATAAATTTTCTGAATATTCAGGGTTCATTTTTATCCGGGACCCTGTTAATCTGATTCACTTCTATAGACCACGATAGAAAAATATGACACAAACATGAACGCGAATAATACCTCTAATGTTGCTAGCGTCTATATGCCCATATGTTTGTCCATGTAAGGACCATGGAATAAAAGCATTAATAATAAAAACATCCATATATGTATTTGACACAATAAGATACAGGCCCCGTGAACTATTCAGACACATTGCAAACACGAAATCTTTGTTACTCTAAAAGCTAACGCCCACATGAGTGTTATTTAGATAAAGCGTAGATAGTGATTTCACAAGTCCCTGGAAATATTTTTTGTGTCAATACGAAATCTAGTAAATATTGCAAAAAGTATTATAGAAGGACGTCTTACACTGGTACTGAATAAGAAATGTTTTGTATCCAGTATCTCATGTGGAGTAATAGCTATCATACGCGAATAGAATTTTATCGTGAGCGCTGAATGGCTTACTTGTCTCCGAAGTATTTTTACTGTCTATGTGATCCACCTAGCGTCAGAGTTATTTAAACAACCGACAGGCAGAAGTTAGGCAATAACAGGCGACATGGGTATATGCCCTACAAATTAAAAGGGTACTTTTTAAACTATCCAGCGCTATCTGAACCAGCACGCCTTACACGAGTTTCGTTTCGTTTTAAGCAATTTAGCTGAAACTTCGAAGCTAAAATAAAGTCACTCTCCGCGGCTTTCTGTTTCTATATTATATATATCATCGACCAGCCCTCGAATACTTTTAACTTATTTTTTATGGCAAATCCATATCCATCCGTAGGTCGATACGTGCATCGATCTAGCTCTATCTTATAATCGATTACACGTAAATGAACAGCGCAACTAGCTGGGATTGTTGTGTATCACGCAATTGATTTTATTATATATAAGTAATATAGCTACACCTGAAAAAAGCACAAGATGTAACTGCGTCGTACCCGAGTACTGTTACAAATTTAATACTTTATTTTAATTAAAATTAACTATGTATAACTACATAAGCATACAATACTTTGATTAATTTAAAAACTGTTATAACTTACTATGCAAACTAAACTGAACTGTGGAGTTTTTCAACAAATACCATGCGATAGTATCGCATTACCAATGCGGTATGGAAATATCATGGTAATGGTATCACGAACCCCTATTCGTGATATCGTGACATACATTCTACTTACTTGCGCCGGCCAGAAAAACATATTAAAGAAAAATAAACTCTATTGATAGTAACCTAAGACTTAATTGATTGATACCAGCTCTTTGTCGTCCGAAATTCTTTTCTCGTTTAAGGTTACGCATAAAGCGGCAACCCACTTCATTAGGTGTTCAGTGACCTGTGCGATTAACTTTAGAGATTTAATGTTGTAAGAACGGGAACCGATCTAATAATATTACCAGTAAACTCATATGAAAGCGCTTCTTAATGAGGTTATAACCAGACAAACTCAAAGCCTTCGTTTTGAAATAACTCCCTTTTTTTTTGGTTAAGGCGGGAAAAATTGTTCCTAACCGCACACCTCTCCGTTCGGGACAACGAACAGGGTAGTGTGGGGCCTTCACTCACTAAAGAAACCCGCCGTGTGCCGTCTCTCCGCCTTTATTGGCGGGCCACTTGAACTATGTCACATTCCTTCGGCGGTGCGCCGGCGGCTTACCCTTTCGGGTACCCTCTACTGAGCCACGCATCCGCACACGGAGCATCGCACCTTCGCGGCAGGCCTTGCGGGTGGCGGACGTTCCGCGGTCTATCCACCCGCAGCCTCAGCTAGAGCGGCATGAGGCGCAAGTACCTGCGCCTGCGCCACCCCGTTCGCTGGCGGCAGTTTGGGTCAGCGGAAGAATCCTCCTCCCTAGCCCTCTCCGCCGCTTCCTTCCGCGAGATAGCCTCCTCGCAGCCCCCCTTTTTGGGCCTGTCGCTGGAGGCCTACACCCCTCCCGCCCCATGTAGTGCTTCGCAGGTCTGTTGCCTGCAGCACACGCGGGGCAGTGAGGGGGGGGCAGTACAGGTTACCGCTTTATGCCTGACCGCAGCGGAAACAAAGGCCGTCGCAATCAAAGCAGTTAGTGCACGACGGTCGGGTGTGTCCGACCGCCATACGACGGCCAAGGCATCGGAAACCTTCTGGGCAATCTGGTCCATCGCGGGTGGACCGTCCGCGTCTGGAGGCTCCTCGCGGAGCTTCGATGAGAGGAGGGTTACCCTCTCCTTCACCAAAAGCCCCACTGCCAGATCTTTTAGTATGGCCTCGTCCGCCAGGGCTGATTAAATAGCCCGCTTCCTGTCGGGACCCCGACGGTTTCGGAGACTTTGCTTGCAGCCGCAGTGGAACTACCGCCACCATCTGTCTCCGTCTCCATCTGTACTTCTACAGCAGAGCTGCCACTGCCCACCGTTGGGCTTCCCACGGGCGTCGGTTTCCTGTCGCGGGTCTTTTTCTTGCTCCTTTTCGTCTTGGCGTAAGTTGTCCCCCCCATATACGTGGGACTGACAGGGCCGGTTTTGTGACTCGGCCCTGTGAGGGATTCCCCAGGCGCATGGCACCCGGGATCCTCCTGGGGATTCGTTGTATTATTATTCCGCCATTTTGGTTAGTTTATAGTCCATCGACTGTAGTCGTGCCACCCTCGCGACTGGATACCCTCCAGCCATTCATACCTCGCCGGGTAGCAGAGCTTGGATTGGGGTAATTTTTTATAGGGGGTTTTTTCCCCGTGGTCCGGAGACCCCTGGTCCTGTCCGTTCAGGATTACGGGTCGGGCCGAACGGTGGTCTGCCATATGATCATACCATGCCCACCGCTCGCAAAGCAAGTGGTGAGCCCGTCGCCCCTCAGGCTAAAAGCCCCGTCTCCGTCTCCCAAGGCCTGGGGGGCCACTATGGCCCCGCTGGCCCTCCACGGCAGACGTTCGGCCCACTGCAAGCAGTAAGACCGTCGCCACTCGGGTTGAAACCCCCGCCTCCGGGGACGGGGGGGTCACTGTGGCCCCGCTGTCCCCCCCCCAGGGTCAGGGGGGCCACTGTGGCCCCGCCGACCCTCGTCGTACCCTCGACGTACGGCCTATCCACTGTGCCCTCTGCTAATGAGAGGGACACGCGGAGACCCGTCCCCTGCCGGGATTCAGCCGCCGGCACTAGTCCTTAAAATAACTCCTAGAATAATTTTAATACTATTTAAAAACACTACTGTGAAGAAATACGAGTAAATTACTGTGATGCACGGAATTTATAAAACTTAACGAGATTTATAAATATAAGAATTCAATTCAATTCAATTTATTCCGAATAGAATCCGTTCGTTCTTAATTTAAAGGGAAACAAAATGATAATTTACCCGACGAAAGCTAATTTAGTAGGTAATGACCACAACAGATAGGGAAGTATTTAATTAAAATGAATAATCAATTTGAAAAATTAATCAAAATGGTTATTTGATTAAATGATATTGAAATTTCCCTTCCTCCCTTTTTTGGTATTTCAATGTTCATGTTCAATGATATAATATCTATACTATTTTATAAAGCTACTAGTGGACCTGACAGACGTTGTCCTGTCCAAACATTGGCGTTTCGTTTGGTTTCGTTAGTAGGTAATGTAGGTATATTTTTTTACATTAGAATAAATTGATGTAAAAATCCTGAAATCCTATTGTGGCGCCACCTACCGTGTCCAAAGACGTGTTAAGATATTCAAGAAAAAATTACTGTATACAAAACAATTTGTTTAGATTCTTGTGTTTTTCTGTTTGCCTTTTTGACTGTTTGTTTGTTCGCGCATCACGCAAAAATTACTGAAAGGATTTTGATGCAACTTTTTTTATTTGAAACGCCTTGATTAAATTTAAAAACTGGTATAAATTTTATCCCGCTACTAAATCGGCAACCTGAGATATAACCGCAAAACTAGCTTTTAGCTAGGGCGCAGCCGCGGGGGCAAAGGCTTTTTTTTTATAAAAGGAATAAGGATTATATAAAAAAATAGAGTTTATTTAAAAAAATAAACATTCTTATTTTTTGAAAACACATTATTGGTAACTTTTACTTACACTACTTACTTTTTTATAGCTAATGGTGGCAGTTGAGCCACGCCATAGGTATCTCATAGTAAGCAGTTACTACCGAACGTTGACTCAACAATACTAAGGACAGGAAATTAATGACACACCTAGATGCTTCACAGGCGGACGGAAAAATCTGTGACAAATGACAAATAAAATCACCAATAATTTGTGGTGGACGCTAGGACTAGACGTTTTTAACGACGAAAAAGAACATTATTATCAAAACTATTCGTAAATGCATAAATGCTTAATGTCTGAATTTTGATCACTGTTTAAACCTTATTTAAACATGAACTCCATTTTATTTGTTTTTAAATATTGCTTAAAAAGTTAATGTTAGTTGTAAGAGGCATGAAATTATTTTCATAAACTGAAACTAATCCATATAATTAGGGTTAAGTCAATATGATCTAATCTATACAACTTTATATATTATGTACTGTTAGCGACAAAATAATGTCAAATAACTGTTAGGAGAGGGGATGTTGTTAGTGGACAGCACGTCTATATAAGCAGTTGACGTGCTCATTCCGGGCACCTATGCAG
Source organism: Leucoma salicis (assembly GCA_948253155.1). Classification (NCBI taxonomy): domain Eukaryota; kingdom Metazoa; phylum Arthropoda; class Insecta; order Lepidoptera; family Erebidae; genus Leucoma; species Leucoma salicis. The sequence continues at coordinate 27,625,546 of OX411804.1, read as the reverse complement.
CCCCATGTGATATATGCAGCCCCATGTGAGACATGTGGTCTCTCAGACGCGCACTGCGCGCGCTCTCCTGCGCCCTGTTTTGGCATCCCAACTGCCTCTCCGCGCGAAGCTCGGCGTGTACACGCACTACATCCGCTCACGCCTCACGTATGCAGCCCCGGCGTGGTATGCGCTGGTCAGCGAATCCAACCGGAGGCTGCTGCGTGCACAGCAGTCGCTTGCGCTACGCACGATCACGGATGCCCCGCGCTATGTACGGAACAAGGTGATCGCCAGGGATCTGCGCATGGAGAGCCTCGATGACTACATCAGACGCCTGAGCACCTCGATGTTCGAGCGGGCCGACGGAGCGCGAACCCGCAGCCTGCGGGGCATCGCGCCATACCATCGGCGACCGCCGAACAGAAGAGGCCTGCCACGAGACCTCGTCTCTGGGGACGTCACAACTCCCTGACGAGACCGCTCCTCACCGCTGGCTGATGGGCGCTTGCCGGGGTTCGCTTCAGTGAGCTCGACCTCGCTGAGCGGTGGGTTGTAGCCCACAGATTGAACAAGGTTGTTGCCGGCCGCTGATCGCTCGCGGGACCTTCCTGCGGGCTCGATCGCGCTGTGACGACCTTCCCTGAATTTGATGTTACGGAACTCAGTTCCCACCCAGTGACCCGCCTGTCGTAGCAGGCGGCGTTGCCACCACTGAGATGGGCCAACGCCCAGATAACAGTTACCCCGAGGCCCCAACGGGTCTGCGTGGAGGACCTTGCACCTATTCCGGGCACCTTTTGCTCTAGCGTTCACTTGTAAAAGGGGAACTTATGTCCGTTTGAGTACCCCCCAGTTGTTAACTAAATTAAATAAATCAGAGTTTAGTTATTTTCCCTTATTCTTAATTTTGTTAATCTGTTCGTTGTATATTAGTCTTTCTCTCATTAAATTTAAAATTACTGTTTGTTGAATTGTTTATTATTCGCGCCGAGATCCTAAAAGTACTTTAAAAGTATAAGTGAGTGACTATTCTCAAGAAATCAGTATTTTTGATGTTTTAAACGATTACTTACTTAAAGGAGAATGACAATTTTGCTAGGCGATTAGGCCCAGTACAATAATCCATGTGCCTTCTTGATTTCTCATATATCTAATAGAAAAAAATGTCTAGTTTCATAATCTATAAATAGTTTTCATTTCGGTACCCGACTTAAAGAGAAATTCGTGTTTTCATTTAATAAAGTGAGGTTATAATACGCCTTAAACTGAATTTATTTATATGACTATGCCTTAAATTGAATTTATTTAAAAATCTAGAATTTATGATTTATTTGTTCAGAACAATAATTTCAATCAGGAAACTAATCCATAATAGTTCGGAGTCTGACTGAAACCACGACTAAACTACTACTTAAGTTGGTTCCCTATAGTTACCTATGTTTTATAGGGAATTATTATCCTGAAAACTAGTCTATGCCTAGTTAGAATATTCATCAATGGGAGTAGGGGTCTTGTAGTGTGGACCATAGGAGCGCTTCAGCCAATGCTGAAGGAGTGGGCAAGTCTTTATATTCCAACTGGTGCAGGTGCTGTCCAGGCATGGATGCTACGGCAGATACTACCTTAGGTCTGCAGATGCGTCACTCAGAGAGGGTACCTGAGGCTGCCGGCGGGCTACTGAAGTAATGGCATACAGTTCCAGTGGTCCGCCAATACAGGCTGTCAAATGACAAGTTTATTTAGTGGGTGGAAGCCGCACACTACCTCCTTGTTCTTTACCCCAAACAACAAGGTGTGCGGTTAGGAATATTTTATCGCGCCTTAAAAAAAAATGGGTAATCCTGTAGTTGCCTTGTGCTGAATAATGTTAGATCCTGTACCTAGTCATCACAGAGTTTGTGCACTATTTTATAGTACTATTTAAAAACTGAAGAGTGTGTATGTTTAGACGCAGTAGTCTCAGAAACTATCCTTCCGATTTCAAAAAAATCCTTGTGCACTAGACAGCCCATTTATCTATTTATTCACAGACACACCTCTGACATTTTGAGATTTTCCGAAATTATGTGTGTATTTTTTTTATCTATCCATCCATCCATCAGCCCTTCATCGTCCACTGCTGGACATAGGCCTTCCCTAGGGGGGGTATTGCCATAATCGCCACGCTTGGCAGGCGGGTTGGCGATCGCACTGGATGTCTTTAGTACACAGGGGAACGCTGCTGCCCGGTCCCCCGGAAACCCGCCGTGTGCCGTCTCTCCGCCTTTACTGGCGGGCCACTGGAACTATGTTACATTCTTTCGGCGGTCCGCCGGCGGCTTACCCTGTCAGGTACCCTCTACTGAGCGACGCATCCGCACACTGAGCGTCGCACCTTCGCGATGGCAATCAGCCTAAGCCATTTGTCGCTAGTATCAAGTTTCACGTTGCATCAAGTATAGTAAAATTAATGTGTCACACAAGTCAAACTCCTAGAAAATTAGTCATAGTCAAGTCAGTCATACCTCAGTAAAACGGTGTTGGCTTTACTGGAAGCTTCTACGGAGTTTTGGAGAAACACGAAAAAAGAAGTTACAGCGCATTATGTCACTTGCCAACACTTATGCACATACACAAGTAGTTAATTAAAAAAATGCCACCACTTTTACACATTATTATATTGACTATTAATATATTACACAAGTTTTGGATAATAATGTAAAGCTACCACATGTTTCTTTCATGTTCCCGCCAAAACTCTCTTCATAACATTTGATTTTGTTCGTCAAAGATATTGTCTAAGCATCGAGATAGAGCAGTTACATCATTAAAGCGGCTTCAGCTCAGGTACCATAGTCATAGTGAGTGCACATCATCCTTTTCTTTAAACAGAAAATATACCTAATCACACACCCCTTGTTTGGGGCAACGAGCAGCGTCGTGTGAAGCCCTCGTCCACTAAATAAACGAGCCATCTATCTCTCTCTCCTCCTGTACTAACGGACTATTGGTACTGTGTGTCTGTGTGACATTACTTCAGTGATCCGCCGGCGATTTACCCTTTTCGGTACCCTGTACTGACCGACGCGTCAGCACACCGAATTGTCGATCGCAGTGGATGTTTTTAGTACACAGGGGAACACTGCTGCCCAATCCCCCGCTAATCCCTTAGTCGGCTTTTACAACTCCCATAAGAAGAGACGGGGTGGAGCTATTCTTGGTGCCGGCCCCACACGGCTTGGACAGTTAGTCTTTACTAATTAGTAAATAAGAATAACAAGTTCTATTGCGACATCTATTGTGAGTTCTATTGTTACATGTTGTGATTTGATTCTGGCTCTGATTAAATAATTATTTTGACCTAGTATTACGGTAAATAACAATAAGTGCCATTTACTCGCACAATCTCTCTGTAGTAGATTCTTGCTTGTTTCGGTTGTTAAGCCCACCTTTGTAAATCATTTTGATATATTTATATATATTTTTTTTTGCATTTGACATAGTTAGCCATATAAATTAACAGAAAGTGCGAAAATGTGAAATCAATAATAACAGTCACGAGCAGTATTTGAACCTGCATCTCCTGGAATAGGTACTGCCCCAGATGCGTTGCCAATCCAATTATCGTGACAATTGCTCGGGACTGCGAATTTCGATAACACATTCCTTCTTAAATGTCTTGGATTGACTTAAATGGTAACCGTCGCTCATGGACTCATACTGAGAGTATTGTCAAGCCGCTGCTCCCCATTTCATTTCTCATATATGAATGAAAAAAATAATGGCTATCTCCTACTACAACCAAAACACGCCGACGTTCTTCATGGCCACAGGTCACACAGGACACGGTGGTACCGACCCGTTCGGGGGGAAGGTACAAACAAAACTAGCGTATAGTATCGTAAGAAAAGCACCTATCCTAGGAGGAATGTATATTCTTGTAATTCAACTCAATTGTTGTGTTGTGCTGGATCAGGTGACATGACAGCTCTGTGAAGTATTAAATTATTATTGCCATATTAAAATTACTTTGGACTCGATTGTCAATATCGAATGATAAAAAATAAATAAAAAGAGTCATTACTAAAACCTAATTAAAAATATTACACAGGTACGTGTATTATAACTAAACCACTCATTACAAATATGTGATAGTTAGTTATCCTTTTTTTTTTGTTAAGGCGGGAAAAAATGTTCCTAACCGCACACCCCGTCGTTCGGGACAACGAACAGGGTAGTGTGGGGCCTGCACCCACTAAAGAAACCCGCCGTGTGCCATCTTTCCGCCTTTATTGGCGGGCCACTGGAACTGTGTTACATTCCTTCGGTGGTCCGCCGGCGGTTTACCCTTTCGGGTACCCTCTACTGAGCAACGAATCCGCAGAGGAGCGTCGCACCTTCGCGGGAGGCCTTGCGGGTGGCGGACGTTCCCCGGTCCATCCACCCGCAGCCTCAGCTAGGGCGGCATGAGGCGCAAGTACCTGCGCCTACGCCGCCCCGGTCGCTGGCGGCAGTTTGGGTCAGCGGAAGAATCCTCCTCCCTAGCCCTCTCCGCCGCTTCCTTCCGCGAGATAACCTCCTCGCAGAAGGCAGCGACCGCGGCTCAATTCCTGTCGCTGCCAAGCATCGCTCTGACGACGCTTGGCAGCGAGAGGTCCCCCCCTATTTCCGCTACGAGTTCACGGCGCTGCTCGGCCCAAGCCGGGCAGGACTCGAGCGTGTGGCGCGCCGTGTCCTCGTCACAGCCGCAGTGGTGACAGCCCGGAGTCGCTTCCCTCCTTGCGACTTTGTGCAAATATCTGCCGAAGCAACCGTGCCCCGACAGCACCTGCACCAGTCGGAAGGTAAGGACTCCGTGCTGTCGCCCCACCCACTCCTCCAGCACCGGCTGGAGTGCCCCTACAGTCCAAAGACCGGCCCGGGGCGCCTCCAACCGTGCCCTCCATCTGACCATGGCAGCTCGGCGGGCGTCGCCCTGCCACCTGGCCCCCTCCCTGAGTAGGGGGCGTCCGCCCCCCTCTCGCTCTTGCGACGCCCGCCGATACACCTCGGCGAGCACCTCCGCCTCTAAGTCCCACGGAGGGATTCTGGCCAACGAGCAGGCTGCCTCCGTCGACACCGTGCGGTACCCTCGTATGACCCTGGACGCGACGACTCTCTGTGGCCTCCACAGAAGAGCCCTCTTCAGTGCGTCCAGGGACTCCGCCCACACGGGTGCGCCGTAAAGCGCCATCGACCGGACCACCCCCGCGTAAAGCCGTCGGCACGCATTGTTGGGTCCGCCCATATTCGGCATGAGCCGAGCAAGGGCGGACGCCGCACCAACGAGCCTCGGGGACAGTTGACGGAAGTGCTCGCGAAAGCGCCACCGTCCGTCCAGCACCAGGCCCAGATACTTAATCTGGGCCTGCATAGTTAGTTATCCTAGAAACAAATACATATAACGAGGGCAAGGGCACATCTTTATTTTCATGTATCATTATGATGGTCAGACATGACGCAGTGTGATTTCAAGATTGCCCATCTTGAAATCATACTGGGTTATTATTCAGTACACTGATCTTTACTTTTTTGTTACCAAAACTAAGCTATCCAACTTAGTTTTGGTAACAAAATAACAAGTGATGCTCACAATATTTTAGGATGTAACTCTCAAAATAATCACATGGAATGCAGTGAGGTTAGTTATATCGCGACCACGACCAACTGTACGCGCTCTTGCCAATCGGATGAATATCGTAGGAACGTCTGTCCTCCTTTTAAATTGACTAAATGCTATCCGTCAGCTGTCAGCTTTCAGACGTCACCTACCGCCTGACGGCTGTCATCGCATCACAACTAAACACTAATCTCAAGCAATAATCAAAAATCACATCAAATAGCCTAGTAATGCAAATAACAAAATTGTTAGGGGGAGACCGAGGCTCACCTACCTAAGCCAAATCGGTAATGTATTGAAGGAAAGTGGAGTCAGGAAGGAGTCTCTGAAACCAGCGATCGAGTTTGAAGAGTTATGAATGTTGAGGAAGCGAGCGATATATGCAAGAATAGGGCCTCTTGAAACTCTGTTCTCTCTGCCTACCCCGCAAGGGAAATGGCCTACTGATAAGTTAGTTAGTGATTGCTTGACATTCCATTAATTGCCATCTTCAAATATTATGCTTTGCGACACATATATGTTTGCGTATTGTATCGCACCCGAAATATACGGTATCATACATTCAACACATACATTACCACAGAGTTATAGCTTCACGCCTGTATTCCCCGAAGGGGTAGGCAGAGGTATATTAGACACTCACGATTCGCCAGCTATGTTTAAGTCCCACGTAATAGGGGGCGAGCCTATTGACGTCTACCGGGCATTTCTAAACTCCGGGCTGTTACTGAGAATGTTTCTTTTTAGGAAAAAGCGCAATAACATAGCCCGACCGGGGGATCGAACCCGAGATCTCATGATTAGCAGTCGAATACACTACCGCTACACCACCGAGGCAGTTACAGAGTTATATTATATGTTTGAAGCTTTGCTGTTTGTTTAATTAGTATCGAATGGAAATCGATTTGATATTTTCTAATAATAACAAATTATTAAATCCTGGCATTATTTTGTATGAAATGAATATAGGATATGATATATAAGCAATTTTATGACTATTAATTATATATTTTTTTTGTACGGTACGAAAACTTATAATATTAATTGACTGATATTAAAAAAAAAAATATATGAATTTAGGTAAGTAATTTATTTAGGCACACTGTTGTTTTTCCTGGGCCCAAAAATGGGCACCGTCCTTTATTTAATTTATAATGTTACTTTGTTCATACTACTACATAATGGAACCATAAACTATTAGAAGTTTTCAGTTGACAACTAAGGCCCAATTTCTACAATAATTTCTTAAATAAAATTGTATAATATTATTTTAAATTAAATATATATTAGGTACGTACTAGCTAACCCGGCAAACGTTGTTTTGCTATATAAATTATTTCAAGAGATTTTTTAGAGAATTTCTAGCATAGAAAAAAATTAACTTAAGAATATGCCGAATCATCAAAATAAAAAATTTGGTCCAAAAAATAAAAAATAATATTTTGGGGTGGACCACTCTTATCACTCCCCTAAGTGATAAGAGTGGTCCACCCGACCAAAAAATTATGAAAAATAGTTTAAATCCTATTCTCAGACCTACTGAATATACACACAAAATTTCATAAGAATCGGTCAAGCCGTTTCGGAGGAGAATGGCGACAAACACTGTGACACGAGGATTTTATATATTAGATATAGTATTTAAAGTGCCAATACATACAATCAAATCATTGGAAATACTTGTGAATAATATTACTTTTTTGTTACTTACTGAGTGGTTGTGTGGTAATTTTTGTATAAATTTTTGTTTAAGTTTCCTCAATAAATTTTCAGAATCAAGTATAGGTAGGTAGGTTTGTTATGGCACTTTAAAAACTAAATATTCAGATACTTTTTTATCTATATTTCGTAAATAGAAAATGAGCAAACAATATATAAATCTCATCATTCAAAATCGAACAACAATAAATAAAATATACACGGATATGACTACCAAAAAAATATAGTTAAAAGAAACGAATTAAAAGTTCCCCGAAATGGAACATAGGGGGCTGTATCAACATCGTTAGAGGGTCAAGGAACCAGACAGTGGGGAAACTGTCTGCCAGCAAAGGTAATTGAAACTATTAAATACACTTTAATATTCCCAACTTAGCCGTGTGGGGCCGGCTTTAGAATTGATCCACCCCTCTCCACCCATGGGAGTCGTAAGAGCCGACTAAGGGAATATCGAGGGAGTGGGCAGCAGCACTCCTTTGAGTATTAACAACATCCACTGCGATCGCCAACCCGCCTGCCAAGCGTGGCGATTACGGCACTATCCCCCATTCTTGGGGAGGCCTATGTCCAGCAGTGGATGTTAAAAGGCTGATGGATGGATGGACGATTCCCAACTTTAGGATGATTTTATTTCCCACCGAATAGTTCCAGTTGCCCGCCAATAAAGGCGGAGAGACGGCACACGGCGGGTTTCTTTAGTGGGTGAAGGCCCCACACTACTCTGTTCGTTTCCCCGAACGATGGGGTGTGCGGTTAAGAACATTTTTTCCCGCCTAACAAATAAAAAGGATGATTTTATGACTGGTGGTAGGGCTGGGTACCAATTGGGAGTACTCGCTTGGTATCGGGCCCGAGTGGGTTGGTACCACTATCTCCCGTGTGACCGGCCATGAAGCACATTGTTGCGTTTTGGCTGTAGTAGGAGATAGCCGTTTATGATTTCATTTGATTTTGGTGAAATGAAATGGTGAGAAGCGGCTTGACAATACTCTCGGTATAGTTGAGTCCACGAGCGACGGTTACCATTTACCAATAGATGGGCCGTGGCTAGTCTGCCACTACATACAATAAAAAAAAACATATTGATTTTATTGATATACTTTTAAAATAACAATTTCAAGCGAATACTAGTTCCATTGATAACACATATTATTACCTAATGATACAAAATTTATTGGTAGGCAACCGTTTGCTATGGTTTATATTGCAAATACCACTGCCTCTTTGTAAATATAAGGCTCCCTTTGAATTTCCATAGATAATGGTATTCAGTCGGCTTATCAAGCACATCAGAAGGCGTCCCTACATACGAAGCGCACCACTGAAGTGATGTGATACAGTTCCAGTGGTCCACCAATATAGATAGCGACGGCACACGGCGGGTTTACTCAGTGGGTGAGCTTTCGCACGTTGCTAACTCGAGGGAAAGGGATAATAGGTGGATTCAAAGGATTATAAGGAGGGGACGACGGGATAGATAGGAGGGATGATAGACGGGGTGTGCGGTTAGATACACTTTTCCCCGCCTTAACAAAAAATGGGGTTGCACATAGCTTCTATGGTACGGCGTTTCTAGATAAATGATTCGGTAAATGAAAAACCGTAATAAATCTCGAGTGTTAGATATCACAAAGCTGTGGAACCTTATTATACTGTTATCCCCTCAGTTTGGATAATTATGATAAGATAAAAACATAGATAAATATAGAGTACACTGAAATAAAAATATTTTTTCACAGTCTATGTTAAAGCAATTTTTTGGGATACTCCTATATTTGGGCGAACTTGGTGGCTATCTCATAACCTCAATACTCCATTGAGTTCACATGAACAAATTGGTAAAAATAGGAACTCGTTATATCACTATGTGTCATCAGTGCCTATACCGCACATTTCTCATAGTGGCAAAGCTTATTACATCGGATAATTTACATGGCGGCTTCTGAAGGCGAGAAACTTAGAAAATAAATTTGGTTATGATTCAAAAACGAAAATAGGTACAAGCGTGAAATCCCTTTTCAAATACCTACGCTTCAAATTCCAACTAAATTGAAAGCTCGAGAAAGGTTGCAATTGAAATCTATACCCTGTTGAAGGTATACTCTGCGGTTAATGGAATTATTCGTGTGATCGCTTACAAGAAAATCATTTAATTTTTCCCTTCGCCAGCTTCAGAGGTGCAGTCGACTTGGAATTGACGAAATTTCTTCGTTTTGTTATATGTGAAGATCAATACAACCCCAGATTTTTCGGATAAAAAAGAAAAGAATAGAATCGGATAAGAAAGAAGAAATAAGTATAATAAGAAATGAAAATCAGATAAATGAAAAAATACTTTCGTTACTTTATTTAGCTAACCGGAGTAGGTTTCGCGATGGGATGTGCTCGTTTCTCCATGGTAGTGGCACTGCTGTATATTAAAGACTAATAAGAGTAGGTAATACAAAGCCATGCAAGAAGCCCATTTTATTTAATTTTCATATGCATACTTATTAATATGAACCATGTTATTAATAATGCGTTTTTTTTTAAATTTGAATGATGATAAACTACATTAGTTTTAATAAGTAAGTTAGTAAGTAACAGACAAAATTAATAGTAAATGTTCATGTCGTGTAAGAGACTCCACTGTGAGTATGCTACAAAGAATTAATCTTACTAGCACTTAACTCTGGTTTAATAAGATCTTAACAGGAACCTTTGACATTGATTTATTTATAGGTTATATTAAATTTTCTAGTATCAAGCATATAGCTGGGTGTGTTGGCATTCCCCTCACGCAACATTTCGTAGTCCGACTCCCGCCAAGATGGCGGCAGACGGACGCCATATTTATTTATGAATTGAATTCTCTATGGACGATCGCGATCCAATCAAAATTGCGTTTAGCGTGAGAATTTTTTGCAACGTCAGCAACATCGAAATGGATGAAATTTGTGTGTACCCTGCCCATATTGATACCGTTTATGAGATTTTCCCCACCGCAATACAGAGAACATTGATAAAATAATAAGGAATTTATTAGAGTTATCACATATTATTAAAAATCTCTATATTATAAGTAGACCATAATACGAATTATTAGTATCACAAGATTTTTACATCTAAGTATGCTACTTCCGTATCCCACCATGCATCACCTTTCACTTTCCTATGCTTCTTTGAGCATCCACATACTTCTTTCGCTGTATCTACCATACTATTTTTCAATACTCTCCAGCATTCTTCTATGTCAGATTCCGTCTGAAAACATTTTTACAAAAATATGTGTAGTCACTAATACGATTACCAACAGCCATGTAAAATAGTATTATTAGTATATATTCTTGTATATATGTAGGTATAGGTATATAAATCACCATTTACCTTAATGCTGTGATTGCTCACTTGATAAGGCTATCAACCAACACAACAATCATTAGTTAGAAGCGAGAGATTTATCTTATTAAGTACTGTTTTACGTCATGAGGATATAATGGTAATGACTATTATGTTTGATGTTCTACAATAATGTAGCAAGTCACGAGATTATTGAGGTACTAACTATACATATTAGGGTTAGAGCAAACCTCAAGAAAATATTAACTAGACGTATAAATATATAAGTACTTACAAATTCATAATTGTCTATAAGCAGTTCCTCATGTGGTGTGCAGGAGAATGAAATTACATAACCGTATGCACTTTGGCCCTTGATGTATCATAGGTAGTTTATTAGATAATTTCTTTCAGACGACGGAAAGGCGCATGCCCAGCAGTGGGCATGTGCTGTTAAAATTATATAGGGGTACCACCTGAAGAAATATCAAACAGTGCAGTAGTCCGTCAATACAAGTGAATAGACGGCGCATGGTGTATTTACTACGCAGCTTGCCTGGACGAAGTGTGTGCGGTTTTGAAACCTTTTTTCTCTCCGCCTAAACAAAAAAGGTTGTGTATCTACCATAGATATAGTTTAACGTATAGATCACCAGTGTGTGAGCGAGAAGAAAATCTTATACGACAACATAGCAAGATGGAAGAGAAAGCAAATCTAATGTCATTGCAAACCATTTGAATGACAGGTAGTCTACAGTATTCTAGCTTGGAATTAGCTTCGCGGATTTTCTTATTTATTTGTGTTATAAATCTTGTTTATTATATGATTATAACTATTAAATGCAATGGTTGTTAGTTCCGTAAGTGCTGTGATGTAAATCATGCAAACAATCCTGATAATTGCATGTTTCACAGGTAAGTTCTCAGGATGTTATCACAACTTAATTGCTTTTATTTTAGGTCATAATTACTGATATTTTCTGGTTCAGTTACGAATTAATTTTAATTTTATTGTTACTGTTTACAGTTTACATAGAAATATGTCGCATTGTTACATAATTATTTGCAAGATTTTAGTAGAAAAGTGTTTAGGTACATATACACTAGGGATTGACTTTATCGACAAGGTATATGTCGATATTTATCCTAAATGTGGAACATTTTCTCCTAACACATTAATGGAAAAAATGCAATAAAAGTTCTACAGCAGATATTGTCAGTCAAGTCGATTTAGTTAATTTAAAAATTAAAAGTATGTTTATGTTGCTAAAAGCTGAGTATATAATTCCCTTATAAAATGCATAATATCATTGACTGACGTTGCTGGTGAAATAAATAAAAACGAATTAATTATGTTTGATTTAATTTATTATGTCTGTTTTCTTCAACTAGAAGATGATTATTTGAATAAGCGAGTTCGTTAAAGAAACTGATGTGTTTTATCATTTTATCGATAGTCAGTCTAACTCTTAAAACTTACGACACTATCCAACGCACACATTGACAAATCAAAATTGGTTACGCGTTATCGAGCTGTCAAGTGATCTATACGTTACTATATCTATGGTATCTACCAAAACCTGGGGCTAGAAGTAGGTATTGACTTGAATGTCTGCTTTTAAATATCAATTTTAAGTAGTACCTCACTTTAACTTTTTTTGGGCGTATTTGAACACAGTATTGCCGAATGAAAGAAAATTAAAGAAGAAACCCGTATGCTTGAGAGATTTATTCGATGGTTAGTGAACACTGCGCCGTGTGGGTCCGGCTTTAGAATTGTCCCACCCCTCTCTACCCACGGGAGTCGTAAGAGCCGACTGAGGGAATACCGGGGGAGTGGGCAGCAGCACTCTCTCGAGTATTAACAACATCCACTGCGATCGCCGACCCGCCTGCCAAGCGTGGCGATTACGGCATTATCCCCCATGATGGGACCGCTCGCTGTGGCGTTCTCTTGGGGAGGCCTATGTCCAGCAGTGGACGTTGAAAGGCTGGTGGATGGATGGATGGATAGTGAACACTACCAAAACAGAGCCACCGTTGGTGGACTACCAGCTTGGTCATTCAATCTCAATGTTACGTTCCACAGACCTCTGATTTATGTGGTAAGTTCCCAAAAAACATGATATAATTAGTGGGACCGTAAATCAAGATCAGTTCCCTAAACTAATCAGACTATAATCCAAGTTTCAGAACATAATTCACGAAATTCTGAATCTATAACAACTAATTCTGGGCACAGTAATTACTGTGAAGGATAACTATGGATTATTGGGGGATAAAATTATATAAAAAATAATTATTTTACGATGGTGGTAGTAAAATAGCAGATTTTTAGTTATATAATTACCTAGTAACAACATCATTCAATGTATAGAAAGCAGGATTTAAAGGTGTTAAAATACATCACGCATTGGGAGTACATTCATACGCGTTCATGTAAATGTTCGCCTGCTCATGTTTTAAATGCTTTAAAAAAGAGAGGTCTTACAATTTGTTAGAATATTTTATTTTTGCGTATGTTCAGCGATATGTAGGTATGTATACCACATCCGAACCGACTTTCTACGATTTTTGGTAGTTACGAGGAGGGATCAAAAAGTAGTGAGAATGAGATAGAATATAATGACTATTGATAACTTAATAATTTATTTTTCTATATAGTCTCAGAGTCTCTCTACACACCGAGTCCAGCGATTTTCCAAGGCTACGATCCCTTTCAAAAAAAAAGTTTTGTCTTGGTCCTGCCAAAAGCTCTCCACGGCATCCATCACCTCCTTATCGTCTTCGTACCTGTTTCCCCTTAAGTATTCTTTCAATTTGGGGAACAGATAAAAATTGCTAGGCGCCAGATCTGGTGACCACCCCGTCAACCAATTCGAAGCCAGCTTGCTGATTGGCAGCCATCGCAACTGCCGACCTGTGCGCGGGTACGTTGTCGTGATGAAACAGCACGCCCCTTCGAAGTTTCCCTCTCGTTTTCTCTTTGATGGCATTCCTCAACTTGGAAACTAAAGATGCATAATATCGGCCTGTAATAGTGGTTCCACGCTCTAGGTAATCAATCAACAATATCCCTTCTGAGTCCCAAAATATTGAGGCCATAACCTTGCCAGCCGATGCCACGGCACGAAATTTCTTCGGGGTCGGTGATGATGGTCGTTTCCATGCGAAGATTGCTGTTTTGTCTCGGGAGCCATGTTTCGTCCATTGTTACGAAACGAGACAAAAAGTTTTCAGAATCTTCTTGAAACTTGTCCAACAATATCTTCGAAATGTCAAGTCGGTTTTGTTTCTGACTGTCGGTTAACATTCTCGGCACCCATCTTGCGGAGACTTTTCTCATATTCAAAGATTGTTTCAATATGGATTGAATACATCCATATGAAATGCCCGTTTCTTGAATTAAGTATCGGATGATAACTCTTCGATCGCTCAATACAATTTTCTCGGCTTTCGCAACATTTTCTTGGGTGACTGACGTCGATGGATGGCCGTAACGATGTTCGTCTTCCATGCTCGTTCTCCCTACTCGAAATTGAGAAGCCCACCTTGCAACAGTGGAATACGGCGGAGCAGACTCTCCTAATGTTGCCTCCAAATCGCAATTAATCTCTTGCGTCGTTAACTTTTTTAAACAGAGGTATTTAATAATGGCTCGTACTTCGTTTTTCTCCATTTTCGAGAACACGTTCCGACACGAAGCAAACAAATGATTAATTTGTAAACAAATACAAACATAATTTCGAAAAAATTGGAAAAGATTTTTCACCGCAGTAATAATTTGTAAACAAATACAAACATAATTTCGAAAAAATTGGAAAAGATAGATGTGTGCGCCGTGAAACTATTGACCGGACTGGGGATCGAATTCAATATCACACTCGTATTTAGACATTATATGGGCGGATATGTTTTGCTGTCATAAAGTGGCAATATTATAACATTTAATTTTCGTAAAAACTGTCCGCTGAATAAAGTACAAGAAACCGTATTATGCAAAAATATCAGCATCTATTATTTCAATCTCATCATTTCTGATATGATATTAACAATGTAGAGCTTATCAGAGTAATATTAGAACTACTTAATCTTTTCGGAGGGCCTCTGAATTAAGTTTCCATAACTAAACTTCGTATTTCCAGAGTAATAAATAGAAAGTTTCATACCAGCATGGCATTGGATGAGCTTTTTCAACAAGACAGGCGGCCGTGTGCTCAAAGCAGTTCAAAAATAAACCTTTACACACACACGTCCAATGTTGCGAAGAAGAAAACTAACGACGTGGAAAATACATTTTCCAGAAAAAATTCCAAAGCTTGAGATTTTTCTGCTTCACACGTCGCTTGATTGTCAGATGTTTTGGAAACAAATAGTGGCTGTCTTTAGAAATTGTCGGATTCAGTGATCGGAAAATAATGTACGTCATATAATCATATAAAAAAATGTTTTAGTGATTTCGTAAGTGCTGTATTATCTTTGATATGATAATGTTCTTGAACGTCAAGATTCCTAAAGAATGCACACCATATTGAGATATTTTAATTTATATTACAAAAATTCGTAAACAATTAGCCGATAGACAACACTTATGTACACATAATTATATTCAATACCTACGTGGAGGCGTGGGTCGTAAAGACATCTAAAATAAAGTGAAGTGGAGATTGGGTGTCACCATTCGGTGACTGCGATAGCTTGGCGGTCCAGAGCACTTCCCCGGATTGGATATGACTCAGGTACCAAGCCTGATCGCGGTGAAGCTCTCTTTTTTCAATTTCACAAATATTTGTTCTTTAAAAATTACTGTAGGATCATTATTATTTAGGCACCTCAGAATGTAAGCACTTTTAACCGGATTTTGATAAAATGATTTTTGTGTTTTTTATTTAAACTTAAAACTGGTAGATAAATATTTTATTTCACTATTGTTTTGGGCATCTGAGATAAAAAAAACCTTCAGGCAAAGGCTAATTCCTCATAAAGTAAAGTAACTTCCTAAGATGACTACAAGACTAACATTCACAAAATGTAGCAGCATAGCATTCCTTACAAAGAAAATAAACCTATTGTAGTCAACCTATTTCATTCGTTTTTAGTAAACCGAGCACCTAAAAGGAGTTTGCAGTTATTTATTATCTTCGTGCTCTTTTACTTTAGCCATAATAAATTGTATAGACTGGATTTATCTACTGTGGGTAATTGCGTAAGCACCCTTTTTGAAATATTAAAGAAAACAATATACTAATTAAGATTCAGTGTCTCTTGAAACCGCGTTCGCCTTAAATAGTTTAATGGGGGAATACCTACCGGCTACGTTCCAAAAATTGCTTCTACAGAAGAGTGTGAGACAATTTTTATAATTAAATTCTGGATTCCTTACAACTCTAAATTATCGGTGTATACTTTATAGAAATAAAATCGTATATTTTATTCAAAAACTTAATGAGTATCGACGACGACTCATTGCTAACAGCTCTCGATTATTCAAAATCGCATTGATAAAAAGAAGCAACATTTTCGGTTGAAATTGGAACTGTCGATGCTGCGTTAACGATTGGCTTCGTTTGACGTCAGTCGGCTGTAGACACCAACGTTTGCACTGATGAAGTGAGGGTGAGATTTGCTTAGTAACCATAATTCCGGGTTTTTAAACACATAAGAATAGCTTAACTATATTCTACCTTATATGATTAGTGGTAAGATAATCTTAGGTGACATTGTACTATTGTACACTAATTAAGTAAAAACTTAAGCGTCCTAAGCCTAATCTATACTAATGCCGTAGAAAGGTAAAAGTTAATGACTGTACAGATGACGAAGTGGTTTAAATACCTACTATGTAATAGGTTCCATTCCGGCGCAAGAAAATTCTTTGTGTGACAGACAATAATCAATGTCTCTGAGTGTACTTTGTATCCGTGAAATTAATCCGTGTGGTGACGGACTAAGAATACAAGTGTCACCAACCCATTCTTTCCCACGGGTGTCGTATGAGGCGACTAAGGGAAGTAAGCAATTATCATCCATTTCATGACTGGTGGTAGGGCTGGGTACCAAGTGGGAGTAATCACTTGGTATCGGGCCCGAGCGGGCTAGTATCACCATCTCCCGTGTGACCGGCCATGAAGCACATTGTTGCGTTTTGGCTGTAGCAGGAGATAGCCGTTTATTCTTTCATTTTATATCGGTGAAGTGAAATGGTGAGCTGCGGCTTGACAATACTCTCGGTATAGTTGAGTCCATGAGCTACGGTTACCATTTACCATCAAAATGGGCCATGGCTCATCTGACACCATTCAAAAAAAAAAAAAAGCATGTTGGTAAAGTCGCCTGCGATACCTGTATCAACCTGAACAACCCCTGGGTTGTTCTCTAGTGCAGGGTGTTATCTTTTAAAAACAAATATATGATTGAATCAAACAAAAGTATTTGTTTATAACGTACTTTAACACAAAACATCATGGTTGTGAATCTAAGAACGTACGGGTCTAATAATGTTACCTGCCTGAGAAGAGTGCCTAAGAAATGGGCTCAATACCTGAACACGAGTTCGGTATCTAAACCAGTTAGTCATCGACGTTGGCACAGACCGCCTTCGCATATTTGATACTTTGCGCGCCGAGTAACCCGGTTTCATAACGCCTTAAGAACAATCGGTAGAGCGTAAAGTCGTTTGTATAGCGATACAGGGTAATATTTCTAATATTGCTTGGTTAGTTGCCTGCTCAGAAAACTTAAATAAACTACGTTACAGTTTTTTATCCACGATACACGACCTGGTTGACGGTAAAGGATTACCGTTGCATAGGTATAAATGCTAGCAATATCAAGAGTATAACTCGCGATTTTCCAACCTCAGAAAAAGTGTGTGGAGCAAAAATTATAGTGGACAGGGAGATAGAGGAAGTATGTTGAGAAGTAATGAGGAAAACTTTTTAATTGGATAAATGCATTAAGCTATTCCGCTGCTAACACATGTAGTAAAGCTATGTTACACACAGGAATCTAATGTGAAACTTGAAGCCAAACAAAGCCCTCACATGTGAATTCAATAAGCGGAATATGGAACAATTTAGCATATAATAAAATGCAAATCAACTTCCATTAATTATGCACGACCAGCCTATGCTACTGCTCTATTCTACACTTGGGACTTATTCAATACAACAGAGGCCGTTATCTTCTTTTCGTTCGTCTTCTATACTATTATAAAGCTGTAACAGAGCTGTATCTGTACATTCAAGATATTTCAGAAAAATGACAGTATTAAGCTATATAGGCGTGTCTAAACACAAAACGATTTTTTTTAGATTTTTTGTCTGTTTATCTATTTGTTTGTTCGCGCATCACGCAAAAACTACTGAACTGATTTTGATACAACTTTTTTATTCAAAAGGCCTTGATTAGACTTAAAAACTGGTAAGTATAAATTTTATCCCGCTACTATATCTGGATCCTGAGATATAACCAAAAAACTAGCTTTTGGCTGCGCGGGCAAAGGCTAGTTTACTATACGAATATGATTGTTGTAATAATATTAGCGGCATAATGCCTATATTCCTTATTTCCTTTATTGGTCTGATAAGTTATGATTTTTTAAAAGCACATGGTGGAGTATTTTTAAACATCGACCTGGTTCTGCGGAGTGCCGTCGGTTCAATTCCTACACAAGACTGCTGTCAGGACGTGGTGAGGAAGGAGGAGGAGGAGGAGGTGAGGATACGGAGGGGGTTTGGGCCTCCGGCGCTCACTTACCAAACAAAACACAACGGTAGGAGATCTGTCGTTGTTTTACGCTGATCGTCTGTGAGAGAGTAGTACTTCCCCGATCGAGCCGGCCCATTCATTCTAGGATAAGCATTAAGCCTAGCTTCACTAGGCCCTAGGGAATATGTTTATAGTTATTGTATAATCTTAAAGCTGTTTTCTTAAATTTAAAGCATAGGAAACTCAATATGGGCCATGGGTGATAAAGTTTGGTACCAAGACAAAGTACTCAATAAAATTAAAATTAAAGGTGGTTTGTTGTTACTTGTGGCCATATTTTGATTGGCAACTCGACAAAACCTATTCCATTCCTCTGTTAATCATTACGTATAAAAATGGCATTTTGATGAAAAAGCAGATGAGCGTGTAAATCATGTAGTCGTATTCCATAGTAGCTGTATATCACAATTTGTTTAATGAACCAGACAAGTATCAACGTTTAATATGAGTTAGACGCATAATCACATATCAGTGATCACGCGACATACCTACACAAAGGTTGAATTATAACGATTGACGTGCGTAATATTTGATGGCCAATAGAGCTACTAACTGAATGCAAATGGGCTAGGTATTGATAAAACAGCTAGCACTAGTTACAAGTTACCTTTAGCCTTTTAGCAACCACGCCAAGGCCGCGGCTAAAAGTCATTAATTTTTTCGGGATAAACGCCTTTGTCATTCTCTGACCCCTAAACTACCACTATGCAAAAAAATCACGTCGATCCCTTGCTCTAAAAAAACAAATCTATCCCACGGGAACCATATATTTTGCCGGGATAAAAAGTAGCCTATGTGCTATTCCAGACTAAGTCTACCTCTATGCCAAATTTCATCACGATCCGTTTAGCCGGTCTGGCATGGTTGAGTATAACTCAATCATGCCAGACCGGCTCAACATCCATCCAGACATGCCAGATCTTGCATTTATAATATTCGTAAGATTAATGTCAAAATTTAAAATGTTGCTGTTATAATTTACAACTTGTTTAAATCTCTTTCGGAATACTTTAACACTAAGCTGGCGCAGGTAATACAGAAATAAATTTCTATATTACATCTTTACCTTCTATAGTAATTAATTTCAGACGCTATTTTCTATAGTAATCTTACGTACCTGTAACAAAAGAAAGCTTTGGTTAACATAATAATTATGACCATTTTAATATAAACCAGTGGTAAGTAAGGCCTGCTGCAAATACATTAGTATCGAGTTCGATGCCCACTCTGAGGTCAAGAGCTCGCAAGACAACATAACTGACTTTTTTGAATATTTCACGTGTAATCACTGCCCTATGAAGGAAGTCGTAGCGGTCAGGGCAATACGCGGGTACCGCACGGTCTCGACCGATGCAGCCTGCGCGTTGGCCGGAACCTTCCCGTGGGATCTGGAGGCGGAGGTGCTCGCCGACGTCTATCGGCGGGCGTCGACGGCGCGGGCGGGGGGCAGCCGCCCCTCGCCAAGCGCAATCTACTACACACTAATAAAAAAAAACAGTGAAATTAAATTACGTAATACGTATTTATGTCAACTCAATGTCCTTAGAAGGCATATCTTATGTTAACGAAGATTTGAAAACATACTTAATTAAAATTAAAAACATATTCATAAAACAAAAAAAAATAATAAAAATTCATTACATTTAACTAAAACAAAATTAGAGAGAAAGGAAATATAATTTATATGCCTACTATGCCAACAGTGTTTAAAATTATTGCGACGAAGATTGATAACTATAAAGCCTACTTTTATATTTTAACTCTAATAAAATTTTATCACGAACTCTACTTAAATTTAAAGTTGACACGGTTATCCGCGAGTTTAGCATAGAGTAGCGCAGCTGACTTCCCACTTCGCCGCCACTCGACCTATATGGTGCCTTAGCATAAGTAGCGACCTAAATTCTCTCATAGTTATCTGTCAGTCGCAGCGACCGACGCATCTGCACTGGGCAAGACGATTTATACGTTACACTTCAATTGGCATTCTCTGCTATTACGAGATTTGAAATAGTTGGTTGGTAAAAGAGAATGCGAATATGCTTTGCTTTTTTTTGTGTTGCATTCAATTCCAATTAAGATTTAGTGGTCGATTTTTGAAGCACTTTTTTGTTAAATTAAATTACAACTATTTTATCACACTTTGCACACTCTCTTTCTATGAGAAGGTGCCTTGCACTAAAACTAGCTGGTTAATGAAGATGACAATTATGCTATGATGAATGGTAAACAGGAAGCAAATCACAAGGCCGCAGAATAAATTAACAGCGGCTTTTAAATCAGTATTCGATTCCTCTACTCGTCTAGCATTAAGAAAACATTAAAATAGTTTGCAGCTTGGTTCCAAGAGCGCTGTGTCATTAAGTGTAGCCTGTGTCGATTTATGGCTTTAATACAATTTATCGACTAAGATGCCCGAGGGACGCTTAGAAATGCCACGACGTGACGGCGAATGTCACGTAATAAAACTACTGGGGTCGATATTGGAAATACTTGATGGGTTACTTTGTGTCAATTTAGGTGCCTAAACGAGCGGTCCTTTGCCATATCCCTCCGTCGGATCTCTGCAGATTTGACCAGGTCATCACTTAATCCTCCCCGTCTGTTAGTCAAGGCTCAAGCCTTTAGACTTTCTCACAGCCTTACTCTAACACGTTGGCCTGGTAGGCAGACTACACAATCCGTCAAAAAATCTTTTGAACCATTTTTTTATTTAATTTGCCTAACGATGTTTTCCTTCGGCAGTGATTTCATGAACAAATAATACACATGTAATTTCGAAAAATCGTAGACTAGTGCTTCGTCACAGCACCAGGCTGGGGAATTAACTATTAATTAGGTACACACAACATTTCAAGTAAGCATATACATTGTTGTGTAACTGTATAAAACCGATATCGTATACATATATTACAAAATATATGATGGACATGATGGTTCATAAAATGGAAGTGATTAATTAAACTATCGGATGAGGCGAGACGAGAATGTCAGTAACCTCGACAGAACTGACGTTTACTTATTACATATCAAATTGTCATACTTCATGTAACATTGTAAATCATCTTTACTTTCTTACTATCCTTGCTATCATAGTATATATGCGAAAATGAGTTTGTTTGTTGTGTATTTAGATATTTTTATATATATTTTTAGCATTTGACATGCTTAGCACTATACACTTCACTTTGTGTTTAATTGTTTGTTATGCTTTCACACTGTAACTACCGAGTTAATCATCATGAAATTTTAACAACATAAAGTCTGGAGTGCAAAAAAAGGACATAGGATATATATATTTTTAACCAAACATCATTTTATTTTATTTGTTTTTTTTTATCAGTGAGCCATAGTGATGTACTTATTTACACACTAGAACGTACTACACATACTGAAGTCCACGACCCCATCAGAGTCGATGGTAGAATCTGATAGTTTATATTATTTTAATGAAAGGACGCCTAGCGCCACCTTGTGATGCGCCTGTGCCAACGTTCCATGCATTGAATATTGTGATCATAACTTTTAAGAATACAGAGATTGACTTCGATTTTTGCTATCAATTGCTTTGACGGTCTCGACAGCGTGAGAATTAAGCAGGCTCCCTATTGGTCGGTAAGATATAGAGATTGCAAGCCGGGCCCGGTCATTCTTACCGGGCCCGGTAAGTAAATTATATAAGTTTTACAGTACAGCATAGCATAAAAGATTTGGCTATTTGCTCAATTAGTAATAGTAACACTTAGCCAAAGTTTAAGAAAAAACATAATACTTTACTTTTAGCAAATAAGAGTTTGTTTTGTTTATACCAAAGCTACCAAAGTTTATCTATCTATCGAATCTAAGTTGTTTTGACACGTGTAGTACTTTAAGCTGCGTTATTAGTTTCTTATTTTAATACTATGTTTTCAAATAGTCACTATAAGGAGTAAAGAGAAAGACCTGCTTGTTCAAACTTATAAAAATGAATGATTACTAATAGGTACTTACTTACTTATCATCACGCCATTTGCCTTGCGGGGTAGGCAGAGAGAACAGAGTGCCAAGAGGTTCTATTCTTGCATACATCTCTCGCTTCCTCAACATTCATAAGTCTCTTCATGCACGCTCGCCGGTTTCGGAGACTCCTGACTCCACCTTCCTTCAATACATGACTGATTTGGTCTAGGTAGGTGAGTCTCGGTCTCCCCCTGTACCTACATCCTTCCACTTTCGCATTGTATATCTTCTTAACCAGTCGCTCGTCCGACATTCTTTCCACATGTCCGAACCATCGGAGCATTGCCTTTCGCATCTTTACACCAATACTCTCTTTCACACCTACTCGCTCTCTTACGTCGTCGTTACGAATGCGGTCAGTCAGCCTCACTCCACAGATTCTCCGCAGAGATCGGATTTCGACCGCATAGATTTTACTCTCATGTTTCTTTTTGCATACCCAACTCTCGCTTCCATACAATGACGTTGAGACAAGCACTGCGTTGTGTATTGCGACACGTGCCCTCTGGCTGAGGTGATGACTGCCGAGAAGTTGTCCCAATGCTCCGTTCACTCTATTTCCCGCATTCACTCTTCTCTCTACATCAGTGGTGTACCTTACATCCTGACTGAATCCACATCCAAGATATACAAATTCATCCACTTGTTCTAGCACACTAGTCTAGTTCTAGGTACTTCCTAATGTTACTTGTCCGTCCATAAGTAAAAGTAATCAATTCTGTATTAAGTGTGATTTTGAGACTTGAGTGAGACTGATTATTGTGATAATTGTTCATATAAGCCAGTTTGAAATAAATATTTACCTTGAATCATTGTCTATTTCCATTCATATACTTGTATAGAAATGTATCATAAAATACTTTTAAAGTTTCATTGCTAACACACAACCCGGCCGGGCCCGCCGGACCCGGCCTGGTTGGCGACAAATGCGATCGGCCCCGGCCGGGTTGAGAAACATACCGGGTTGCAATCTCTAGTGAGAGACTCTTGGACATTTTATAGGGAACGTGTATTATAAACTTTTACTACTATCTTCTGAAGAAATTAGCTTTGAACCCGTAGAGCCCGACCTTGAGAATTTAGGAGTTTACAACGATTACATTTACTACGTTTACATCCTTTTAGCAGATTATAAGTCCGCATTTTATGAATTCTTATGTGCCTAGAGCTACTTGGTTATCTTATTGAGCCATTTGTATGTTAAACATTATAGTAAGCTTGATATTGTTTAAATGACCTAAGTGTAATTAATTACTTGTAATACTCGTAGTAGCAATAAACAATTTGCATGAACCTTTAACTTTGTTTAATTTGGCGTGGGTAAAGCAATAAAACAAAAAAAGACATAGCATCACACCAATACAGGTGTACCCTTTTTTTTTTTTTTTTTTGTTAAGGCGGGAAAAAATGTTCCTAACCGCACACCCCGTCGTTCGGGGCAACGAACAGGGTAGTGTGGGGCCTTCACCCACTAAAGAAACCCGCCGTGTACCGTCTCTCCGCCTTTCTTGGCGGGCCACTGGAACTATGTCACATTCCTTCGGTGGTCCGCCGGCGGCTTACCCTTCCGGGTACCCTCCACTGCCGCATCCGCACGCGGAGCGTCGCACCCTCGCGGGAGGCCTTGCGGGTGGCGGACGTTCCCCGGTCCATCCACCCGCGGCCTCGGCTAGGGCGGCATGAGGCGCAAGTACCTGCGCCTGCGCCGCCCCGGTCGCTGGCGGCGGTTTGGGTCAGCGGAAGAATCCTCCTCCCTAGCCCTCTCCGCCGCTTCCTTCCGCGAGATAACCTCCTCGCAGAAGGCAGCGACCGCGGCCCAATTCCTGTCGCTGCCAAGCATCGCTCTGACGACGCTCGGCAGCGAGAGGTCCCCCCCTATTTCCGCGACGAGTTCACGGCGCTGCTCGGCCCAAGCCGGGCACGACTCGAGCGTGTGCCGCGCCGTGTCCTCGTCACAGCCGCAGTGGTGACAGCCCGGAGTCGCTTCCCTCCTTGCAACTATGTGCAGATATCTGCCGAAGCAACCGTGCCCCGACAGCACCTGCACCAGTCGGAAGGTAAGGACTCCGTGCCGTCGCCCCGCCCACTCCTCCAGCACCGGCTGGAGCGCCCCTACGGTCCAAAGACCGGCCCGAGGCGCCTCCAACCGCACCCTCCATCTGGCCATGGCAGTTCGGCGTGCGTCGCCCTGCCACCTGGCCACCTCCCTGGGTAGGGGGCATCCGCCCCCCTCCCGCTCTTGCGACGCCCGCCGATATACCTCGGCGAGCACCTCCGCCTCCAAGTCCCACGGGGGGATTCCGGCCAACGCGCAGGCCGCCTCCGTCGACACCGTGCGGTATCCACGTATGACCCTGGATGCAACGACTCTCTGTGGTCTCCACAGAAGAGCCCTGTTCAGTGCGTCCAGGGACCCCGCCCACACGGGTGCGCCGTACAACGCCAGATACAGGTGTACCCTGAAAGGGAAGGCAGAGGTGTATTACACACCCATCGTTCGCCAACTATGTTTAAGGCCTACGTAATAGGGGGCGAGCCTATTGCCGTCTACCGGGAACATTTCCAAACTCCGGGCTGCTATTGAGGATTTTTCTTTTTACGAGAAAACTCAGTAGCATTTGCCCGACTCGGGGATCGAACCCGAGACCTCATGATCCGCAGTCGTTCACACTACCGCTGCACCACCGAAGTAGTTAAGTAGGTAGTAAAGTAGTAAAGCAGTAAAGTAATACACCCATCTAAATTATTATCATCTAAACCAACACAAGTAAATCTATTTTAATATACTACTCTATCAAGAAAGTACCGGGAAAAGGTCAATAATACACAAAAATGTTGTTATTCATCCAAATTTATTTTATCACCTTCAAAGTATGCTCCTTCAGAAACGATAGACTTACGCCAACGAATAATCCAATCATCAAAACATTTTTTAAACGCTGTTTGCGGAATTGAGTTCAGTATTCGCCGCGAATTCTCCTTTATGTCTTCTACCGATTGAAAATGGGTGCCACGAAGTGGTAATTTGAGTTTAGGAAAAAGAAAGGAAGTCGGCTGGAGCCATATCTGGTCAATATGGTGATTGCTCGATGGTATTTGTTGATTGTTTGGACAATAATCCATTCACAATGATGGCCTTGTGCAAAGGTGCATTATCGTGGTGCAAAATCTAAGAATTTTCTTTCCACAAATCTGGCCTTTTTCGTCGAATTTGCTCTCTTAAACGCCGCATAACGCTCAAATAATATTCTTTATTTACCGTTTGACCTTCTGGCAAGAATTCCGAGTGCACAACACCGCGATAGTAAAAGAAAACAGTCTGTTTCGGTTAGTTGGAAGTCGCCACTCCGAAGCTTGTTGACAAGTTTGCATGTCAAACTCGTAAACCCACGTCTCGTCACCAGTAACAATGCGTTTCATGATTATTTTGGGTCGGAATTGACTCGTTCTAGCATGTCCTCAGCAACTCTCATGCGATTAAGTTTTTGGAGAAAATTCAGGTCTTTTGGGGCTAGCCGAGCGGAAACATGTTTCATACCCAAGTGATTATTTAAAATGGTACAGATCGACTCGTGAGACACAGAAAGTTCGGCGGCTATCTCTCTCAAAGTTGAATGAGGATTTTCAGTCATTATTTCCTTCACTTTTGCAATGCTAACTTCAGTTGCAGACGTTGATGGCCTACCAGAGCGAGGCAAATTTTCATTCACATCTAGACCGCTTTTAAACGCTTTGTACATAAGCATGTGTTTTTGATAAAGTCGATTCACCGTAAGCCTTCTGTAACATTTTCAGTGACTCCGAACACGAAATTCCATTGGCAATGCAAAATTTAAGACAAACTCTTTGTTCGATGTTTTTGTCCATTATGAAATTCGCAATACACACTAGATATGATATAACTAAAACAGCACTGTATTTAATATAAATAACAGATGCAACTCAAACTCCGCGCCGAAATGGATAACACTTGTGCCAATCTAACAACAGCAAAAAAAAAACAAAAATTTGAATTTGGAACCATAAACAAATCATCCATTCCCAATACTAAATACTACTGCAATACTAATTTGGTCCGTGTGGTGACGGACTAAGAATACAAGTGTCACCACCCCATTCTTTACCATGGGTGTCGTATGAGGCGACTAAGGGAAGTAAGCAATTGTCATCCATTGCATGACTGGTGGTAGGGCTGGGTACCAAGTGGGAGTACCCACATGCTATCGGGCCCGAGCGGGTTGATACCACCATCTCCCGTGTGACCGGCCACGAAGCACATCGTTGCGTTTTGACTGTAGCAGGAGATAGTTATATTTAATTTCATATCTGTGAAATGAATTGGTGAGCAGCGGCTTGACAATACTCTTGGTATAGTCGAGTCCATGGGCGACGGTTACATTTACCATCAGATGGACCGTGGCTCGTCTGCCACTATATGCAATAAAAAAAATACTTTCTTGACTGAATGTACTATTTTTTTGTATTATGTGTGAAGGCGAGCCGTTATTATTATTAAACTAAGGAATATAATCTCTGAGTATTTTGAAAACATTAGCATCAACACTGACTACACTCCTACGCGTCTGTGTCTCATGTTAACCACATTTTATGACTGAGACTGAGCCACCGGGAACTTTAAAGGAAACTGTAATCCTACACTGGATCTGAACTACTCAAAGTTTAATAAATAATTCAATCATCTGCGAACCGAGATAAAATACGACGCTGGTAAGCTAGCTTTTATCTGTTATTAATGTGACAAGTTGAGATGCGATTATCCAAAAGAATTATTAGAGCTTCGGTTAAATAGAGCAAGCTTTCTCAGTTATACCTACTAAATCTAAATTATGCTTAAATAATATAATAATAACTTAAAATAAATGTTCTACCTTTAAATTTAACAGGACACTGAAAAAGTATTCAAATGCTATAATCATAGCATGTAAGATGTTTAATCCTTAGTTCATTGTTCTTCGCATGAATTAGTGATCTGGATTCGATCACGTTCAACTCCTTAGAATCTTAAGCTGTTTAGGCGAAAAGCAAAAATTAAAATGCAAACATTCAAACAATATCTTTTTGGGTGTAGGTATATGATTAAAATCAGCTATAACCTAAAAACTTAGGTACCAGCATCTGATGCTTGAATAGCTCATCACATCATGAAAAGACAAAGATGCAGGCAATTATCATGCACTTAAAAAAAACTAATTTACTGAAGAGTTATTTTAAATCCATGGTTTATTTTACGACAGAAAAACCTGCTCCTGACTGTTATTTTCGATTTCACATTTTTCACTTTGTGTTTAATGGACAGAAAAACGCTTAGAACCTTCATGAATTTGTGGTAAGCCTGCTATCAGTCACTCATTTCACAAACACGCTAAATAAAATGTCTATTAATTCAGTTTTCACTCTAAAAATCCTACGAACATTTTTTGCAGAGCTGTCACCAACAACTATCATTTGAGGTCTGGTTCCGCGCCAAACCGGTTAACCGGATTACAACAGCGCTTTTGTGGTATCATCCATGCTTGCATAACAAATATGGCTGTGTACGAGTATCTAAATTTGGTATTTATATTAGACCCCGTGTGGTTCGGGGTGTAGAATTTTAAACAGGCGAGCAAAAGGATAAACAAAGTCCTGCTATATTTTGTTTTGTTTCTGATTACTTCGGGACCGCCGCCCTCATTAGGTCACACTTCAACCCGCCTCTGTTGACGTAGCTATATCTGTTACTGACTTATTTCAGTGATGAAATAGCTCTTTTGGGCACTTTAAAAAACAAATACTTTACGTTTTATGGCTTTTCGCGTTTTTTTTTTTGTGATTTTGTCATCATAAGGAATTTAGAAGTAGTAATGCTGTCTGATGTTTAAGGTTGCACAAAAGGCGACACCTGGGGATCTTGATCCATTTGCGTGATTGTTACATATTGATCTCTCGAAGTTGGTAAAGAATGGATAACAAAATGTAACAGGTAGTTAAGATAATATAAAAGTCGCTTCAGCCCGTAAATAATTAATCTATCGTGTTGCTTAGTAAATAATAACTAATTGTCTCCTTGTTATGGATATCGGTTTCTCATTTACTTCTTAAATCGTTCTTCCAAGTTCCGACGTCCCTTCGTTTTGTTAATTGCAACAAAGCTTCTAATCCCACACAAGATTGCTTTAAGTAAGTACAAAGCTCTAAATTCAATATTTTGGGCCTCGTGGCGTAGTCGGTAGTGTAACCGACTTCCGTGCACGAGGTCGTGGGTTCGATTCCCACTCAGGACAATTATTTGTGTGATGAACACAGATATTTGTATGTATTTACAAAAAAAAAAAGTAATATATGTATTATATCCGTAATCTGGTACCCATAGCACAAGCGTTAAGCTTAGTTTGGGACCAGAGGACGTTGTGTGAAAATGTCCGTGAATATTTATTATTATTATTAAAAAAACATAGCATCACGCCTGTATTCCCCGAAGGGGTAGGCAGAGGTGTATTACACACCCACGACTCGCCAGCTATGTTTGAGTCCCACGTAATAGGGGGCGAGCCTATTGACGTCTACCGGGCGCATTTCCAAACTCCAGGCTGCTGCTACTGAGAATTTTTCTTTTTAGGAAAAAGCTCAATAACATTAGCCGACCCGGGGATCGAACCCGAGACCTCATGATTAGCAGTCGCATACACTACCGCTACACCACCGAGGCAGTTATTATTATTAAATTCTAGTTAATACAAGTTGATTGTTTTAAAAACGTGTGTTTACTGCGTGTCACTTAATACCGTGACGTAAAATATATATGCAATTAGACGACATAGATAGTCTCATTAGAAACATTCGTTTTGTAGATATAACTTTTCTTTTTTGTTAAGGCGGGAAAAAATGTTCCTAACCGCACACCCCGTCGTTCGGGGTAACGAACAAGGATATACCTAGTTCAAAATATGTACCTAGATCAGTCCACCGAAAATGTCCAGACTATTATAGTAAGCACATTGCTATCTAATAAACTTTAAAGATTACCAACAATAGAAAATAAATTATTCAAATTTTTTACAACACTCAACAAAATAAATTACTGTTAACAAACCTCAATAAATTTAAGCTACCGCCTTTTTCAGCTTCTATTTTACACAGACCAGTATAGTAAATAACATGGCACATCTATCTTCCAAGGAGCGGGCTGACATCAAGTGTTTATTTACAAAGCCGATACTTCAGATGCCTTATATTTTGGAATATTTTACATGCATTGCATGTTTACTACAAAAACCCGGCGAGTTTGAATTCATAACTACTGCTATAGTTACAGAAAATAGAAATTAAGTTTTTTTTTAATTTTATTTATGTAATAGCTATGGCTATTAACATTACACTTTGTTACGGGGAAAATCCCTAACAATTTAAATAAAAGAAACGTTTTTAAATTTAACAATTTAATTCAAATAAAAAAAGAAATTTCCTACAGTAATAATCGAATAATTAATCTATTAATTAAAAACAAGAGAGAGAGAGAGAGCGATGAGAAGCAGGGGGTGGTTCGCAACTCGTCACCTACGGGTACTCAACTGCGTGAGGTGGCTGTAACTGGGCCGAAGGGCAGGCCGTCGTCCTTCGGCGCGCGCAGATATCTGCCGGTAGGCGGGTGAAGCCGGCGCAACCTGCGCTGGAACCGGAACCCGTAGGGCAGCCGCAACCCGGAAGGTCGTAACCCGGATCTCGAGCGTAGCCAGGAAATGTAACTTGAAACTTGAACTTGAAACCCCAGGAGCTTTTATTCAGATCTTAATTTAAATTTGGGGGCGCGCTACCAGCAGTTCTTTGGGGTTTTCTATTCACACACTTTTACTTTTAAATGCCCTAGGCAAAAATATTTTAATTAAGTACTATAGTAATTTAAGCAGTGTTATCTACCTTGACACACACGATAATTCAGTCCGAGAAAAAAACAATCTACCTGCTGTTTTATCTTTTTATATTTTTTCCCTGATAGTATTCTTCTATCTTTCTATTATTGCTATCTCGTTTTAGCGCTGTTGCCCCGACTTACTCATTGGTGGATAGCTTTTTGTTCTAGAACTTTTCCTATCCAAACGCTTGCGATTGGAGTAGCCATGGAACGTTCTCGAACCCTGGCGTACTCTGCTCGCATCCGGGATCGCATGCTGGCCATATATGGTAATAATATTTGGTTCTGGCCTTTGTGGGAGTGGAATCATGCGACCCATTGGCGATAATCTAACTGGGTAGGGGCCTAGGCAACCGCGCGTATTTTAAATTTGCGGATATGGTATCCGGTATCAATTGAATATGCGACTTTATAATTTATATAGTAATTTGTTCGGTTACATCGTAACAACTTAACCCTGGGACGGTGCAATTTTGACAAGTATGACGGTCGGACAAAGAGCGGCCGAGCTGTGAATGTTTGTTTTCTAAATCTTCTTTTTTGTAGGTGCCAAAGGCTCAGGCCAAAGACATAACTTTAAAAAAATTACAAAGTAAGCATTATGGACTCAAAATTACAAGAGGCAGTGACAAACCATAAAGATACTCTTGAAACATCTTTTAATGAAGTAGGTACATATCAGGGCGTTCAAAGAAAACCACAGACAAACAGAATCTGTATAAAGTGCGTGCGGGTCTTACAGACATGACTGTGACTCTATTGCGTAAGTACGTATTATTAATTTAATTGTCTTATAATGATTAATATTTTTGAGTTCTCTACTACCTTCACTCTGCCTACCCCGCAGGGGAGATAGCGTTATGGTAAGTAAGTAATATTTTTGAGTTATTTTTTTAGCTAATTTTCTACTGGAAGAGATTGAGGACGATATTTGACTTTTTAGTGGAGAGGAGTCTGATGACGGCTTTCAAGAGATCTGGATGAGTCGCGAAACTCGAGAAGATTTCGGTAGGACGCGGCTTGGCTGTGCGCTTTGTGTTGCCAGATTATGAGCGGCGGTTACCGCTTACCATCAGATGGGCTGTTTCCTCAACTGCCGCCGTTCGCAATAAAAAACAACGTTCTCCTGGATGCTCAGTACTGCTGGAATAGATGACATAATTATCCAAATGTTTAACTGTCCAGAAAAAAAACAGTAATTGCAGAAGACTTACAAAGAGTTCCCTCACGTCTTATAAAAAGTGGCTTTTCAACACGTTGAACATTTGAAGTCAACAAAAAACGACAGGCGACTTTCTGCTGATCTTTGCAATAAAAAAAGGCTACCTAATAGCAGCCTAATATTAGTGAACAAGATAGTATATTATGAATTATGAATGTTGAGGAAGCGAGTTTTGTATGCCTTTTGGCACTCTGTTGAGAGAGAGAGAGAGAGAGAGAGAGAGAGAGAGAGAGAGAGAGAGAGAGAGAGCTTACCCCGCAAGGGACATGGCATGATGATAAGTATGTAAGTAGATAGTTCATCATTGAAGGAATCCATTCCTGAAATAAAACGCAGCTGCCATGTTTGTCCAGCCAAAATACATCGCTAAAAACACCATACATTTGTGAGATATGCAATAGCTCTTGCTAATAGTCTGGATCCTTAAATTTTCCAATGCGCAAAGTGCTGCCATACTAAACGCCAAAAGAATGTTGATGTGGAAATGAAGAAGACTGATTATTTCATAGTATTACCTATGTAAATGCCTTACATTTAGTTTTCATATATATAACATGTTATCAAATTTCTAATATCTATATTTTTAAGTTAAAAAATGTGATTTATAATTTCTTTTTATCCCTTTTTCTGTCCCACTATTGGGCATGGGTCTCCTCTCATAGTGAGAGGGGATTAGGCCATAGTCCACCACACTGGCCCAATGCGGGTTGGCAGACTTTTCAAGCCGAGAAAATCCCTTAGACATGCAGGTTTCCTCACGATGTCTTCCTTCACCAAGCAGTGATAAATTGTAAACAAATACACACATAATTTTAGAAAAGTCAGAGGTGTATGCCGTACGAGATCTAAACCTTGGACTGGGGATCGAATTCCATACTTACTGTTTTTTGCAGTCCTTGGTTTTACCGCTAAACTATGACTGTGTGATCACGGTGGACGGGGTCCAACTTGAGGTGAAGCAAGAAAGCCCGCAAGAGCGGGCTAGGGGCGGTCGCCTCCTGCCCAGCGAGATGGCCAGGTGGCAGGGCTATCACCATTGCGGCTGCGACGACAACACGGCGCGGCACACGCTCGAGACGTACCCGGCTTGGGACGGGCAGCGACGTGAACTCGTTGCGGCAATAGGGGGGACCTCTCGCTGCAGAGCGTCGTCAGAGCGATGCTTGGCAGTGACAGGAATTGGGCCACGGTCACTGCCTTCTGCGAGCAGATCATCCCACGGAAGGAAGCGGCGGAGAGGGCCAGGGAGGCTGATCCTTCCGCAGACCCGAACCGCCGCCAGCGACTGGGGCGATGCAGGCGTGAATATTTGCGCCTAATGCCGCCCTGGCTGAGGCTGCGGGTGGATGGACCGGGGAACGTCCGCCACCCACAAGGCCTCCCGCGAAGGTGCGACGTTCCGTGTGCGGATGCGTCGCTCAGTTGAGGGTACCCGAGAGGGTAAGCCGCCGGCGGACCACTGAAGTAATCCAACACAGTACTAGTGGCCCGTCAACATAGGCGGAGAAACGGCACACGGCGGGTTTCTTTAGTGGGCGCGGGCCCCACACTACCCTGTTCGTTGCCCCGAACGACGGGGTGTGCGGTTAGGAACATTTTTTCCCGCCTTAACAAAAAAAAGGCTATGACTGTGTTAATCATAATAAAAAACAAATATTGAAATAAAAATTATTTGATTAAGAGTGGATTCGACCAAACTCTAATATATACAAGAATAACAATACCGAGAATAATCTATTCCAGGATTTCTTCTCTTAGATATTATTATTATTTATTCTCTTAGATAATCAAAAGTCGTTTTTCCACGCCATCTGAAGTATCGCTTATACTTGGAATAGCTATTCGCGAATAGCGAAGTGAATGTATAATACCCAGCAAAAAGAAATTGTTCTACAAACGGGACAGTGTATAGCTTAACTCATCTCAACTCTTATTTGTCGTATTATAGCGTGAGAAAGTAGCTGTCACGCGCCCTAAACCGATATTGGTTTCGAAAAATGACAGCACAAAAAAGATGACGCCATTTTTTTAATTCCTGGATTAACTCCTTATTCGATGCTTATCGGTGGTATAGTGACTATTACCAAATAGGCTCGCTATTCTTCGAATTGTTGTTGGTAAAATGTAAAATTGATTTATTCTCGAGTAAGTAGCGATTTATTCTAGGAATAAAATGTATTCTTGTTTGGTCGAATCCGCCCTTAGATACGTTTTTTATAATTATCTCTTGTTTACCCATTTATCACTTTAGCAAACTTATTAATGAAGTCAGTCTAATAAATATTATTGCAAAATATCAATTCGAAAATCTGGGATCTGACAGTTCTTACCACCAGGCATTCCAAGAGTTAATCATACGCTAAAGTTACAGCTATGTATGTGTATAACAAACGATTTGTAAAGCAATAAATCAAAGTAAAGGATTCCACAGTAAACAATATACGAGTACGTGACAACATCACAGATATTGAAACCGAGCAAACTTGTCACTCTATACTCCAAGAGTGTCGAGCTTTTTCTTCTTTATGCAAGTATATAAGTAATGTCATCCTAAAATGCGAACACGTATCTACACTATTCCCAAAGAGGCTTTAATATGTTGTCAATACCAACTGAATATCATATAGTAAAAGATTATAAAGACATATACCTATATTGGAAAAAAGAAGAAAAGAAGTCTGTTACATTTAGAATGATAATATATTTTATATTATTAGAGAATTGCTATGATTTATTAATTGTCCAGCAAAACCATGCTGAATCTAACAGATTTGTCAGATGTCCGTGAGCCAGATGTAATTTAAAAACGACTGCTCGCACGTTTCCTCACTTTTTGACGTCAAGCATCTAAATCGAAGCATAGTAAAATTGCTACAAAGTTATCCAAAAACACCTTCATTAAATATTAATAATATATTGCATCATGTCTTAAAAAAGATCATTCTAAACAAAAGCCTCTTGAATATTCATGCGATGTTGAGGAAGGCTGACAGGTGATTACAATTCATCTTGGCGGTAAGAAACCTAGCTTCATTTGTACGTGTAGTACCGAAGTTGAGACAGTTCGTCGTGTGTGAGACTCCCGTGTGAAGTGATTTATCGATGTGGTACAAGTTACAGGCTCTACGACTGTAAAAAATACGAGAACTGAAGTAATTATTTTAAATAACAATTGGGCTCTTTGTCAAATGGCAACTAACTCGAAGTAACCGTCTGTGCATAGAACCGAAAATTGTCGAATTGAATCGAAAACATAAAACTTGTTGTTTGTCAATCACATTTTATTGTACTGATGAGCAGCTAATAGTAAATTCGCGCCAATTACTGACCAACCGTGATAGAAGCAAATAATTAACAGAACTAATACTTTTCCCTAAAACGTAATATGAAATCAGCTTTTAGTTATCACCATAACTATATTATATAGTTTAGAATAAATAAGTAGGTAAATATTTATAACTCTAAAACCTTTAAAGTCAGTGCAAACCATTTTCATCTAAGTCAACGGGAACAGAAAATATTATACATTTACCTATATGACATGTGGTAACACGAAACCATTGTGTCTTACAGTCGGATGTTCAAAATTGTATAAAATTTGAAGATTGAAATGATAATGAGCTTTATGCGAGAAATCATTGTGAAAAAAACAAAGAAATATATATTATGCGACTAGATAAAATAATTAGCAGTCCCCAAACTATGTCTTGTAACTTGTACCATAAACAGAATCCCGCGTCGCATACTTATGAATTTAATAAGACTCCAGGAACAAATTATGCCGGCAACGAGTCAACTACTGGCTATAGCATGGAGAAACTTTATTAAGTACCGTCTCACCGTTCACTCGTAATCTGATTACAAAGTATTTTCGAGTCATATGAGACTATAGAACTTTAATTTGGGAGAACATTTGGTTGGTGGTTGAGGGACTCTTTCGTATGTTCATTTTGAACTTGTAAGATGTCAAGGTATTTGATGTTTCTATGGGCGCTTTTAGTATGCTTATCAAAGGTGAGGGAAAACTGCTGACACGCGGGCACGTGTCATGTACGATACATGACTCGTACAGCTTCATCAAATAGACAACAATAGATAATATATAATCGCATAATAAAATCGATGTTTAATAAGCTATATAAAATCCGTGCCACCAGCTTTTACCGAATGTTTAAGCCTATCAACCACAGGTAAATACATGAGTAATTATTAATACAGAATGAATATTTTAGAAAAATAACCCACCACACCCACGGATTGTCAATCCTGTGGGCCCAGCCAAGTTGCATTCTATGATAGCTAACGCTAATAGAAAACTATTTAAATGTATGGGAATTTGACATCTTTAACCATAAATAAAGAACCTATATTTATCTAAGTCTTTAACAATATCTATAACGCTAAGGTGCAGCACAGACGACACACTTTTTGTGCCATCGAGTCTGCGGCGCACAAAAAGTCTGCATGGCACACAAAAAGTCCATCGCGGATTTTTCACAGACTTAAAGTACACGACGCACATCTACGATAATTCTGTCGGTAGAACTGTAGGGACGTACACGCTGTGGAAATGCAGAGCTCGCGATGTATTATTGAAGTTCTGGGAATAATAGTATTTTCCGTTCAACCTCCTCACATAAATATATTTATTGTTGTGAATCGATTGATATATATTATTCATTGATGTTCTATATCTTAAACAGGAATCATCTAATGTGCCTGTAAGAACCCCTCTGGTCCCGGTACAAAAGTAATCTCTCTATCAGTTTGTGTTATTGTGTTACTGAATAATAATATTATTATGTACTTAAAATCCTTCATGGTTTACATAGGCAGGCATTTTACTAACGATTTTTTTGTGATTTTATATAAATAATCGTGCCATCTGCCTAATTGTGTACTCTTATTGTGTGTTTGTTACAAAACATTATAATCAATGAGCAAGGTATCGTGTATCATTCCTCTAGACCACGCATCCGAGACATGGGAACTTAACGACGAGATTAACATTCTGATGATATTCCCATAAAATCCAAACAGGTAAGTATATAACAAGTATAAGTCCAAACAGGAACGGAATAAATATTACAGCACACTTCTTCCCACATTTTTCTCTTTAAATACCTATTATAATATTCTGGCTTAGAATTATTTATCATAAATAAATTGCTGAGCTGTTTTGTACTTCTTGTATTAACATCGATTCATCGATCTCTGGCGCCATACTTTACATCCACCACTTAACGAGTCCGGTTGCAGATTAAAGTGTGCACCGTCTGCGTTAACGCTCGTTGAAGCAAACGTTCTATTACGCGGAATTTTTATCTGTCTGACTTTTTGTGCGTCATATGCGTTACTGCATATAATTACATAGGTTCTATTTTTATAGACTAAAAAGTGCGCCACGGATAGTACGTCGTCTGCGCCGCACCTAGGTCACGTGACTTAACGTTAGAGATGTTAAACTTCCATACATTTAAATATTTTTCTATTAGCGTTAGCGATCATAGAATGCAACTTGGCTTTATTTTAACACACACACAATAGCGAAAGTTGCCAATCCGTACTTCTCACAGATAGGGGGAATGTGATAATTTTGCGGAATATTGCACGTTGTGATTTCGATATCGCATGTTTGTATCGCATTTCGTTTTTCATTGTTTTGCATGCTACCTTGCTATTATCATTCTCCTCTATCTGTTAAAAGTGCAGATCGGCGATCTTTAGCCGGGATTGGCAATCCGTGGATGTCTGTTCTCCAAAAATATCAATTTATATGTAAGTATATTAATAACAATGGATTTCCACCAAATATCGCCTCATTCAATTTATTTATTTATATATTAATTAAACAATTTAGAAATCATTTGAATTGTTTATCTTTATATCAATTTGCAAACAACACAAATCCAAGACCTTGCGTAAAATGCAAGCACATATTAGGTATGCATCAAACTTATACCATAATTTATTAAATATACTAACCTGATAATTTAGCAACAATTAACTACTACCTATTATTCATTGAACAAACAAACATAGCATCACGCCTTTATTCCCCGAAAGGGTAGGCAGAGGTGTATTACAAACCCACGACTCGCCAGCTATGTTTATGTCCCACGTAATAGGAGGCGAGCCTATTGACGTCTACCGGGCACATTTCCAAACTCCGGGCTGCTAATGAGAATTTTTTCTTTTTTTTTTACGAAAAATCTCAATAACATTTCCCGACCCGGGGATCGAACCGGAGACCTCATGATCAGAAGTCGCTTACACTACCGCTGCACCACAGAGGCAGTTCATTATTCATTGAAAATTGTAAGATAGGTAATAATAGCTCAAAAAGCTCCAAATCTTTATGAACGGCTGGATTATTACAACGCCACACAAATTTTCGAAATAGACGTCCAGTATTAAGTTCTGAATATCACTAGGATTAAGTAACACAATGCGTAAGCGAAAAATAGTTTTTAGAGTCGAGTTATCTCCTGCGACATTATGTGGGAATCCGCTTTAGCTACACGAGAGGGTAGCTATAGAACCGAGCGTATAAAGGGAGTGATAGGAAGGGATAGTGTTTGTTTATCTTTTGAACTTGCAGGCTTTGTTTGCAATTTTCTGTAAAATAAATTTCTTTTAAAAATATGGAATGCCGGTTGAGTCTGAATCTATTTAAGGCAAAATGAAATTTCATTATACCGCTATCGTTGTTGTAATAATGTGATCTTACTGTTATAACTTTGTGTTTTGATATGGTTAGCTGAAACAATTGTGTTTTTATGAAAATCAAAAAAAGGGTTATAGGGTAGGATTTTTCCCCCCAAATTGGTAAAAGATAAAAGATCGCTTTTCGAGTGGTAGATGGTAGAGAGATCTATGATAAGATAGCAATTAAGCTTTTGAATTTGTTTCATAGTATTTAATCATCATAGTAATTTGTTTCGTTTGACACATAATCACCGGCCTTTCTATTATTACTGAACAATCTCCTTAGTTTGACGGTCATCTCCGCCATAGATATAGTATAATTATACTTAATTACTTATCATCACGCCATTTCCCTTGCGGGGTAGGCAGAGAGAAAAGAGTGCCAAAAGGCTCTATTCTTGCATACATCTCTCGCTTCTTCAACATTCATAACTCTCTTCATACACGCTCGCCGGTTTCGGAGACTCCTGACTCCACCTTCCTTCAATACATGACCGATTTGGTCTATGTAGGTGAGTCTCGGTCTCCCCCTGTACATACGTCCTTCCACTTTCGCATTGTATATCTTCTAGTATATACAATGCGAAAGTACAGTTATAGTATACCTATACTGACGTAGTATATACTATATCTATGATCTCGGCCACGTGACATTGACAAAGTTGTGGACATACTCCTGCAACAGTCATAAAACAAGAAGAAGCTTTTGAAGGCCGTCAATGCTATACTTGACATCTGAGAGGGTTTTTGACAGTAATGACACGTTTTATAATCTGATACAATGCCTTTTTAGCAACATATACAAAAACAAACTTACTATATTGGATTAATGCATGTAAATGCATTCCGATAGATGGCGTTGGTCGTAAAGACAAATGTGATGAGGAGATTGGGATGACCGCAAAGGTCAGTACGGTAGCTCATTGGCTTAGAGCACTTCCCCGGATTGGAAGGGACGCGGGTTCGTTTCCCGCTCGTAGTAAAAATCTCTTTTTCCTTATTCACAAATAATTTGTACTTTAAAAAGTGGCTGAGCATGTCAAATGCTAAAAATATAGATAAAAAATATATCCATTAGCACGCGTTATATACGGTAATCATAAAGTGCATTTTTCTCAATTTTGGATATTATTTGCGTGCTTTTGTTTTATGACAAAATAACAAAAATATAGCCGTAAAAGAATTGTCTGTACGCGTAGGCCCAGAAATGCGCATCCCCCTTTTTTATTATCCTCTCTAAAACTTATAAACGTAAACTTCATACACAAGTATATGCTATTCTAAAAAGAAAACCTTGTTTTATTGTAAATTGTAATCGCATATGTCACGTTACACAAAGTAATTTTTTGTTAACAAAAGATATATAACGAACGATGGGTCACCCTTCATTTAGTAAGGGCTCTAACTAAATCCTTCATGGTAACGCTTTGATGTTCAAAATATTTCTTTGTGCGATAAAGTGACGTTTTAACTGAATTAAGTGATACTGGATCGCAGTCCTTATAAAAATGTATCACGTGTCGTTAAATTATTTTACGATGACGTATATAACTAGATTTGTATTTACGCTTCCTGAGGTAGCCCTTACCTTGATTTGATATCAAAGCGAACTACCACAGACTAGGCTAGATGACGAAGACCAATAGCTAGCAGCGTCAGGCTAGAAGAATGATAAATGAGACTTTTATGCCGAGGTTCTCAAGTATAGCTTTCACACTTCATTTACTTGATCGCTTACGCCTCAGAAAACACAATAAGGTATAAATTCACGGCTGTCGTTTTCGCTCGCCGTTTAGCTGCCTAACACGTAAAATATTATTCTTTTTTATTTTAATGTAATCAATAGAAAAATATTAGTATGGTATCCGCAGTTTTACCCACATCGCATGCTCACATTTATGCACCGATCTTAAGGGTCATGACGTGATATTTAAATAGCCTTCTCATATCCTACATCAATAAGATTCTGAAACGGGAGTCAACATTGGAACAGTATAAAACTTGCTAGACAGATTTAAATTTCCGGCGGTTGTTTTATCTACTTACTCGTCTATACTATTATAAAACTGTAGCGAAGCTCTGTCTGTACATTTAAGATATTTGAGTAAAAATTACTGTAATAGGCTATATAGGCGTCTAAATACAAAACGATTCTTTTTAGAATTTTTGTCTGTTTGTCTGTTTATCTGTTTGTTCATCACGCAAAAACTACTGAACGGATTTTGATGCAACTTTTTTATTTGATAGCTCTTGATTAAACTTAAAAACTGGTATACATTTTATCCCGCTACTACATCGGGAACCTGAGATATAACCCAAAAAATGGCTTCTGGCTAGGGCGGAGCCGCAGGCAAAGGCTAGTATAAATAAAATTATAGAGGTCTGGTGTTGGGTGTGCATCACAGAAATCCTACTAAATAGGTTTTTCAATGAACTTTTCTAAGCTTCATTGACACTGCTCTTTTCCAAAAAAATATTGTGAAATCTTCATTTAATATAATTAAAGTTAGGTAGGTACAGCGATTTCTTAAACGAAATGCATGCTATAAAAGCATGTTTAATTATGTATATTTTCTGCTAATTAATAAACAATGTAGACCAAGTCAGTATTTTCACTTTTTTGTATAAACAAAATTAAGACACTGTGAAAAAGACGACGCACTGGATGACGTATGCAAATGAAAACCAATGACCCGATACTAATAAATTAGAACAAGGCGCTAGAGTTACAACGAACTGCTATGTAATCTAATATATACTTTATTACAAGGAAGATTTAGGACAATTTCCGTCACACGTCCCATCTCACCTTGAGAAAGCTAAATAAGTCTCGTGTTTCTATTACACATCTTAGTTTATATGTCTATACTTATTTACCGGGTGAATTGCGCAGCTTATGCTACCTACATAATTTACGTGTAAGTAAATCATAATTTTTGACATTTAGCACTTTACAAATCAATACTCGTGAAAGAAAACCTGTGACCGATTATAATATTGACTGCACAGATGGCGAAGTAGTTTAGATACCGGCCTCCCGCCCGAGTGTTTAGG
The DNA here is from genome assembly GCA_948253155.1 of Leucoma salicis. Lineage (NCBI taxonomy): Eukaryota > Metazoa > Arthropoda > Insecta > Lepidoptera > Erebidae > Leucoma > Leucoma salicis. Next base: position 27,584,224 of record OX411804.1, on the reverse strand, counting down.
GTTCGATTCCCACACAGGACATCTGTTAGTATGATCCACAAATGGTTTTTGTGAGTCTGGGTGTCGGTACTTTGTATCCGTGAAATTGTATGTTTGTAAAGTCCCCCGCGATACAAGGATTATTCCTTAACACTACGCATGATGACTTTATAGGACTAATAGTCGGATAAGCATTGATCTATAAAGAAACCTGCGGATAAGACACATTATTATAATTACAGCACACTGAGTGAACAAACTGACTTAAGCTACCTTCACATTTGGTTTGCTCCCCTCAATTTGGGATGGCTCCCTTGTTATAGGACTCAAGCGGGTCGGTACTACCTGTCGTAGAGCCAATCGTAAAGCACCTCGGCGTGTTTTGGTTATAGTGGGAGATAACCCTTCAATAATTCAATTCCCATATAAAAAAGAACTACGCAAAAGATGAAGCCAAAAAACAAAAAAATATCACGTTGCTGCAGAAAAAAATAACCATTTGACAACAAGCCAGTGCGAACGGTTAACTGTGGTTAACCATGCGTATGCAATGCAGTGGTATCGTTATTCGAAACCAGTTTATCAGTTAGCAAAAATTCAAACTTCGGTTCATTGGGACACTTTTGTTGGCTTTACTTGATTTTCTACTATCCCGACATTTACAATACTATAGAGCATTGAGCATTCCTGCTCACGGGTGGACTAGGATATTAGAAGTCAATAGTCGTACAAATTCTCACCCCTCACAATTATAATGATTTTAAAATAGTTTTTGATTTAAACCCACCCAGTATGCGTTCAGAAACAGAAAATAAATTCGCCTAATATTTCACAAATTATAGCAATTAATGATCTAAACTCATTTATAACCAACTAGATTCTGCCAGCTACTTCGTCCGTATGGACTTATTTACTTAAATATAAAAAGGCCCTTAATGGCCCCTACACATGACATCCATGCAAAAATAGCTAACCACGGGAACCATCCCCTTTTCCGGGATAAAAAGTCGCCTGACCTAATTTCATGACGATCGGTTCACTAGGTAGTGGCATGACAAATAAACAAACAAACTCACTATCGCATTTATAATTTTAGAAGGACTAAGCCATTGCCAGCGGCTACGCCGAAGCCAAAAGCTGGCTTCTCGGTTATATCTAAGGGTCCCGATATAGTAGCGGAATAAAATGTATACTATACCAGTTTTTAAGTCTAACCAAGAGCTATCAAATAAAAAAACATTGCATCAAAATCCGTTCAGTAGTTTTTGGGTGATGCGCGAACGAACAAACAGACAAAAATTAAAAAAATAATATTTTTGTGTTTAGACGCGCCTATATAGCCTAATTCAGTATTTTTTTCTCAAATATATTATCTTAAATGTACAAACATAGCTTTGTTACAGCTTTATAATAGTGTAGATAGATATAAGAAAAATTCTCAGTAGCAGCCCGGAGTCTGGAAATGTACCCGGTAGACGGCAATAGGCTCGCCCCCTATTACGTGGGTGGAACCTAAACATAGCTGGCGAATCGTGGGTGTGTGAAATACACTTCTGCCTACCCCTTCAGGGAATATAGGCCTGATGCTATGCTATGTTTTTAGATAGATATAGATGAAGCTTTGGAACCAAGTTTCCTAGAGCCAATGAAACTAAAAAAATGTTACTTCGTTTTGTTTATTTTGTTTTTAAAAAGACACTAAGGAATAATCCCTTTACAAATATACTATTTCACGGACACAAAGTAAACCAATCGCATACATTAACTTTTCTTATTAATGTTACTTTCCATAACTGTCTTGATACGGCCCAGATTTTTAGCTTATAGTGGCAGACGAACCACACCCGCACAGTTGTGAGTGGTACTCGTCGATCATATACTCAACTATATTATGAGTGTTGTCAAGCCACTGCTCACCATTTTATTTCACTGCTATAAAATGAAAGACGACAATGTGAAATTTTTATACAAATTTAACTTTTATTAGGATCTTTTTAAATTTGTGTTGATTCTCTTAAGATGTTCATTAGGAATGGAAAAAGAAATTAGTAATAGCAATAAATATAATCAAGATTCAGAATCTGTTGCTACACCCTCAATAACAAAACTCTCGGAGCCTCATTCCACGTGGTCGTAAAATAAAAGTTATTCAAATTAAACCAAAAAATAAATAAAGAAACAACGAAATAAAAAGTTTACTGAGCAGCGGTTAAAAATAAAAGTACTTAACAAAACGATGGTCTGGGGCAAGAAACCGGGCCGCAATAATTCCAGCGAATCCTTAATGCCAAACGTAACGTTAACTTGATAGCAGATAATGTAAATTGGACTTTGATAACTAAGACATACGCCTCGGATTGCAATTAAACAAATGTAAATTTGTTGAGGAGCAGAAAGACAGGGAGGTAACCGGAGGGGCCCTCGAAATAAATGACGAAAGACGTTCGTGGACAGCGCATCGCGTCCAAACGAAATTACTTTACACAATTAGCTTTTGGAAACGTTTCCCTCGGAAATAAGGTACAGAAAATGAACACTTACTTAAAATATGAACGCGTACTTTCACGGGCCTCGTGACGTAGGCGGTACTGTAAACGACTTCCGTGCACGAGGTTGTGGGTTCGATTCCCACTCAGGACAATTATTTGTATGATGAACACAGATATTTGTACTACGAGGGAGCTGTGACGTGAAAACCTTCCCGCGTTTCTTTTGCAGGAAAGTCCGTGGAGACCAAGCAATAGAGAGTATGAATTAAATCTAAACGATTTTGAACGATGTCAAAGTAATAAATGAAAAAAAACATTGTAGAAGGAATAAATGTAAGAGAAAAAGGCTTCGGGAAGAGCGAAAATTAGATTCGAAAGCTTCACACAGCGAGCGTTCGTTGTCGTTCAGACAAAATGAAGTTTGATCCTGTTTTTATTACGAGCCGAGATACGAAAGAATATGATCAGTTCGAAATATTATCTGGTTTAAACGATTTATTTTATTAATCTTGATTAACAAAGAAGCTCCGAGGGTTTCTATAACTCTGAGACGTATTTTGTGGTTTATGTTGAAAATAGTGTATTCTATATTATAGTTTTTTTACGTTATATTATCTATACTATTATAAAGCTGTAACAGAGCTGTGTCTGTACATTTAAGATATTTGAGAAAAAATGTCTGTATTGGGCTATATAGGCGTGTCTGAACACAAAACGATTTTTTTAGATTTTTGTCTGTTTGTTCGCGCATCACGAAAAAACTACAGAACAGATTTTGATGCAACTTTTTTTATTTGAAAGCTCTTGATTAGACTTAACAATTGGTATATATTTTATCCCGCTACTATATCGGGAACCTGAGATATAACCCAAAAATAAATTTACGTGTAAATATTGTAAATATTGCATGAAATACTATTTATTTTGTACTAAGGAAACTATGATATAATTGCTTAGGTGTTCTATACAATAACGAAAGCGTAACCTCTAATACGTATATAAAACACGAGACTTGGGAAGTGTTCAAGGAAAACCTTCCAGTATGCTAGAATCCCAGTACCTACTTCTGAGCCGGACTAAAATTTGTGGTTAGTCTTTTATTTCTTTACAAATAAAAAGTCATAACCTATTATTTTTAAGTAACATTCCGGGTGGACCAGAAGATACTCTATACGATCCCTTTTTTTTTTGTTACGGCGGGAAAAAATGTTCCTTGCCGCACACCCCGTCGTTCGGGGCAACGAACAGGGTAGTATGGGGCCTGCACCCACTAAAGAAACCCGCCGTATGCCGTCTCTCCGCCTTTATTGACGGGCCACTGGAACTATGTTACATTCCTTCGGTGGTCCGCCGGCACCTTACCCTTTCGGGCACCCTCTACTGAGCGACACATCCGCGCACGGAGCGTCGCACCTTCACGGGAGGCCTTACAGGTGGCGGACGTTCCCCGGTGCATCCACCCGCAGCCTCAGCTAGGGTGGCATAAGGCGCAAGTACCTGCGCCTGCGCCGCCCCGGTCGCTGGCGTCGGTTCGGGTCAGCGAAAGAATCCTCCTCCCTGGTTCTCTCCGCCGCTCCCTTCCGCGAGATAACCTCCTCGCAGAAGGCAGCGACCGCGGCCCAGTTCCTGTCGCTGCCAAGCATCGCTCTGACGACGCTCGGCAGCGAGAGGTCCCCCTCTATTTCCGCGACAAGTTCACGGCGCTGCTCGGCCCAAGCCGGGCACGACTCGAGCGTGTGCCACGCCGTGTCCTCGTCACAGCCGCAGTGGTGACAGCCCGGAATCGCTTCCCTCCTTGCGACTATGTGCAGGTATCTGCCGAAGCAACCGTGCCCCGACAGCACCTGCACCAGTCGGAAGGTAAGGACTCCATGCCTTCGCCACGCCCACTCCTCCAGCACCAGCTGGAGCGCCACTACGGTCCAAAGACCGGCCCGGGGCGCCTCCAACCGCGCACTGCACCTGGCCATGGCAGGTCTGTGGGCGTCGCCCTGCCACCTGGCCACCTCCCTGGGTAGGGGGCCCCTCCCGCTCTTGCGACGCCCGCCGATACACATCAGCGAGCACCTCCGCCTCCAAGTCCCAAGGGGGGATTCCAGCCAACGCGCAGGCCGCCTCGGTCGACACCGTGCGATATCCGCGTATGACCCTGGACACAACGACTCTCTGTGGTCTCCACAGAAGAGCCCTGTGCAGTGCGTCCAGGGACCCCGCCCATACGGGTGCGCCATACAGCGCCATCGACCGAACCACCCCCGCGTAAAGCCGTCGGCACGCATGTTAGGTCCGCCCATATTCGGCATGAGCCGTACAAGGGCGGACGCTGTGCCGACTAGCCTCAGGGACAGTTGGCGGAAGTGCTCGCGAAAGCGCCACCGCCCGTCCAGCACCAGACCCTGATACTTAATCTGGGCCTGCACCCCAATCTGGACCCCGTCTACTGTGATCGAGGCGCCAGCAGGTGGCCGACGTCGGGGCCCATGGAAAAGTAAGGCCTTTGTATACTTACATTATCTAGGTAAAAGTATATAATGGAAAATAATATTCATATTTCACACATTGCCTAGGCGCCCCAAGTATTCTATACCTACAATGCCTAAGTGTTGTATAGAATACCTGAATTATATAGATTTCCGGTTACATAAAGGCTGTGGCGTGTATGTAAAATACTAAAATTTACAAGCGATTGAAGCCGCAAGATACAGGTAGACTTACAAGACACTTTTTAGTAAGAGGATTTTCACTTTTGGACTCAAGAATCGTATATTAATTTCTCCTGAACCCTTTTTATTGGTTTATCTGCTCTTTCAGTTAATGAAAGATGTCATTAAGAATAAACAAATGGAAATAACGAAATCTTTGTTTTCAATTCTACACCTAATATTTTAATTTGTCTGCTTTGGAAGGTAAATGAAATCGAGATAAGTGAGATGACGTAGAAATGAATTTTAAATGTTCATTGTTGGCCTCTTGTTGCGGAGATCAATGAACGTTTTCAAAAACTCAGTGCATTAATTCTAGGCGCATAGTTTGAAATGTTTTTATGCATACCTTATGTTACTTAATGTATCTCATCGTCTCAGAAGGTATCTTCAGACAAAGGTATAATAGTTTTGTAGTTAAAAGATAACGGTGTTTCACCACCGCGCCTCAGAAATCTTGTAAAGCCGTTGGTTAGCTTTAGCTGTTGGCCTGATCTCTCTCCGGTCATGTAGGAATACCGTCCCACTTGAGCATTAAAGTGAGGGAAAGAACAGATACGATTATAATATCTTCTAAACAGTCAGCTGTTCACCGTAGATATTATTATTACTATATTTTTCTGGTATTGGTTAAGCTAAATACAACGCAGTAGCCACTAACCATCAGATAGGCATGTGACTGCTCTGTCACCTTAGCTCGCGTTAATTTCGACAATAGCAGCCGGAATTAAACGAACTTTATTAAACGTAGATATGATGGGTGGCCTAACATAACCTATCGTCTAGAACGCAGACGCGAAGGTCAGTATAAAAACAAGAAAAAAAAAACTATATGGTTGTCTATAAAGTCGGTTTACGGACGATAATTTTACGTGATAACGTCATAATATCACCTATGTTTTCTGAGAGTTTCACAAACAATGCATCGGTCGCCCTACATTTTTCTTAACGCGAGACTTTGTCGTGCGTGCAGCCGGCGTTCATCGATTTATAAGACGCTAGCTATCACGTCAAAAAACAATATGATTTAAACCAAAACGTCTTCAAATTTTGCTAACTTAATTAACAAATGCGAAACAAGTAAGTACACTCGCTGTTTTTATATTAAGTAAATGGTTCACTACAATGTAGAATTATATTACCTACAGATTTTTTGTAGTTCAGTCTATTAGTAATACCATGGATCTATCACGGAAACGCGATCCATGATAAATTAATTTTATATTTCGACGAGTCGACGGCTGCTCTGGAGAAATGAATTTATACAAGAGCGAAATGAACACCGATGAAATTAAGTAGGTACCGTTTTTGGAATGTACTCCTTTAAGAATCTATTAATATTGATGATATTGTTTCCTTACTCGCCTTTACTATATTTATATTCTAATATTATAAATACGAAAGTGCGTTTGTTTGATTGTTAATTATGTTTTCATGTCGTAACTAGGCCATCGTAAGGCTGCAGGCTAGTTTTACAATGGAATAATTAGGGTTTCCAGGTAGTAGGTAGGTTCTTTTTAAAGTTGCGGTCATAATCTACTATACTACATCATTAGATGAAATGGATTACAATTGCACTACGATTTTATTAATTTACTAGCCGCAGCCAAAAGCAAATTTTTCGGTTATATCTCAGGTTCCCGATATGGTACGAAGAAAAGAGTAGTTCTATAAACCACTTCTATATTTGGAAATATTAAAAGAAAATATGTGTGGAGGATGATGATAATTTTGAGAATACAGTGATGACACTGTAAGAGCACTACGGTTGAATACTATCAACGGTACTACTATTTATGCAGAACAACGTAGTTTCTTTTTCTTCATTTGTATAAAATTATAAAAAAAACCAAAACTGCACGCCTCATAATCTTCATTTTTCAGAATAAAATTGATTATTTGATAAGTAACTAATAACGTATTGGTCTTACTAAGTAGTTTTCAATAAATCACATAGATAGCGCTAATTTTAACTAATGTGGGTTTCGTCTTATATGCCATCTAGCGCTAATTTTAAGAAGTACTTCTATATGGGTCTATAGAAATAGTTCTCATGAAAGGTATAGCGCTGTAAGCACTATTGTTTTACAAGTGCAATATATGATAAATAGAGACATTTTAAGTTTGAAAAAATCAGTTGTTCTGTGTAAAACGAGAATAGTACCAACCTCACCGCTTCGCTTATGAGGCGTGCAATTAAATACCTACATACATAGTTGACGTTCAAGTAAACCTAAATAAGACACAATTCTCAAGCCTGAAATGTATTTGAATACTAACAAATTATAGAGTATAGGTAATGTAAATATTTTACATTGAAAAGTTACGTTTCATGTTTGATCATGTGATATCCACCATTGTTACTATTGATAAAACTTACTGATACAAAGTGCTCGTTTCTAAATATTTCGGGGATTTTATGTTATTACTATGTTACTTTTTTTAAGATTTTTTGTTTATAGCTATTTGTAAATTATTATGTTATTGTTAAAGAGTGAACCTACTCTTTTTTTTTTTTTTGAGAAAAAACATTGGTTGTTTTGTTCACGTGTTGTTACAGGCTAAAGTGAAAATGGTATAACAATCGTTTCATATTTCTTCCTGTTGAACAATCTGCATATTATTATATTATAGAGAACTAGTAATTAAGAAACACATTATAGCCATAACGAGAAAAGCTTGTAAAGAATTTGCTTTGTACTAAACTTACTAGGCATTTACTTTTTAACTACCTACTCTCCCGCAGCGAACCACAAAATCCACTCACTCAGCCTCTTCCAACTTTTTACAAGTTCTCATCAACCCCTTTAATATCCGCTGTGAAACTCTTTCAAAACATTAGGTTGTTAACCGCCACTTCATAAAGAGTTAACATTTTTCGCATTTAAGGCTGAAAACTACGGGGAACCATTCAGCAAAAGTGTTGAAGAACGCGATACCCAACTAGGAGTATAATTTTGACGGAACAAAAACAAATTGGTTTTCAGATATAATGTACTTTCCTTTAATTTTCGACATGAATAAGAAATTAAGAAATATTCAATCTAACGTATTACACTTTCTATTAGGTATAAGGCACACAATGGTCGGAAAACAGTATCTAATAGGTATAACTGGAAATATGACCTTGCGATAAAGATTAAGATCTTTGCTGTAATATTTTTGTTGTAATTGCACGCCTCATAAGCAAAGCGTTGAGGTGTGTTCTACTCCCGGTTTACACGGCACAACTGATTTTTCAAACTTAAAATGTCTCTATTTATCATATATTGTACTTGTAAAATAATATCTACACACACATATAAAGAACAAACACTATTTTTAACACTCATAATATTTTTGATGCCATTTTTGTTATTTAAACTAGTTAAAAAACTGTTTGAAAAAAATCTGGCTTGGACGTCCGTGAGTTGTAGGTAATGTATGTTAACACGATAACGACCAAAATACTTTACTAATCGAGTCTTTTTACACAATATTCCAATAATATGCTTGTTGCCGAAAGTGATTATATTATAGATCTACTAGAATACTTATTATAAAGCTGTGTTCAGAGCTATGTCTGTACAGAGCTATGTCTAGATGTCTGTAAAATATTTGAGAAAAAAATGTCTGTATTAGGCTATAGGTATAGGCGTGTCTGAATACAAAACGATTTATTTTTAGATTTTTTGTGTCTATATCTTTTGGTTCGTTCGCGCATCACGCAAAAACTACAGAACGGATTATCATGTAACTTTCTTTATTGGATAGCTCTTGATTGGACTTAAAAACTGGTATGCTCTTTATCCCGCTACTATATCCGGATCCTGAGATATAACGTAAAAACTTTGCTGCGGCGGACCCGCAGGCAAAGACTAGTATACCTATATAGGTTTATATCAATAATACTGATTTCGAGTATCCTGAAATATAATATATAATAAACAAAATGCCAGCTCATCTAAAGTCTACCCCAATAAAAGTGAAGCATAGGATTATGTCTCATAAAGGGATTAAATCCATAAAATTAGACGTACGGCGCGATAAATACCCAAAGCATAAGTCAGTATTATTCGACAGTCTGAAGCATATTGACAGTTATATAAAATAGTAACTCCAGGTTTGTCGTTGTTACCAAAACCAATACCAAAATATATCGAAACAGTTGTCCATAAATACCCAATATATCACAAAAGGTCAAGTTTAATTTTATCACACACTTCTGTTCGTTCGTAGGATCAAAATGTATTGGGGTACATAATATCGTGGGGAGTTTCTATCGTTAGTCAGCTGTCGGGGTTGACTCACCCTGTACCACTTTTATTTGTTTTTATACGAGGCTCCGTGAAATTTTTACCGTCCTCATGGAAGTTGTGTACGAAATGAAAATAGGAATCGGAAACAAACTTATCAATTTCGATTGCGAATACACGAATATTCGTCACATTGTAGCTTGTGCATTGTGTTGCGTATGTTTTAATAATTCTGGAGTACCTTTATATGGATTAAACGGACCAAAACATTATGAAAGTAAGTCTCATTGATGCTGAACAGAATTCTTTTGTAGGTAAGTTTCTAGAGGCAATAAGCTGGTAGTAAGACACTATAATATCATGAAAATTGTTGAGAATGTGAAGAAGGCCGAATTGCACTAAAGAAACTCCAAAATGGGAAATAATCCCTTTAGGAAAGCCACTTCTCAATTTAATTTAGCCACTTACGATAAGCTTCTAATAAAGTTAAACTACAATTATAAATATGTAATTTACAAATAAGTAAGCCCTTAAAAAGTTCCGAGTTAAAGTTCTCTATAAGTTAATCCACACTAGGATTAAAGAATAACAAGTCGTATAAATACATTGCAAGTTCAATAAAAGCTTTTATAATATACTATATAATCGTATTCATGGAATGGTATTGTAGAATATACATTTAACCATAAAATGGGTACGAGAATCATAAATCAGAGCGTTTTGAAGAAAGGAGGCAACACAAAGAAGGTCACCTCACACGAGACAAAAGATCTGTGACAATCAGCCCTCAGAATTATGCAGATAAAATGACAACGCGACGTATATCACACAATGACGAAGGACGGATCTATCGAAAGCAATTTCACCCAAAAATAGCACAAGTTAAAGTGCTCTTAAAAGGTGTCTTTAAAATTGCTTAGATGTGGCTCTTATTATGAAGGGAATCATCCCTTTTCGTGGGATGAGAACAATTTAGCTTTTTATGACGCTTGCAGTGGCGAAAGGCAAGCCTCGCGTCGGGCGGATTGATTTGAAGTTATTTACGATACAATATGAAATCGTACTACAAATCTTTGCAAATGATTATCTTAAAAATACGTTTACTTTCATAGATGGTCTCACATGTTCCTTAAGATCTATGTTTCTTATATTCTCTCAGTCTAAAATCTATGTTTCTTATTTCTGACAGGCTTACCCACAAAACATCCCCGTTATTCCCTAGGTAATATAAAAATAAGAGGCGCTGAAACTCGGGATGATCTCGGTGTTACAAGTGACACACATCTATGCCATTTAATCTATATGTAGGTACTACGAGCCCCGATGCAAAATAGTTCATCTAGTGTGAAATTTTCTGTGAGATTTTTTCTAACTTCATTATTTTTGTATATCTATATAAAATATTAGGCTGTTCTACTATCACATGTCGCGTTACTTATGCCATTTTTTAATTATGAACCAATAAACTATTTGATCTTTTTAAATTTATACATATCCTGTTTTAAATTCGAAGAAGTTATAAGCAAAATAGTTCGTCTAATTGTTAATCGATGCAAAAGAGTTCGTCTATCGGTGAGTTAAATAAGATTATTCCTTCTTTGTACAATTATGTTGCATAATTTAAATTTGTAAAAGTAATTCTGTATCATTTGTCAAGTGAGACAGTACAAATTCTGAAAATTTCAGTTTTTTTCATTAGTTTTCAAATAACAATGGGTCGTGGTAAACCCGTGTGTGAAAAGCTTCGAAAGCGAATAGTTTGTGGGGTCGATGCTGGCAAATCAAGTTACCAAATATCTAAAGACTTGATATTTCCCAGATCTACAGTCCAATCTATCATTCAGCACTATAAAAAGAATAGAACGACTTCTTGTTTAAAGAAAACTGGTCGACCACGCATCACAAGTGCAGTAGAAAACAGAATCCTGAAGAAAATTATCAAAAATAATCGTCGTGCTCGAGCTGAAGAACCCGTGAGTTCTTCAGCTCGAGCACGACGATTATTGGAAGGACATGGTTCACAAAGACGTCTCAGATGATACTTGCAAAAGAGTCCTAAAAAGAATGGGTTACGGATTTTACACCGCTAAGGAGAAACCACTGTTGACTGCTGTACAAAAGAAAAAGAGGTTGAAGTTTGCTCGTGATCATTTAAATTGGACTTCCGATCAGTGTCGTAGTATCATTTGGAGTGACGAGTCCAAATTTGAAATGACAGTCGGCGATGAAAGAAAAAAGGTGATTCGGAACAAAAATGAGGCATTTCATACTGATTGTCTCAAACGCAAAGTGAAGTTTCCGGCGTCTCTTATGATATGGGGCTGCATGTCTGCACAAGGTGTTGGTGGTATGCAGTTTGTGGATGGTTCTATCAATGCTGCAAGCTATCAAAACCTTTTAGAAGAGAATTTACTGCCCTCTATTCCGTCACTTAAGCATCAAGATTTTCAACAGGATGGTGCTTCCTGCCATACTGCAAGGACAACAAAGACGTGGCTACTGGCGAAAAGCATCCCTAAAATCGAATGGCCATCTAACAGCCCGGGCTTGTCGCCGATCGAAACCCTATGGTGGAAAATGAAAAAAGTTCTCCAAAATGAAACCGCACACCCTGTCGTTAACAGACGCTGCGCCGACTAGCCTCGGGGACAGTTGGCGGAAGTGCTCGCGAAAGCGCCACCGCCCGTCCAGCCGTACTTGATCTGGGCCTGCACCCCAATCTGGACGCCGTCCACCGTGATCGAGGCGCCAGCAGGTGGCCGACGTCGGGGCCCATGGAAAAGCAGGCCGTCCGACTTGTCCAGGGCCACCCTAAGCCCCAGCGCCCCGATCCTCCTGACCTCCTCCGAGTTCCCTAAGGTGGCCAGGAACGGCCGCTTCCTCGAAGTTTCCACACCGAGCCACGACCAGTGTGTCATCCGCATAGCAGATGACCGCAAGCCCAGGGGGGAGCCGAAAGCGTAGCACCCAGTCGTAACCAATGTCCCACAGAAGCGGCCCAAGAACCGAACCCTGTGGGACACCGCACGAAATGGGTTTCCTCACAACGTCCCCTATACGGCTCTCATAGAGAACGCTGCGGCCCTCAAGATAGTCTGCCACTAGCCGCCTCAGGTATGCAGGCACCCCGTAATACCGGAGCGCCTCCCCGATGCAGCTGAATGGCAGACTATTGAATGCGTTGGCGATGTCAAGCGACACTGCCAACAGCACTTCACCGCCGGCGACGACCGCCTCGGCCGCGGCCCTCAGGCGCATAATCGCGCCGACCGTCGAACGACCAGCTCGAAAACCAAACTGGGCGTACGACAAGTCGGGTCCGACGTCGCGCAGATGCTGGACGATGCGGGCAGCGAGGATTCTCTCCAGCAGCTTACCCACCTCGTCCAGCAGCACGATGGGCCTGAAGGCCCCGACCAAATCCGGCGTTCGCCGCAGCTTCGGCAGTAGTACCGGCTGGCACTACTGCCGAAGCCTTTCCCTGACTGCTGGAATGAGGGGAGGCTTCCCCTCCTTCCAGCAGTTCCTTTTCCCGCTCACCACATGCCAGCCCTCATCAGAGGGTGTAGGGCCGGTTGGCGCGGGAGATGGGACACGTGGATTCCGGGTATTGGTTGCTGGGGCCCGCGAGGGCTGTCCAGCACATGGAAGAGGAGGGAACTTCTCTCTGGGCTGGCTCTTGGGGCGCTGCCCAGCCTTCTGCGCCGCTGTCGCTTTGTGGGCTTTGCCCTGTCCCTTGGGCGACGCGGTCGCGGTCGCGGAGTAAGTGGCCAGGCGGCCGCCCTGACAGGGCAGCGGTGTTAGGCCTGAAGACGGCGCGGTCTTCTTTTTATTCGCGGCCAGCGGCAGCCGGAGTCGCGGCTCCAGCGGCACTCTGGCGTTTATGGAGTCTATGCGTGGGTCATAGATCACGCTAACACGATCGATAACCTGGCGCATCTGCTCCTCACTGAGCAGTTCGGGGGCCGGGGGCCCCGCGCCCGCCACTGTGGCTGCCGGCACGGCCCTGGCGAGCCCTGGTTTAGCTCGCAGGCCACCGCGCTCCTTGCGGAGCTCTGCCACCTCATCCTCGAAGCGCATGCAGCGCGCCGCCAGCCGCCTGTTTTTTTCAGACGCCGAGTGACGCCGGAGGGACTCCAAGGATTCAAAGGCCACCTTGGTTGCCTTCTTGAGGGCCCCGGAGAAGGTACCCCGAAGGTTCCGTGACCCATCCGCCACCGTAAATACGATGTCCAGGGCATCGGAGACCCTCTGGACAATCTGGTCTGCTGAAAGCAGATCAACCTTCCCCAGAGGCTCCTCTTGGAGTCTCGATGTGAGGAGGGTTTGCCGTTCCTCCACCGAGAGCTCCGTTCCCCGATCCTCAGTGTTCGCCTCATCCGCGCGGGTTTAGGCTCTTGTGGTCGTGCACCTACCGGCACCGCGACCTCTTTTTGCTGGCCTTCCCGGCCTCTCCGGCGGAGGCATCTCAGTGGAGCTGCCCTCCGACTCCGCCGCATCCCCTTCTAGCGCAATTGAGCGCTTCAGGAGTCGTGAGGGCCGCTCCAACGAGCCAGCCATCCCCGGCTGTGACCCTGATGGATTCAGTGCAAGCGAGCTAGCGGCCGTTGCGTCGCTGCCGTCGCCATCCGTCTCCATTCCCGACGTCGCAGCTGATCCGCTTCCTGCGGTATTACTTCCCGCGGGTGTGGGTTTCCTCCCACGGGTCCTCCTCTTCCTTCTTTTTTTTCATCTTTGGCGTCGAGTGCATGGTCAAGTATATGGGGGGAATATACTTAGAGCAGACAGAGCCGGTTTTGAGTCTCGGCTCTGTGAGGGATTCCCCAGGTGCGCTGCACCCGGGACCCTCCTGGGGACGTGTTGTCTTTTTATTCTTCGCCATTTTGTTTAGTTTTAAGTCCTTCGACTGTTGTTGTGCCACCCTCGCGACTAGATACCCTCCAGCCATTCATCCCTTCCGGGTGGTAGAGCTTGGATTGGGGTAATTTTTTATAGGGGTTTTCTTCCCCGCGGTCCAAAGACCCCCGGTCCTGTCCATTCAGGATTACGGGTCAGGCCGAACAGTGGTGTGCATCAGACCGTGCCCACCACTCGCAAAGCAAGTGGTGAGCCCGTCGCCCCTCAGGCTAAAAAGCCCCGTCTCCGTCTCCCAGGGCCGGAGGGGCTACTATGGCCCCACTGGCCCTCCACGGCAGACGTTCGGCCTACTGGGAGCAGTGAGCCCGTCGCCACTCGGGCTGAAAGGCCCACCTCCGGGGACGGAGGGGTCACTGTGACACCACTGTTCCCACCCCAGCGTCGGGGGGGGCACTATGGCCCCGCAGACCCTCCACGGCGGACGTACGGCCTATCTACTGTGCCCTCTGCTAATCAGAGGGACACGCGGAGACCCGTCCCCTGCCGGGATTCAGCCACCGGCACTAGAGTGCCGACGTTGCCCGGGGTGCACCAACGCGAAGGTATCCCGACCCGCACCCCACTATATCGGGAACCTAAGATATAAACGAAAAACTAGCTTTAGACTGCGGGGAAGCCGCGTGCAAAGGCTAGTATATATATTTAGAACACATTTCATAAGTCACAATAGCCGAGCGTATCAAGTACTTCAAATAAAAATTAATAAATTGTGTGCACAGATTTTATAGGCGTAATCTGGATCATTTCGTTGGTAATTATGGTTTGGTCAGTCACAGGTCGGCATTGTATCCGCACCCACTTGTTCCAATAATTATAAGGAGTAAGATAAGGCGGCCGGCACGCACGCCACCTTACTAACCCGACTCCAGCCCCTTGCTTGACCTAAAAATCGTCGATCTATAGAATTCCTGCACTTAACAATCCTTTGTAAGCCAAAGTTAAAATAAAATGTTACTGCTAAATAATTTGAGTTGTTAATAGGCTTATTCAAGCGCACTTAAGTAGAAAAAGTCCAAATGATTTGGGAGAGCTAATTTATTATAATTATTAAGAAGTACAAAATTATGGGTGTTCTGGTGAATGAAAAACAAAAAATTGTACCTTATCACACAACAAACTCTCTCCCTATCCTCTCTTTAGTATCTTACCTATCCTGTCCTTATTATCCTTCCTATCCACCTCCTATCCCTTGCCTTGGAGATAGCGACGCGCGAGTAATGCCTCTGGTGCTGTTAGTGTCTATAAGCCACGGTAATCGCTTACCAACAGATGCTAGTTTACCACCCACGTAGTATAATAAAAAACCACGTCGTTCGCGGCAACGAACAGTAGTGTGGGGCCTCACCTACTAAACTAAATAAACCTACCGTGTGCCTGATCTCCGCCTATATTGGGAGTGGAGCACAGGAAGTGTGATATTACTTCAGTGGTAGAAACCTGTATGCCTTAGAAGATGATGTGAAATCTACGAAACTGCATTGGGCCAGCGTTGTGTACTATAGTCCAGATCTCTCTCTCTTCTGTCGTGCCCTACATAGTCTAAGATCCGGCTGCAGAATAAGTACGTTCATCAATTACATGCTAAAAACCTATTTTTTTTTTTTTACATATATTTATGAATAAGAGAATATATATCTACCAGGGTGCCCCATCAAAATGTGGCCGCTAGTATTTTTAATTTTGAATTGATTATTTGAAAATAATTTCACTCACTTTTTTAAATAAAATATCATCGTTTATGTAAAAAATAGGTTTTTAACATGTACTTGATGAACGTACTAATTCTGCCGCCGAATCTCTTACTAACAGAGGGACAGTAATGGATTGCAAAAATACAGACTATGAGTACCGCCATCAAATAATAAAGTGACAACCGCACGACCATCAGGGGAGATGGAAGAAATGTATAACATTTCGGAGTACTCATTACTCTAAATACCCCCGAAGAGTAATTTTTTAACCGCACCAGTACTTTTAACTAATAGTCCTCTTGCCTGAAAATGGAATCAGACCTAGGTACAACTAATAACTACTTACCACAATAAATATTAAGAGCAAATCTATAACTATTACGAAACTATAACAGAACTGTCTGCACATGTTATTTAAGAAAAAAATACTAAGCTAATGTTATCTCAGAATCAAAAGTATTTTTTTCATTTCTGTCGTTTATTTTCTCGCAAAGATTAAACTACTTTTTCGACAGTTTTTACTAGCTCTTGATTAGATTTTAAACTGATATACAATTTACGTGTTTAATTTATCAAAAACCAAATATATAAACATAAAACAATGCCTGCGGCTCCGCCGCTGCTGCTGCTCCGAGGCTGGTTAAATATAAAGAAGAAGTAGATACCCGTCGCAGTTTAGGAACACACACGTAATGTAATTAATATAACAAAAATGAAACAGAATACCACTTAGGGTACAGCAACAACACAGTGTATTACAGGAATATCTTCGCGTGTGAAAGAATTTACTCTAATGCAGTCTCTAGTATCTTAGCGGCAACTGCAGCTGTAGCACTAGTTGCGGACATATTTAATAAAACTGA
Organism: Leucoma salicis; assembly: GCA_948253155.1. NCBI lineage: Eukaryota > Metazoa > Arthropoda > Insecta > Lepidoptera > Erebidae > Leucoma > Leucoma salicis. The sequence continues at coordinate 27,567,348 of OX411804.1, read as the reverse complement.
CATACAAAATGTATGAAACAAGAAAAAAATTGTATTATCAAAATATTTATAGGGCTTCGTCATTATTTGCTATGAATACTAATTTTAATAATTAAGCTTACCTGGTCGGAATAATGTATGCAAATACAACCGACTGATGACACACCTGGCTGTTTTTCAGGAAATGCAGGTTCAAATCCTGCTCGTGCTCAATTACACATTTTTGTTAATTTAAAGGTATGGCTAAGCATGTCAAGTGGTTAAAAATACATATGAATATATAAATACCAAAATATTCTAGACATCAATTATTATCATTGATGGTGGTGATGGATTGATAACATAATATTATACTAAACAAATAATATTAAATCACTACATGTTGTAAAAACTATAAGAATTAGACATTTAAGCACTTACATCCATACAATGAAGAATAAACTTGACGAAGCGGAGAATATAACCTGAAAAACAAAGCAAGCGTTTACATACAAAGCCTAGCGTATGAGTACATTTTTTTGCGATTTAAATGGCATAAACGCGGTCAGCAGCATATTGCTTAATATAGTAGTATACTTAAAATAGAATTTAATCCCTGGAATTAGGGCAAAACTTATATAAATACTCATGGCTTTTTATAAGTTGCCTTAAAAGTAGCATATACTTAGTTACGTGTCCATCAAATGGTGCTGAAGAGTTTATAAAGTTGTAGAGCTTAAAAACCGTTGGTACGACTCAATACTAAATATAACTACTTATTGTAAAAAAAATATATAATATTTAAAATGATATTTTTTGAAATAAAGCGTCTTAAATGAGAGGCACTTCTGAGTACTGCGTCGTTATAACTGAAAAATATAGAAAAAGTTTGACATAAGCTTGCGATAAAGGTACCGTTGTTAGGTAAAAGAATTTCCATAATTGTATGTTTGCTGTTGCTAGGTTACTGCATTACTTTTGTCATGTGCCAAGAACAATGGTGTAATGCGTAATAAAACTAAATAAACTTTAATTTTTCGCCAGACTCGCTTTATAATAAATTGTAAAGTGAGCACATTTTATACCTAGCTACTAGCGATGTAACGAATGTTAGTTTATAAGCATTCGCGAACGCGAATGCGGATGCGAATGTTTCCCTCCAACATTCGCGAATGCGAATGCGAATGCAAATGTTGATTTTCAAATAAGCGCGCGCAAAATATCGTACGGGTTTCACAGCATAGTGTCACTGTCAGTCACCCATGTTTAAACCGAATATAGCCGAGGTTCATTTTGACAAGTAGATTGAATGAAGTTAGCCCGCCCACACAGGTACGTGTACAACGCCATCGACCGGAATACCCCAGCGTAAAGCCGCCGGCACGCATTGTTTAGTCCGCCTATATTCGGCATGAGCCGTGCAAGCCTCGGGGACAGTTCACGGAAGTGCTCGCGAAAGCGCCACCGCCCGTCCAGCACCAGGCCCAGATACTTGATCTGGGCCGTCACCTCAATTTGGACCCCGTCCACTATGATCGAGGCACTAGTAGGTGGCCGACGTCGGGGCCCATGGAAAAGTAGGGCCTCCAACTTATCTAGGGCCACCCTAAGCCCGGCGCCCCGATCCTCCTGACCACCTCCGAGGTCCCTAAGGTGGCCGGGAATGCCGCTTTTCTTGAAGTTTCCGCCCCGGGCCACGACCAGCGAATCATCCGCATAGAAGATGACAGCCAGCCCGGGTGGGACCCGACAGCGTAGCACCTATTTGAAATCGATGTCCCACAGGAGTGGCCCTAGAACCGAACCCTGTGGGACACCGCACGACGTGGGTCTCCTCACAACGTCTCCTATGCAGCTCTCATAGAGAACGCTGCGGCCCTTTAGATAGTCTGCCTCTAGCCACCTCAGATATGCAGGCAACCCGTGATACCGGAGCACCTCCTGATGCAGCTGAATGGCAGACTATTGAATGCGTTGGCGATGTCAAGCGACACCGCCAATAGCACTCCACCGCCAGCGACGACCGCCGCGGCCGCGGCCCTCAGGCGCATGATCGCGCCGACCGTCGAACAACCAGCTCGAAAACCGAACTGGGCGTCAGACAAGTCCGGTCCGACATCGCGCAGGTGCTGGACGATGCAGGCAGCGAGGATCTTCTCCAGCAGCTTACCCGCCTCGTCCAGCAGCACGATGGGCCTAAAGGCCCCGACCAAAACCGGAATTCACCCCGGCTTCGGCAGGACTACCAGCCTCCCCTCCTTTCAGCAGTCAGGGAACCGTCCGGACGCTAGGTACGCGTCGAACAGTCCCCTGAGGCGGGGCACCAGGTGGTCCAGAGCCAGGGCCAGCACCCGGGTGGCTATCCCGTCTGGGCCGGGGGCGGTGTTCTTGGAACGACACCGCGAAACAGCCACCCCCATTTCCGACGCGGTGACGGGCGGTACACTGAGGTCGGCCTCCTGGTCGCTACCTGGCGGTGCCATGACCGAAGGCGTGTGCTCCGCCTTCGTCGTAGGAATAGGCCCTCGACCACCTTGATGAGGACGCTGGGCTGAAGGGTCTTTGTGTGACCTGAGTGTGGAGCTAATACAAAACTAAGCCTAATGGTTCGTTTTTATCTTATTCTTACGAGTATTAAAGAACTCCGTCCATTTCGGAGCGCTGTAAAACCCTATCCTATCCTTAATAAAATTAAACAAATTTATAGTGGAAATTATTCTTTAAAAAAGCCTCTATAATATAGCTCTAATGTGATTTTATTGTAAAATGACCAGAAAAAAAGTAATAACAGCCAAAAGAAAAGTTGTTCAAAAATGTGCAGTTATTTTTGTTTATAACTTTTTTGTTTTCGATTTTAGGATAAAAAGTAATAGAGTAAAAAAGTAGACAATTTAATTTCCTACAAATAATGCTTTACAATATTCTGTAGGTTTGCTAGTTAACGAGATACAGCGCGAAAACCCTTTGCACCCTTTTTTCCAAGGTGGCGGCCGGGGGACAAGGGTGGCGACCCCACAAACTTGAACTTACGCTTATACTAACCGAAACTACACATCAAAAAAATAAAATTGCGTACTCTAAAAAACGCAACCCTAAATGTAACTTTTCAATGGACTAAATATATTGGCAGAACATTCGCATCGTTTCATGCGAATACGAATGCGAATGCGAATTGTTGAAAACAGGCGAATATTCGCAAATGCGAACATTCGTTACATCACTAAGCGTAGCTAGTAGCTACTTACCAAACACGTCATCTAAATTAAAACAAAGTGCTTTTATTTTTGTTACTTTAAATTCCCCTAATTTTCCATTATTTTTTCCCAACCATGTAACCAGGCCGCTCGTGTAGGTTTCCTCGTGATATCTTCCTTCACCGAGAAATGATAATTACGAAAATACACAAATATTTTATAGATCTCTAACGCGCCCTGCGTATTTAGGGTCTCGAACTGCCGATCGAACTCTTTGCATAAAGATCTTTAGTTTATTTACAACATAAAAAATTGACGATTACTGCGTATCATCATTTTTGTCCAATCGAAATTGCTTTCATTTTAACTAAAACTCAGAACTATCTAGTCTCATTTAGATATACATAAAGCTGCCAAGCAGTCTGAAACCTCCCGGAAGACGTTCCAGATAAATATAGAAATACCGTCAGTGATGAACAAAGACAGCTACGACTTCGGCTACACAAAAGCTCAACACCAAAGCACACATCATTCAATACTCAACGACGTCAGTTAGTGCAAGTTAACAGTATTGTGTCCTCAACAGAATATTAACTCATCTCCGTCAAAATATTAGTACAATGAGAAGACAACATAAACTTCCAAAAACATATTGTATTGTCCGCTTTTTCCTGAAGACAATAAGTGCCAAGAGAATTTATTACTCTACGAGGTTGATTGTAGGGGAGTTTACTGATCATTCAGCTACCACATGTTTCTTGTTGTTAGGAAAAAGTTTAGGTAGATCCTAAGTTTTAGAATCCATTTATGTATACAAAATCTATATAGGTACATATGAAATTGCTTGTCCTGACTGACAATCAACACACAGCTAAAACTGCTACGACTACAGAGCAGAACTTTGGAGCGTAGATTTATTATATGTATCATAAAGGAGTAATTTTTTTCTGAGCCCATTAGAAAACGTTGCGTTTAATGATGGCATTATACTCTAAAACAAAAACTGCAAATTCCATATGTATGCAGATGATATACAAGTGTATATTTCATTTAAAGCGTCAAACATATGGTGCAATATTTAAAATGAATTAAGATCTCTCCAGTAGGTATTGCTAAATGGGCCACAGACAATTATTTGCTGCTCCCAACCTAGACAAAACAAAACATATACTGTTTGGTAGTAGGCAACAGCTCGCTAGTTTAGATCCTACTGTGAGTTTTAAGGTCTTAGGACAAACTATTGAGCGTGTACAGGAAGCACGAAATTTAGGCTTGCTTATGGACAGCGGCCTGCATTTTGAAAACATGTGGCTCACTCTGTAAAAAATTGTTTCTATAAACTAAAAGTATTGTATAAAATTAGGCCTTATACGAGTATATGTCAAAGTCTGCGTGTACATTTGGTGGAATCCTTAGTACTGTCCAAATTAAACTATATGCACAGAGCAGTTCGCCCACGTCTGTTAGCCAGAACACTAAAAATTGTACAACGAGTGCAAAATGCCTGTGCTCGGTTTTGCTTTAACATTCCGTTAAGGGCTCATGTCACTCCATATTTAAACAAACATTAATTTTTATAGAGTATAAAACATCTTCGGATCAGCATCAGCGATCTCTGCGGAGAATCTGTGGAGTGAGGCTGACTGACCGCATTCGTAACAATGACGTAAGAGAGCGAATAGGTATGAAAGAGAGTATTGGTGTAAAGATGCGAAAGGGAATGCTCCGATGGTTCGGACATATGGAAAGAATGCCGGACGAGCGACTGGCTAAGGAGATATACAATGCAAAAGTGGAAGGATGTAGATACAGGGGGAGACCGAGACTTACCTACCCAGACCAAATTGGTCATGTGTTGAAGGAAGGTGGAGTCAGGAGTCTCCGAAACCGGCGAGCGTGTATGAAGAGAGTTATGAATGTTGAGGAAGCGAGAGATGTATGCAAGAATAGGGCCTCTTGGCACTCTGTTCTCTCTGCATTCTTGCACCCCCGCAAGGGAAATGGCGTGATGATAAGTAAGTAAGTAAGTATAAAGCATTTCAAGAAATGTAAAAATTACACTTTTTAAAAGTTATTGTACCTCATTATGTACGTGCAGCATGTGGGCGAACTACACGCACAAGTCATACAAGACATACCCTACGAGTCCAGTACAATAACGCGCTACGGGCGACGCTGGGGCTGCCGCGCCACTGCAGCGCGTCGCGCATGTTCGCGGAGGCGCGCGCGGACTGCTTCTACGCGACGATGCGTAAGCGCTGCGCCTCGCTGGTGCACCGAGTGCGCGCCAGCCCCATTGCTGCGGGAGTCACGTCTTGTCCCTCTATAATACTAACACTAGATATTAAGGAATTGTATGAAATGTTACTAACACTAATGGGCTTCGTTGCTTAAAAAAATAAAGATTTTATTATTTTTAAAGCGCGATATTACAAGATCACAAGAAAAATGCCTTTGAGAAATAATATATATACACAGCAGTAGCATAAATGATAAAGATCAATAGTAAGACGTATCAATACTAATATAATACGGTGAGAAAATAACTTGACATAAATATGTGAAGTGTGAGTGAGCATAAAACATTAGTTCGTCAGATGGTTTATACAGTACATACATTTAATATTTAAAAAAATAAAAATAAAATGCCTGTGTCATTGGTATCAGACCGGACGACAAGGAGGTAAAGAACCGGATGCGCACCTCGAAGTTAAGATAGCGTACAATGACGCCAGATTTCGAGCGGCCCTAAATGGACAATATAAACTCCTAAGTACGGAATAATTGCGAGTACAATAATAGGTACTGTTTGAGATCATATACGTAAATGTAAAGGATTAATTAAAAATCACGTAAATGTATACATAGAACATGTATCAAACAACTATTTACCAGTACTTACACAGAAAGTTTCAATTTTACTTAGTGACAACACTAGAGAAAAAGTCCTTTTGCACACATTAAAGGATAAACCCGGATTAGTGTCCGTTCATACTGAGCGGCATTTTTATTTTTACACAGACCGGCTGCATACGCTCGAAGCCGACCAAGCCGCCCACACAGGCCGGCTGGGAGAGCATGGTTAAAGGTACGCACTTGGAGTCGGAATCATTAATGTCGGCAGCTCGAGTGCAAGAGAGCACGCACGCGCATATAGCAGCCGACCAGTTCACAGAGGCGGCCAGCATTATCAAACATCTTCTGTCACAATAGACATAAAACAAAAACTTATTTCAAAAATAAAACTTATTTCAATTTATCTTATAAAATTATAACGCTATTTTAATTACGAACAACATTTTCTTTGCACTCTGAGCCAGTCCTATGTAAACGGACACTTAATGGACGACAAAATGTATTCGTCCAGTATTGGATATGACTACACAAGTCAACTTTGTTAAGGTAACTTCAATAATTACAGTCATCCTCCAACTTCTGATTCTATTTATCTATATCTCATTATTTACTATCATCATATTTGAATTAGGTAGTATAGTGCCTGACCGCATGAATAGTTCAACAACAAGTTTAGGTGCTCGCGGCAACTATTATGTAATTGTCAGCCCTATAAATTTAATATTTTAAATTTTACTTAACAGCCGTTTTGACACGTTTTGGAAAGTACAATAATCGAGTAATCCGCTTATAACGCTTCAATATATCCATTAACGCCGACGAGGATTACCTTATCACCATCGTAATCAAACTGACAGATGCGGTATATCAAAGTAATATTAAAATTAACACGGTCTCTTAGAAATCAGGCGCTTCTAGTAAGTAAATAAGAGTTATAGCAAAATTAACATGATCTGTTATAATTATAGAGAGTTAAATGAAGTAAGCGAAAGTTCCAGGCACCTAAAAAAATATTGCATTTTACAACAAGTATCGTTTGATACATTGTTTGCGTGTTGCCTTTTTTATCAGACATAATTTAACTACATTACATAAACCCATTTATAAATCAAGTTTTAAATAGCTGCTACTTAATCTATACTATTATAAAGCTGTAACAGAGCTGTGTCTGTACATTTAAGATATTTGAGGAAAAATTACTTTATTAGGCTATATAGGTGGGTCTAAGCATAAAACAATTTTATTGACATATTTTTCGATTTTTTGTCTGTTTGTTCGATCACGCATCACGTAAAAACTACTGAAAGGATTTTGATGCAACTTTTTTATTTGGTAGCTGTTCATTAGATTTAAAAACTGGAATACATTTTATCCCGTTACTATATCGGGAACCTGTGGGCTGTGACATAACCTAAACAGTAGCTTTTGGATGCGGCGAAGCCGCGGGCAAAGGCTAGTTTATCCATAATCTTATTCAGAAAAAATCTTTAAATTTTTGGGATACCTTCAATCCTCTATGTATCATATACTTAAATTAAATGTAGATATCTATATCAATTAACACAAAGTGCGAAATATGGTTGCTTAGCCATATTTATGTATGCTCAAAAAATACATAAAAATATCAAAATATGTATCTATTTCATTAGTGGTAGAGCCTTGCTTATCCCACCACGAATGGGCCAGCTCGATCGGGAAAGTACCACCCTCTCACAGCAGAAGATCAGCGTGAGACAACGGCTCTGTATTATCCCTCTTATCATCTATTTATTATCTTTCCTCTCCACCTACTATCCGTTTCTTTGGAGATGGAAACGCACGTAATACCTCTGGTGTTGCTAGCGCCTATAAGCTATGCGGTAACTGCTTACCATCAGGTGAGCCGTATGCTAGTTTGCCACCCACGTAGTATAAAAAAAAAACAATTTTCTTGTCTAAATAAAAAAAACGCTTTATTATGTTATATTAATTGTGATATAGACAGAATTATGTAATAATAACTTCTATGTTTTTAACTAGTTTAAACCGACATTAATTGGTAAAGCTCCAATTTGCTGTGGGATTATGTAAACTGTCACCTCAAACCGATCATCTCGAGCTTTCATGCTAATATCTTGAATACGCACAAAATCATTAATTAACGTTAGGAAAGGAGGATATTAAATTTAATACCACTAATGAGTTCGCAGTATAATGACAAACAATAAATTCATTGCGTCAAAGGTGTATTTTGAAGTGAAGTATTGTTTTAATTATTTAATATAACGCATGTCTTATTTAAAGGCTTTAAAAAGGAATCTAAATATATAGTGTTAATACATAGTCGCCTATCAGTTTTTTGTAATCTGTTCAGTTTGGCAATGCTAGTTATCTTAATATTTGCATAAGAATTCACCCACGCGATAAGGATCTATTATCTTATATCGGCTTGACCTAGCAGCTATTAAAGCATCTACACCGGAATTGATATTGATGTTAGAATAAAATTAATCCTTCTACGATTATTACATGGTGCCAGATAACCTTTGGATAGGTAAAACTGACACCTGATTTTGATAACTAAACAACAAGCCAGATAAGAACGTTTCATTTTTTTAGCTAATGTTTGTCTCATACATACTCATACGTTGTCGGATACATGCCATGGCCCGCGATGCTGACGCAATATGGGCTGGTAGACATCGCAAGCGTTGACAAAATGGGTCGAGCATTCCGTCTCACGATATTTACTTTATTGGGCAGTGATTGTCAAATAGCGTAGTGTATGCGACTGCTAATCATGAGGTCTCGGGTTCGATTCGAAGAAAAATTCTCAGTAGCAGCCCGGAGTTTGTAAATGTGCCCGGTAGACGTCAGTAGGCTCGCCCCCTATTACGTGGGACTTAAACATAGCTGGCGAGTCGTGGGTGTGTAATACACCTCTGCCTACCCCTTCGGGGAATACAGGCGTGATGTGAGGCATGTTTATGTATGTCAAATACAATCAATTTTCCAAAATTTTCGTCTGAACTGGGAATCAAACTTGTTACGGCGTCGCCTGCAAAGGCGACTTCGGTCTTTGGAAATACCATTAGGGTAGTCAATGCATTCTTTTTTTACACGTGTAAAGATTAACTGCAAGTTGCAATTGCATATAAAAAAATCTATCTATCCTGCTTTGTGAAGCAGGATAGATAGATTTTTATACTGTGGTATAGTTGCGTCCATGAGCGGCAGTTATTAATTACCATAAGGAGAACCGTGGCTAGCTTGCCACCACAAGGAATAAAAAAAATACTAAGTACACACGTGAACGTAAAATTACTTCTTTTCGGCCTGGTGCACTGACGTGTGCCTAGATCTAGTACCACAATATAAAGAATATAATTTAAATCACACAGTCCAGGCATATTAAATATGAAAAGAGCACACCATAAAGTAAATATTTGTGTAATCATTTCATAAATGTAACGAGTAGTTAATAAGTAGTTCAGACTGTTCAGCAATAAAAATAACAAAGCAATACAATACTAAGTATTACCTTGTGGTAAAAGTAGGCCGTTTTACGAAAAAACTATATTTAGAAACGAATTTTACACCGTAGTAGTAAAACAAAGGGCAGTTTGTGCAAAATTCCATTTTAATAACAAGTGTGCCAAAAACGTTGAATACTGGACATGAAATACCTATTAGAATATAGTATAAAGTGAATCTAGTCCCTGACCTACTCCCATTTCAGATATGAGAAGCAAAATAAAAAACGAGACAACGAGTTGCCAACACGTTAGTTTTAAAACGCCATTTGAAAAATCTACCACCAATCTTATCTAAGTGCTGTACTGTACGTAGCAAACAGTATATTTACATATCTAGTTTCGTAATGAATTGACTTAAAAGTCAAAAAAATGTCATTGACAAAAAACTCATCTTAAATATAGTCATTCTATCCACTATTTTCATAGTAATTCCTTCCATATATGCGTATTATATTACGATAAGTTACTAACGATCGGTGTACAAAAGAGAGCGATAATAATAGTCCAGTCATTCTGTGCGAAAATAGGCCCTGAATTGTAAAGTGAACCAAGGAAGCAGTTTTTTTATATGCTTTTTGTTGGTCAGGACAGGTTAATTTCAAGATTCGAGCTAAGTTCGGGCAAGTTTTCAACTCCATGGCGTTTTCCGCCACCTTGAAAATAAAGGTGTATTTTTGATTCCGTTGTAACTCAGCTCCTCGTCGTTCTACGGGGAAGATGTCTTGGTATTTTTTATATCCCACTTGGGGGTTTCTAAGGCATCCCTCCCCGGATTTTGCCCGACCACACCACATTTTTTTATAGAAAATTTAGCGAAATTTTCCCGTTTTTTTTTAAATACCTATAGAGCAGTCGCAACCTATCCTGCGTACATCGAGTCTACAGACCACATAACTCTAAGAAGCACGTTTTCGTGCTAAATATAAAATACGTATAGGTTTCCTCATTGCTAACAACCACTTTATACATTCAATAACAAGCTTATTGCTCAAACGGAACTGAGATTATAGCACTAACAAGCTTAATCTCGGTGCACTCTTTGATTCCAGTTACGAGAGGGGAGGCCAAATACCAAAAATACAAGGGACAGTCCTGACGTTATAGTTACCATAACGAAATATGCATTAATACAAAGCTATTATTGTACGTGGATAAAATTGTTAGCAACGAAAATAAGCTAATTACATATTAGATTTATTTTAGACTTGACTAAATTTAACTTGGAATCTAGTGATATCAAAAGATTAGAGATTTTTTAAATGAATTAAAAGAGTTAGTATAAATATGTGTAACGATGTAGGCGTATCGATATTGTTGTAACATCCGCTGTGAAAAATACAACATACGAACAGTGTTTCTTCGGCATGTTACGGCATGTTTATGGGTCGCCAGAACATTAAATTTTGGGCACGCGATTATGGCAAGCTATACATAGCCAAGATCCAAGACCGCAAAAAGCATTAAGTGTTTGCTTTGGATAAAACGATCTCATTTGTACATTAAACGTAAGAGAGCTAGGTTACAAAGATTTATTATCCCTGCGTTAACTATGAAAATTTACGTTAACATTGTACTTAAGCGCATTTACAATTAAAGGTTTATGAGATTTTAATTTAGATTCCACGTTTCAATTTTCTTACTGAACTGCTAACTTCTGAAGCAAAAATTTTCATTGTGAAATTTACTTTGACAATTAGAAATACACAAATAATGGAATGTACAAATATATCGTTATAAGGATTTAAACTTACTACCTAATATAACAGCTGTAAATACTGATGTGTACTTGATAATATGTACTAGGTATCGTATTTCCTTGAGGACAAACGTAATAAGTAGATACATTTCTTTCCCTATCTCTTTTAGAGAGTACCTTAAGCAAAGATGGTCAATCAGCAAAGATGGTCAAAAGTTATGAAAGTCAAAAAAAAACAGACAAGAAACATACTATTCCACATTTTCCAATAGATGCTTTCCATGAAGTGGCATATGAACTGGTAGGTATTACGTAAAATACTACAATCAAGGAGTCTGCAATAAAGAGACAGGCAGCGTAGTCTATAACCTACGTAGAATGCTCATATTCCCGGGAATATCATGTAAAATCGATTATGATGTGAAAAATACATAGAATTAGGACGAAACTCACGTAATAGCCAATTATATCTGGCCTCCCTTGATTGCAAGTATCATCGCGGGCCAAATTGCTTTAAATCACGTTATTACAGGTCATAACGATAAAAATAAATTACTTTTTAAAATTAGCAACAAAAATAAAAATATGAGGGGCATGATAATACGGTGTCTAGATTTATGTTCGTTTATAGCCCTTTTGAGGACGCAAATAAATGAAATACATAAACCATTAACAAAATATATACTTGCCGATTGATGTTGTTATTAATTAGGTACATATTCATTACGATTTGACATAATTTTCTACTAAAATTTGTGGGCATTACTTTAGTGGTCTGCCGGCGACTTACTCTTTCGGATACTCTGAGCGACACTTCCGCACACTAGAGCGTCGCAGCTTAGCAGGTTGCCTGGCAGTGGTTCGGATCTGCGGAGGGATCGTCCTCCCTCCCTTGTCCTATCCTCCACTTCCTTCTGATAGATGAAATACTTGCGCTGTTCGGCCCAAGCCAGGCACGACTTGAACATATGACAGCACGGAGCCGTTTCGATGAAGGCTCATACGACGCAACGACTATGTGCGGCCAGCCTCAGTTCGACCCGCCACTATTTTTATGTCTAGTTAAATACTCACAAACAATCTCAAGGAGAAAAATAAAAAGATCTGTGTCTAGAAACTCATGAACTTGCTAACCAAGCAGGAATAGTTTCAGTAAACAATGTGCTCTTTAATTTCTAGCAAGTTAGGAAGTGAGATTAATACGTTAGCTAAGAACTTTCGAGTGAAACATTGTTAAGACCGACAAAATTTTATGTAAATCAAGATTTGTAGGAATATATTGTTTTTATTTATTTTGAAATGAAAGAAATGTACTAAGTATATAAATATTATTTGGCAGACTGGCAAACGGGGGATCGTTTGATCTACATAATATTATATTATCTACATAATGTATAAAAAACATAGCATCACGCCTGTATTTCCGAAAGGGCAGAGGTGTATTAGACAGCCACGGTTCGCCAGCTATGTTTCAGTCCCACATAATAGGGGACGAGCCTATTGCGCTCTACCGAGCACATTTCTCATGTCCGGGCTGCTACTGAGAATTTTTCTTTTTACGAATACGCTCAATAGTGCCGCCCGACACGGGGATCGAACCCGAGACCTCATGATCAGCAGTCGCTCACACTACCGCTGTTGCAGCGGCAGTTAAACCATAAAAGGCTATGTTCTGTTGAAGGGCGTTAGGCGTACGCGTGTGCATACACATACATATATTATGGCGGGCGTCACGTTAGTACTAATACTATTAGTTAATATGTGATTGGGTATGTTTTGAACTCACATTTCTGTTGCCACAGATCACTTCAATTTGAGTGATATACCTAGTAGTTTTTTTGTATTTGGTGATTCTTTATCCACCAAAGATACAGGGACGGATGACAGACATAAATATTGGCTGATATTATTTATGATTGTGTTCGTAATAATTATTAGAAATGCGGAGTCTTCTCAAAAGGGTGTTTCTAACTATCTAACTAACTTACTGACTTATCATTACGATATTTCCCTTGCGGGGTAGGCAGAGAGAAAAGACTGCCAAGAGGCTCTATACTTGCATACATCTCTCGCTTCCTCAACATTCATAATTCTCCTCATACAAGCTCGCCGGTTTCGGAGACTTCTGACTCCACCTTCCTTCAATACATGACTGATTTGATCTAGGTAGGTGAGTCGCGGTCTCCCCCTGTACCTACATCCTTCCAGTTTCGCATTGTATATCTTCTTAACCAGTCGCTCATCCAGCATTCCACATGTCCGAACCATCGGAGCATTCCCTTTCGCATCTTCACACCAATACTCTCTTTCATACCTACTCGTTCTCTTACGTCGTTGTTAGGAATGCAGTCAGTCAGCCTCACTCCGCAGATTCTTTGCAGAGATGGCATTTCGACCGCATTGAATTTACTCTCTTACTCCTTTTTGCATACCTAACTCTCGCTTCCATATACATATAGTAACGTTGGGACAAGCACTGCCTTGTGTATTGCGACCCATGCCTTCTGGCTAAGGTGATGGCTGCAGAGAAGCTCGCAATGAGGAGATAGTGGTCCGTGTCGACAGTGGGACCCCTATAGGCTCTTGTAACCAGAATTTTACTTCGGAGGCTACTGTCTACCCGAATTAAATCTATCATACTTCTCTGTTCATTCCTTCTCCATGTATACATATGGATGTCCTTATCTTGAAAAAATGTGCTTGACACAATAAGGTTTCTCTCCATACATACATCCGCATTGACCAAATGAACCAAGCACGTCTTCGAAGTCTGGACGCTTGATCCCAACCTATCCATTCAAGTCTCCGCATAAGTTCACGCGTTCATTGGCTTCTGCTAAATCCAGAACTTCCCTAACATTATCCCAGTACTTTTCTAGATCCGATGTCACCGAAGAGCCTACAGGAGCATAAGCTGCGACCATGTAGACCCTGATGACGCCTAGTTTTATTCGGACCCATAGAAGTCTGGGATCGAACATTCCGTAGTCTTTCACACCTGGGGCCAAGCGAGCGGACAGCAACACCCCCACTTCCATGCTGGCCCGATCGCTCTGCGATACACCAGACCACAGAGCCCTCCCGCCACCAGGAAGATCACAGGCGTCGCTGCCCTTTCGCTTGTTCTCTGTTACACAGAGCACATCAAGTTATCTGTCCGACATGACGGTTACCAGCCCGTGTAACTTACCTTCCACACTACCTCTTACATTTCACGTGCCTACTCGACACTGCTCCTCGCGACTCGCCAAACTGGGCAAGGTGTGATGGGTGACGGCCCCCATCGCCGCATCTGCCATTGTTCGTACCGACGGGGGGGTCGGTACGCGTCACGCCCTAACCCGCACTGCGGTACGCATTCGAGCCGGATTGCATACTGTGCTACACTGGCAGGGATCGCGACGAGCACGTTCCGGACTATGATCCCCTAATGTTTGTTCTAGTATATTTTGTGTAGCTCCGATTATTTGAGCCCAACCCATGGAAGGTCATTCATACCTATGCTTTAAGCGCCTGTCGATACAAAATGAAATTTTAAGATGTTCTTTTATTCAGCGGTACTGTTATATTTTTGTTTCAGTCCACTACTCAAAATTACGTTAGATGGTCAAATTATTAGGGATTGATTATAATCATAATTTTGTACTTTGAAGTTCAGGCTCACTTCTATCTGTTATTTTTATTGTTCCTGTTATCACTATCACCACAGTGAAAATATAAGCTATTGCTGTTAAGCTGTTATTTAGAATGCGCACGACTACTAGTAATCTGCGCGATTTCAAGTTAATTTATTCCTGTTTTCGGCGCAATTTGTGCTGTTGGAGTGAGGTTATATAAGGCATTCAGAAAATATTTATTCTAGAAGTTTTAGTGTGTGATGTATAATCAATGCGTAAGTATCGCTTATTAATGAAGTAGTTTTAGGAGAGTTCACAAGTTAGAACTAAAATTTCAATTTAAGATGAACATTTTGACGCGTTAAATAGTGTTTTCATGGGCTTAATGTTTTTTTTTGCACTAAAGTATTGAATCTAGCTAATAACAGTAACAGTTGCACAGTGTCCCTAATAATTCCCTTTTATGGTACTGTATATTTTGATGGGGCTACATTGTATGTTAAAATATTTGCAGAAAGTATAACGCATATATATCTTTGACGAAGCTCTAGTGTCAATGAGGTCAACATAATTACATGATAGGTTCATATTGATGAGTGCACACAGGCCGCTGAAGCGCAGCGGTGTTAATAAATTGCGCGATGTTTCAGCCTTTGTGCTTGATAACTACGCGTATATTATGTATATCTTTGTTATAGTAACCTGCCTCCTTAGAGAATTGGTATAAACTCTAGTAGAATAGAATAATCAATGTATGGGATTGACATAAGGTTTCTACAACATAAGCGTAAGCTTATAGTCAACCCCAAACATCGTTTGTTATATCCTATTCTACTAGCGTTTATGCCACTTGTCTACAGGGCATATCTCGATACTCTATGGAGCTAAGGACAGACCAGACACGTAATATTTTTAAAGAGATTAGGTACCCATTTTTTTATTCTCACCAAAGAGTATGTAAAGAACTGTCCAAACCACAGATCCAACTAGTTTCATAATAACTAAAAGGTCCTATAGAAACTAATATAACAGCAAAACAAAAACAAGGACATAAGAGAAGAAGAAGAAGAACAACAGAAATAACACCTTCTTTAGCACCGTTGTGACTTAAAACTCGGTGAAACGAAAACAGACACCGAAACCCCGCGCGAAAGTCAGCTTTAAGGCATATTATGGAACCGATTTCGATAAGTCCCACACGCATTATCTTTTCCTATTTCTACAATTAATTATATTACAAAAGATTTATTATCGTATTATACAGATAATTGAGCTAGCGTCATGACAATGTGTCTGCTATTGATACCTTTTAAAACCCAATATGCCGTGACGACACGATATATTATTGCTTTAGGGGTTCATTGATATTAATCCGTGAATCATTTCTTTATTTTCAGTACTAATCTTAAAAATTAAACTTGTTAGTTTGTTTTATATTACGTGGGTGGGGAACCGATTGAAAGTAATTACCGTAGCCTGCAGGCGCTAGTAACATCAAAGGTATCACTCGCGCGTCACGATCTGCCAAGAAAGGGATAAAGCTGGAGAGGAAGGATAAATAGATAGCGGGTGTAGGCATTCAGCGCTGTAACTACTACGAAACACAGCGATAGGACTACCTATCGTTGTTTCACGCTGATCTTCCGTGAGAAGGTGGTACTTCCCTGATCGAGCCAGCCCATTCATATTGGGATATGCAAAGCTCTGCCAAGTAGCAAACATAATTTAATCTCAAACATAATTTGAGTAACTACTTATAAATTGAATGGGAAAAGCATTAACTGAATTACATTATATAGTTCGTAAACAATGGGGGCGTATCAAACATCAATGTAACGATAACGTTCAAGCAATCGTTTCAAGTTCATCGCAATTTAGTAAATTTACAACTTCGTAAAGCTAACATCAAGCGAAACGTGTAATATCAGTAACAATAATAATAAAATACCTCTAACATACCCCTCGAAATATATAACGTACCTAAATATCTACAAACAAACAGGCTTTAATACTGACATCACTGTATGAAAAGGAATTTGATAGCCGACAATAGCTTGTATCTACACCAACAAGTGGCTTGGCAATATTGTTAGAAATTTGAAGACTTTTAGGCGATCACGTAATTCGACTCTATAATTTGCGATAGTTTTGCTGAACCCCCTGCAGTTTGCGCCTCTTTTATAATTTTATTAATTACAGTTGAGTTGTTATTAAAACAATAAAAACACGCTTTAATAGCTAGTTGAACTAAAAAGTGGAAAATAATATTATAATAAATATTAATTGAGTAGATTTTTTCCTAGGTGACTATGGAATACTTACAATTATTGTATTGTCATCGGTCCTTGATAAGTGTGCAAAGTTGCAATTAAATTCGACATTTTAAAGTTGGTGAAAATTCACATGGGAGATGGTGGTACCAACCCGCTCGGGCCCTATACCAAGTGAGTACTCCCACTTGGTACCCAACCCTACCACCAGTCATGCAATGGCTGATAATTGCTTACTTCCCTTAGTCGCCTCTTACGACACCCGTGGGAAAGAATGGGGTGGTGACATTTGTATTCTTAGTCCGTCACCACACGGACAAAAATAAGTTATAACAACTAATAAATAATAATTCAGTTTAATTGGTATTTCGGTTACCATTATCTGTGTCAGTTATTGAATACCGAAAAAAATTTAGGAGGTGAACCTAAAACCTTCTAAAAATGTTTCGGTATTCAAAATTTTTCGGTTGTTCAAACGTTTCGGTCTGGTAATATTCTAAAAACGATAAACTCCCGTTCGACCAGGCACCAATTTTGACAGAATGCGATGAATGCACGTCTAGTTCTGTCAAAATTGGTGGTTGGCCATAACTTTTGACATACACTTTAAAAGTCGTAAAAAAAAAACTCGCAAAATTTCGTTCAGCGTCTTCTCGTACATTTTTGGACTACTTTTTCACCTTACCAAAAGAACTCATACGGACGCCATAATGTAACGTTTTTCACCGTTTTCCAGGACTATAATTGTCGGATTGTTGTATACCAAATTTTAGACAATTTAACCATCTTGAGATGTAATACTAAGAACATGTTACCGTGTTATACATTATTTTCACACAAATACGCTTTTTCCGACGCAAGAATCGCTAAAAAGGGATCTGAATAGGAACTATTACAAACGGCCATTTTTATGTATTTCGAAGATACAGTTGATATGGAGGTAAATTTGCAAAATATTCATATGTAATAAGTACGCGTACGGTGTATCTTATATAATTATATAAGTGTCTTCTACATAGTTTAAAAACGTCGATCGAGGCTCGGTCGCCAAGTTACTTTCTGTTAATACTGCGTCCTTCAATCCTGTGCCCAAAAACAGTTCCAAAACTACTAATAAAATAGAAAAGTCACTTTAAATAAGAATACAGTGTAAAGGAGATCAAATGCACAAATGGCCCACCAACTTGACAAATTGCATTGTAGAAAGAACCGAGCGCAAGCAAATGGACCATGAACAGTTTCCTTCGTGTAACCTGTCTGAAGTTACTATCTGCTTATGTACTCGCTTTAAATAGGCTTGTGTCCGTTATTTACTGCAATGCCACTTGAAAACATCGATAGTCGTTTGAATTTATGTATATTCAAGAATATTCTCTTTCACTGTGGTTATTGCAAAACCTGCCAACTACCTCCTATTCTGGCAACAGATACATGAACTACCTACTTATATTGCACTATCGATAGGGTTCAATGATGAGTCTTCTTCGCTTTCCATTGGGTTCCCTCTGAATATGCAGCTTGGTTTTAATGAAGACGTCTGAGATCTTAACATCGAGTTATATATAAACTCTCCCCTGTTCTCCAGAGACACTGGATTGTCTCTTGATATAAAAACAGCCGGGCACGTTTCTTCCCCGTGGGAACCAGAAGTGACGGGTTCACCAAGAATGGAAATATCTCCAATTAATTGAATTAAATGTTGATTAATTACTGCATAAAATATAGATACTATTTCAAAACAGCAACTAATGCGTAGCCATCGATCAATTGAAGGTTTCGTTACATTCAAAAATTACTCACGAGCAATTGAATAAAAAATTCAATTGGAATATCACAGTATATCGAATATGAAGAGAGTAATCCAACAAAGTCGTGACACAATGGAGCCGGAGCGGTATTGAATGTATTCAGTAGATTTAGCAGAGGGTGTCAGATGCAAAACGTTGTTCAGAAATGAATCGTATTTAGCGAAAGCCGCGTTCGATTATCGAAATGGTACCTAATTGAGAATTAATGTCATTGACGATTGTTGGGGATTACAAAGCGGTTTTTAATGGACGGTCAGCGTGTTTTCAGATATTAAATGGTTTCTAATAGAATTTAAGTAATCTTAATTTTATTAATTAATTTTATGTATTAAGTAGATATTCAAAATGTACATTTTGATTTTGTTGAGAATAAATAAATTTAATAATTACATACTTAATCTACACTATTATAAAGCTGTAATAAAGCTATGTACTTATAAGATATTTGAGAAAAAAATGACTGAATTAGGCCATATAGGCGCGTCTAAGCACAAAACGATTTTTTTTTAGATTTTTTGTTTGTTTGTTTGTTCGCGCATCAGGATTTTGATGCAACTTTTTTTGTTTGATAGCTCTTGATCATACTTAACAACTGGTATACATTTTATCCCGCTAATATATCGTGAGCCTGAAATATTACCTAAAAACTAGCTTTTGGCTGCGGCAGAGCCGCGGGCAAAGGCTAGTTTATTCATAATAACGTTTAATACATCATTTAAATTAAATTCTAAATAAAAATTTGTAAAAAAATATAAAGCAATACATACTGCGATAGTATTATATACCATTAACTAGGGCACAAAACAAAACTAGTGCATCACAGTAGATGAATCGTTTGCTGCTCAAATCATAACAAAGCAACATTTATATCAGTTTAAAAAGCATAAAGCACCGCACTAACGACTCGTGTTTTTTAAGTTTATTTCACAGCGCGAAAAATATTGGAAAAGGAAAAGAACATTGCATCGTTTCAAATAAAAGTCGATCTAATTTGGGTCGATATATAAATGCGAAAGTATTCATAGACACGTTCTCCCTCAAATTCGTATCTCAGTATCATTAACAAGATCGAAGGTAACTCAGACGCAGTTTTAACTCACTTACGTACAACAGGGTTTGGCACTCAAGGAAGAATGATTAATTAATACAAGTTGAGCGTCCGAAATGAGAGGAATAAACAAAGGTCAGAACCACTTGGGAAGTAGAAAAGTGTATTCGTTTAAACACCCATCTCTATCATGCAATCTGTGTGAAAAAATGAATTCGCAATTAGTTATTAATAAATATTTTAAAATGATTATTATTATTAATATTAATTATTCCTAACTATTATAATACCTACTGTAACAGATCTGTGTACGTATGCAATTATGATATTTAAAAAAAAAATACTGTATTAGGTTATGTAGACGTGTCTGAACACAAAACTTTTTTTATTTTTTGTCTGAAACAAAAACGTAGCATCACGCCTGTATTCCCCGAAGGGGTAGGCAGAGGTGTATTACACACCCACGACTCGCCAGCTATGTTTAAGTCCCACGTAATAGAGGGCGAGCCTATTGACGTCTACCGGGCACATTTCCAAATGCCGGGCTACTACTGAGAATTTTTCTTTCTGGAAAAAGCTCAATAATATTGCCCGACCCGGGGATCGAACCCGAGACCTCATGATTAGCAGTCGCATACACTACCGCTACACCACCAAGGCAGTTATTTTTTGTCTGTTTGCCTGTTTGTCGGTTTGTCTGTTCAACGGGCCTCGTGGCAAAGTCAGTAGTGTAAAAGACTTCCGTGCACGAGGTCGTAGGTTCAATTCCCACTCAGGACAATTATTTGTGTGATGAACGCAGATATTTGTACTGCGTCTGGGTGTTTTCTATCTATTATATGTATTTACAAAAAAAAAGTAATATATGTAGTATATCCGTATCCCGTATTTATGCTTAGTTTGTGATCAGAGGACTTTGTGTGAAAATGTCCGTGAATATGTATATATGTATGTTTGTTCAGACCACACAAAAACTACTGAACGGATTGTGATGCATTTTTTTTTATTTCATAGCTCTTGATTAGACAATAGATTTTAATCCGCTACTATATCGGGAACCTGAGATATAACCTAAAAACTATCTTTTCGTTGCGGAGCCGCGGGCAAAGGCTAGTGAGTATATGAGGAGAAAGTAAAAAGAATAAACTTTTAATTATATGCGTATCTAATTAACCCTCGACCCGTCGCGCGGGGTCTTTAAAAGCCTAGGTTTTAGAAAAACGATTCTACTGTCTTTGATTTTATTCCCTTGGATCCCGCACTTTAGGTAGCTTCCTAAATCATATTGAAGTTGACGCTAGCGCAACCGCCGGTCAGTTCGCGCTCGCGCGCTGTGTGTGACGGACGTGCGTTCCCGCGCTGGGCTTTGAAGGACCCCACGCGACGACTGACGTAAGTAAAATGTTAATACATGTAGTTTTGTATTTTGATTTTTTTATGTGAAATAAATAAAATAAAATAATTTTTATAATCAAAACTGAGTGTTTAGATTCGTCAGGAAGTTTCTAGAGTCAGCCTGTCGTGTCAGTAGTCTGTCTGTCAGTCAGCGTTTGTTTCAACAGTGTTTTGTATTGTTTTAGGCTACTTGTAATATTCCAAATATGGATGAAAATCAACATCAACGAATTCTGAGATGGCTAGAAGAGGAAAATGATGAAGTGGTAGGTGGTGAAGAAGATTATGAAGAGAATGTCACGTATCCTGATGAAGTTAGTGAACATGACACGGGATCGGAACAAGATTGCGATGAAGATAACTCTCAAGAACTCCTCCAAGCAACAGCGTCTCAGGAACAACTCCAAGTCACAGAATCAGCGACCAGTGATGAAGATGACATTCCGTTGGAAAATTTATCGTCGCGTAATTTTTACATAGTGAAAAAAAGACAAAGAGATGGCACTTACATAACTATTTGCAAATGAAAGAAGACTCCATATCAACAAGCAGTTAGAACACGACAACACAATATAGTTACAGAGCAGCCAGGACCACAAGGTGCAGCGCTTGAGGTCAGTAACCCGTTATAATCATGGTTATTGTTTATGGATTTAGAGATGTTGCAGCACATAGTAGATTGCACAAACATAAAAATAACTTCGATGCAAACAAATTACGAACGAGAACGAGACTGTGGGCTTACAAACTTGATTGAACTGAAAGCCTTATTTGGCATAATGTATATTATAGGATTACATAAATCATCACGTTGTTCTATTGATGATATTTGGATTACTGATGGAACTGGCCTGGAATATTGTCGTGCAGTCATGTCTAAACAGAGATTTCAATTTTTGCTAAGAGCCCTTCGATTCGATGACATTCATACACGTGCTGAACGAAATCTGATAGACAAACTGGCACCTATCAGATGGATCTATGACATTTTTGTAAAAAATTGTGAAAGATACTACAAAAATAACGAGTACGTTACGATAGACGAAATGTTAGAAAGTTTCCGAGGTTCCTGTCGATTCCGTCAATACATGCCCAGTAAGCCTGCCAAATATGGAATTAAGTTATTCTCTTTAGTGGATGCTACTACATTTTATACAAAAAAACTTGAAATTTATGTTGGTAAGCAGCCAGAAGGCCCTTTCTATGTTGATACTTCTACGAATGCTCTAGTGAAGCGACTTATAGCTCCTATATCTGGTACTGGACGGAACGTGACCATGGATAATTGGTTTACCAGTATTCCTTTATCTGAAGATCTTCTAAAGGACCACAAGTTGACTGTAGTGGGTACGGTTCGAAAAAATAATCCAGAAATCCCAACCAAATTCAAGCGTAACGGCATGGAAGAACTGTCAACTATGTTTGGATATAAACCTACTAGCACTTTGTTGTCTTATTGCCCGAAGAAGAACAAGATAGTGATACTTCTCTCAACAATGCATTATGATGGCATAGTAGATAGTACCCCAAAAAAACTACCCGAAATTATAAATTTCTATAATAAAACCAAAGGTGGTGTTGATGTTGTAGACAAACTTATTGGCACCTATTCAGTCGCGCGAGTTTGCCATCGATGGCCGTTACGCCTGTTGTTTACTTTTCTGGATGTTGGTGCCCTGAATGCTCAGGTCATATTTGATGCAGTCAATCCACAGAGCCACATGGTACGTAAAACATTTTTGAAAACTTTGGCGTTTGAATTATGTCGCCCTGCATTGCAATCACGAGCAACAATTTCTTCCTTGCCTCGTGAATTGAAACAATCTATAAAACGGTTTGTTCCTCCTCTTCAAGATATACCACCGGATGATAACATTGTGCCTATGAGGAAGCGCTGTATTCACTGTCCTAGACAAACAGATAGAAAATTTAAATCTATTTGTCATATTTGCAAAGGAAATGTATGCCCAAATCATACCAAAGCTATATGCACTGATTGTGTGCAAAAAGAAAACTAAGACTACTTTCATAAGTGAAAGTACATATATTTTTTTATAATTTTGTATTAGTTCCTATGTTTTTTAATAATTTTAAGTCTGTGCTGATCTCATAGAGTTCTAAAAATTAGAATAAGTGTAAAGTTTTTCTACAAAACTATATAATTAGTTATGTATGTTCTTAAGAGTAAAAAATATTGATTGTTTTTCATTTTGCATAAAATAAATACTTGTTCAACTAAAATACGTTTATTTTCATTTTAATTATAACACCCTTACGCTATAAAAGAATAAAAGGTAAAAAAAAAACATAAATGTAAAAATTTGCACCATTTTTCAAGTTTTTAATCGTGGGGTCTCAGTTGACCCCACGCGACGGCTCGCGTTAAAAAAAAGGCGCGACAAGTGGAGGGTTAAACAACCTTAGAAATGTCTTACAAGCTTATTTAATATTTATAGAGTAAGTATGAAAATACAGAAATAACTTTAGACATTTATGATGTACTTGTACGTAAAAGAGATATCAATAAGTTTTATGTTAGGTTGTCTACAGCTCGTTAGACAATAACACTTACGAGATGGTCTTTACATTTCTACGTAAACCCTTTATCTAGAACCGTTAACTACTTTATTTTAATTAATTCTATCTTTTAATTGTAACTCATTTTATTCACTCTACGCAGTACGACAAAATATCAAACCGGAGGAACAATCGGACAAGTGACAAGTGAAATAGGTCTCCACTTAAGCCTAAGAGATAACTAAAGAAGTCTCTCATGACAAGTCAAACAAACTGTTAATTTATACACATTTACTGGAGTATCTTAGAAAATAGATACTCCTGTCAACTGTCAGATACAAACATTATCTAAGGAAGCTTAAGCATTAGGCGAACAATGTCTTATAATAGCTACAAAGGCAGTTGCTTAGCGGCATTTCCAATGTCGAGGTGCTAGCAAGAAATTAGTTCAATACTATTCAAGAATCTCGAAAAAATAACCAAAATAATGAATCTTTTTGATAGTGCAGTGCAGTTTATTTTTTTTCGAGTGTCGTCGGCAAGCAATACGATAAAGTGTAGTTAGTTTTCATCAGTATTAGACCTACAATTCAGTTGAAATTAAAAATTCAAATAGGGAATTGGTTTTAAAGTACAGTCCCACATCCGTTCAGTAGCTTAGATTGGTACCATAAATGACAAAGCACGTGGAGGGCGCTACCTCATTTTGAATAATAGAATGAGCAAACACACAGGTTCCCTGTCTCATGAATCGTATATGATACATAACAACTAAATTTCTATTGTGTCTACAAACGAACAGGGAATGGGTTAAAGAAAATGATATAAAAAGTTCCAAGTCAGCCAGAAACGATCTGCTTGGTCAGAAACAGCCCTAAGCCTTCCTAAGTCAATGTGTATAGAGAAATAATGTGTGAGAAACTGTACATGACAGGTCAACCTTTGCTCTAAAGCCGTCTCAAACTGTGTAAATATAAACACATCAGAAGCCCTATATACATTTAGTCAAGAAAGTATTGGGAATGGATGATTTGTTTATGGTTCCAAATTCTAATTTTTGTTTTTTGTTGTTGTTAGATTGGCACAACTGTTATCCATTTTGGCGCGGAGTTTGAGTTGCATCTGTTATTTATATTAAATACAGTGCTGTTTTAGTTGTATCATATCTATTGTGTATTGCGAATTTCATAATGGACAAAAACATCGAACAAAGAGTTTGTCTTAAATTTTGCATCGCCAATGGAATTTCGTGTTCGGAGTCACTGAAAATGTTACAGAAGGCTTACGGTGAATCGACTTACCAAAAACACGTGCTTATGAGTGGTACAAAGCGTTTAAAAGCGGTCGAGATGAGATGGAAGATTTGCCTCGCTCTGGTAGGCCATCAACGTCATAAGTTAGTAGTTAGGTAGTAGTTAACATTGCAAAAGTGAAGGAAATAGTGACTGAAAATCCTCATTCAACTTTGAGAGAGATAGCCGCCGAACTTTCTGTGTCTCACGAGTCAATCCGTACAATTTTAAATAATTACTTGGGTATGAAACATGTTTCCGCTCGGCTAGTCCCAAAGACCTGAATTTTCTCCAAAAACTCAATCGCATGAGAGTCGCTGAGGACATGCTAGAACGAGTCAATTCCGACCCAACATTCATGAAACGCATTGTTACTGGTGACGAGACGTGGGTTTACGAGTTTGACATGCAAACTAGTCAACAAGCTTCGGAGTGGCGACTTCCAACTGAACCGAAACCGAAAAAACCACGCCAAAGTCGATCAAAAGTCAAAGTCATGTTGACTGTTTTCTTTGACTATCGAAAAAATTATGTAAATAAAGAATATTATTTGAGCATTATGCGGCGTTTAAGATAGCAAATTCGACGAAAAAGGCCAGATTTGTGGAAAGAAAATTCTTGGATTTTGCACCACGATAATGCGCCTTCGCACAAGGCCATCATTGTGAATGAATTTTTGTCCAAACACTCAACAAATACCATCGAGCAACCACCATATTCACCAGATATGGCTCCAGCCGACTTCTTTCTTTTTCCAAAACTTAAATTACCACTTCGTGGCTTCCGTTTTCAATCGGTAGAAGACATAAAGGAGAATTCGCGGCGAGAACTGAACTCAATTCCGGAAACAGCGTTTAAAAAATGTTTTGATGATTGGATTATTCGTTGGCGTAAGTCTATCGTTTCTGAAGGAGCATACTTTGAAGGTGATAACATAAATTTGGATGAATAACAAAATTTTTGTGTATTATTGATCTTTTCCCGGTACTTTCTTGACAGAGTAGTATATATGTATATATCAAAATCAATTGCTGTTCGTTGGTCTCGCTAAAACTAAAAAATAGTTTGACCGATATAATTTATCGAATAATCGTTTTTGTTTTAATTTGTTCGGACTAACACAGGGGTGATTTGAAAGGATAAAAATAGAGAAACCCATAAATACAGTTGTAAATAAAAGAAAATTCTAAATTGGTAATTTTTGTATGGGAACCTCTCCTGTTTAGATTATGGACATAACGTCCTTTGACTGACTAACACTACTGTCATTCTTTCTAATTCATTTAAATTATAAGCAAGTTTTATTTAATAATGTTAGACGACGCAGATAGATTAGGATTGATAATCGCTGATAGTTAGCCGTGTGGGGCCGGCTTTGGAATTGTAATGGGAGTCGTAAGAGTCGACTGAGGGAATACCGGGCGAGTGGGCAGCAGCACTCCTTCGAGTATTAACAACATCCACTGCGATCGCCAACCCGCCTGCCAAGCGTGGCGATTACGGCACTATCCCCCATTCTTGGGGAGGCCTATGTCCAGCAGTGGACGTTAAAAGGCAGATGGATGGATGGATGGAATCGCTGATAAATAAATTGTAGGTGACGTGTACGAAGTTTACCGGGTCAATCTAGTAATATTTTAAATGTGAAAGTGGGTTTGTTTGTTACCTTAACTATTTAACTGATCAACATGAAATTTGGCTTACATATAAACCCGAGAACAGAGAACGACATAGGCATACTTTTTAACCCGGTAATCTGTACAGTGTAAATGTAATTTTAATCAATATTATTCGTTATCTTTGGACTCATTTACAATTTTAATAACAAATAAATCTACATCTGATTCCAGATACATCAAATTACATGTAAAATGAAACAATGTTCTAACCATTATTCGTGAGATACGTGATCACGTCACTCGGCATAAACTCGTAAATTTCTGTATTCCATTCGGCTGTATGTTAATATACAAAATATTTGTTTTATGCCATGAACATGCAAATAAGGCTTTATTGAATAATATTTCATGGGACCCGTGAATGCGATAACGAACAACTTATTACCATTTCACTGAGTGAAATTATCATGGTAGATATAGTTGAATATATTTTCATATGGGTATATATTACTAGTACCTTTGCAAGAGTGCAATTTGGTATGTACTAGTAAAAAATATCTGTTATTTTAAAGAAAATGATTTTGATATAGTTATACATATAAAATAATATCTCATAAGGTTTAACCAGCATAAGCTATGAATTTTTTCGTGACTTGCCTACAAATCATTAATTTAAATATCTTGCAAGTTCTCCTTTAAAATTAGATGACGTTAAAAACCTACGCATTGTTTTTTTTTTTGTTTAGAAAAGTAAGATGAGAAGAAGATGGACTCGGACGACTTTATTTTACTATCTAGATATAGTCAGTGTGATGACGGTATAAGAATACAGACATAATATCACCTGATCACATCACCTGATACCACTCTAAGAGCGAGCGCACATTGAGCCACTAGAGGCGACCACACTAGACCAACTAGTGGCCGCCTCAAGTTGCGGACGCGTTTCTCCATACATTTTGTTTAGCATCGGCGCACACCGAGCGTTTGAGTGGCCGCGTCCGAGCCACAAGCTGCGGGAGTCGACCGCGCTCGCTACTTGTGGCCGCGTTTTGTCGTTCGACTCGCGCGCACACACAGCCACAGTCGCCGGCTTCTCCCCTGTCCTTACTGCCGCAAGTGGCAGCCACTGAAAGCCGCATCCAGCCACTAGTAGCTGCCACGACTGGTGGCCCTAATGTGCGGAGGCTCTTAGAGCCCCCGCACATGACAGACCCTTAGGTCTGTCTAGAAGAAAACACATAATAAAGTACACATTACCCTAAGTCAAAGAAGTTTCGATATCTTTATGCCAACCGATCTGGCCCACATAGCATAGCGGAGCAGTTAGTTCCCATTTTGATAGATGCTATTAAATAACAGTGGAATATAAGCTTAGCTGTACCGGAAGATAACTATACAAGATAGTTCTAGCTGATTGCACACCGGCATGTTATGTAGAACACAATTGGTATATTTTAACATTGTGTATGCGACTGCTAATCATGAGGTCTCGGGTTCGATCCCCGGGTCGGGCAATGTTATTGAGCTTTTTCCTAAAAAGAAAAATTCTCAGTAGCAGCCCGGAGTTTGGAAATGTGTTAACAAAAACATAGCATCACGCCTGTATTCCCCGAAGGGGTAGGCAGAGGTGTATTACACACCCACGGTTCGCCAGCTATGTTTATGTCCCATTTAATAAGGGGCGAGCCTATTGCCATCTACCGGGCACATTTCCAAACTCCGGGCTGTTACTGAGAATATTTCTTTTTCTTTTTAGCTTGTGCCCGACCCAGGGATCGAACCCGAGACCTCATTGGTATATTTTCGTGATTATATTTTACCAAATAAACAAAACTACAATTTTATTCCGTTAACTCTGGCACTGCATTAACTTAGCAAATAAACAGCTTAAATCTTACCAATAAATTCTACAGCAAAAAAAAAAAAGCACGGATCTGGAGGAACCACAACAAACAAAGATAAGCATGAAATATCACTTTTCATTTTCGAAGTGAAACCGAAACTTGACAGCAAAGAATTATTTGGTGTTTGAGGAAAACATTATAACTTATACTTAAGAATTTTTTTTTTTTTTATTGCTTCGTCGTCATCGGCTCGTTTGCAACATGCAATAAAAAAAAAATCTTAAGTATAAGTTAAGTGGCAGACGAGCCACGGCCCATCTGATGGTAAATGGTAACCGTCGCTCATGGACTCAACTATACCGAAAGTATTGTCAAGCCGCTGCTCACCATTTCATTTCACCGATATGAAATGAAAGAATCTAGGCTATCTCCTGCTACAGCCAAAACGCAACGATGTGCTTTATGGCCGGTTACACGGGAGAAGGTGGTACCAATCCGCTCGGGCCCGATACCAAGTGAGTACTCCCACTTGGTACCTAGCCCTACCACCAGTCATGCAATGGATGATAATTGCTTACTTCCCTTAGTCGCCTCATACGAAACCCGTGGGAAAGAATGGGGTGGTGACACTTGTATACTTAGTCCGTCACCACGTTAGATATCATAATTAAGGTTAGTACGAGTATAATATGGTGATATTGATGGACAACTTATTACAATAAATATGAAACTGACAGGTGAGAATTCTTTCCACCTCGGTATCGATATATGCTCTGTCTACGTACTTATTGACATACACTATTGTGAAAATGGAAAAAAAATATGCGCTTATGCTTTATCGTTAAGTTTCTGCAGATAGTACTCGCAGTAAACAATTTCTACATCACATTTTTATCGTCATGGGGAGACAGCCACGTCTTCACTTTCTATTTCTACAACAACTTGTTCTAGTAAAGTAGCCGAGTGTGTAAAGTATAATTAATTCGATTGGAATAATTAGCCTTATCTGATTGGTATGATTATATAAATGCGGTAGATGTAGTGGGCGTTTCGGAAATCGGAAGAGATGTTATCGACAACCTCATAATCGTTAAAAAGCTACCTATTCGATTTCCAATGCACTCATCGCGCTTGTAGGATATTCTTATGGATTGCGTAGAAAGATAAGTAATGTTCACCTTATCAGAATCCAAGTAGAGATTTCGAATCGAAGTTATGTGAGCATCAAAGTGTGAAAGATGACAATCCAAGTAGATTTCGAAGTTATGTTTCTGTGATAAAGCATCAAATCTACCAGTGAACTATTCGCATCATTCGCAGAAGACCTATTTGGTACAATAACGATTTTTCCATCATTAACATCTGTCGTCGATTTACGCGTTATCGCACGCCACGCTGCGAGAAACGCTGGTAATTTATATGCCCAGTTCCCTTCAGGACCTATTCCGGAACCATAAAGCTTTTAACAATGTTATAACCGGCCTGAAGCAAAGACACGGCCCAAACGACATCGAAATGAATTCAGATGCTATACACGAACTTTATGACGATAAAGGTTTAATGATAATTACAAACCATCAATAACAGTTTTAAGGAATGCGTATTGGAAAAATATAACATTTAGATTCTTGGATTTCACGCCATAACTGCTCAAACGATCAACATAAAGTTTAGCATACATATAGTTCAATCTTTTTTTTTTAAGAGGGGAAAAAATGTTCCTAACCGCACACCCCGTCGTTTGAGGCAACGAACAGGGTAGTGTGGGGCCCTAAAGAAACCCGCCGTGTGCCGTCTCTCCGCCTTTATTGGCGGGCCACCGGAACTATATTACATTCCTTCAGCGGTATAATTCAGAACCCAAGGACATAGGCTACTTTTTATCCTGGAAAAATAAATAGTGCCTGAGGGATAATTGCATAGGAATCGTGCGCCTTTTATATTTTATCGCGGGTAGAGTCTAGACCTTAATAGAATATTGGTCACCAAAGGAAGAAAGTGGCTGATTACCTACAAGGGTGTAGTTTAATTTAATTAATACTCCCTAGTTGGCAATCCACTTTCTCCCGAGGGAAGCATGATGCTTTAAACTAACACCTACGACGAAAATTATGACAAATACTGTACCTAATATAAGTTAACAGCAAGCTAAAAAGTTACTGTTACTTTGTATATACCTACAGATTACTGTATTATTGCGACAATGCTATTTTTGCCATTAGTTATAGTTGTATTCTAAATCAAGAAGAAAATATAGGACAACATAATAAAAATATATAACGCAATTAAATCCTTTATTAAAAACTCCCCGTAATACTCATTGAGTACCTAAATAATTCTTGTGTTTTAATAAGGCAGACGGCGCTACTCAAGCGTTTATTAATCTAAAGCTGTCAAACTATTAAAAAAAACAGGACGTTAGTAATGAATTTTCAGTATTTTACTCCCGCTCAGTGCAATTAGACATTATTTTCATACAACTTTTACTCCCGCATAATCATAAGACAGAAATGACTTACTTTCCCGTTTGCAGGAAAAGAATAACGTATTTTCGGCTCAGGTGTAATATAAGATGCCCAAAAAGGCAAGGTGTTTATAAAAATGACAATACCTACTCTTCTTCTACTTCTCACTAAAAAATAATATTGGCGCGAAATATCACTCAGGAAACATAATCAAACTTAATAAGACCTAAAATCCACATCATCCGGCATAGATCAAGTACGCCATCTCAGATTCATCAAGATTCTTCAAGGAATCATTAAAAATGGCAATCAAACTTCTTCGGCCCAAAGAATACCACAAAGTAGATATATAAGCCAGCATAAATCTCCAATAAAAATTCGTTAAATTCTTTTAGAGAAAATTCACATTTAATTTGGCCGAGAACTTAAAAGCGGCTTTCACTTAACACGCGTCAAGAGCTTCAGAACTATTAATCTTAGGGATGTTTCCCAAAACAATTTATTACCGAAGGATGTTAACGCAGGGTCTGCAAATTGGGACGTGGAGATTAGGTGGGTCAGTAACAGAACATTCCAAACAAACGTTCGAATACTATTATGTAACATGCGTGAGAAGGTGCGTATTGTTTTAAGAACCTACTGTTGTGTAAGGCGGACAGTAGGTAGTCGGCTAATTCTAGGAATTAATGCTTCAAAGGTAGGTTTTGCATTCGCCAAGTCATGTATGTAATTTGTTACGTACAAAAACTTTGGGCGGCTTCATTTTCGATAGTCTTGAACGCGGTTGTTCATTAACATTAAACTAACTTCATCTTCAGTAACATGTAGTATCACTTACCTACCACAAAATATAGAAACCTTAAGATCTCAGTATCTACATTTACATTCACATAACGTGGGTATTTAGCGATTATAAACTATACAGTACACGTTTTTTCAATGTTCCATTAATGTCTCACTATTGAACACGAGTCTTCTCTTAGTGAGGTCCAGGTCATAGTTCCAGGGGTCCAGGCCATACTGGCTAAGTGCGGATTGGCAGACTTCACAAGCCGCCGAGAAAATCTCTCAGGCATTTGAGTTTCCTGACGATGTTACCTTCACCGAGCAGTGACAATTTGTAAACAACACGTATCCCCGATCAAGATAAATATAATTATAATATAAATATATTATAATAATAAAGATAGACATAAAAATAACTATACCAGTAAATTAAAGTCTTCTTTTACTCACAAGGAAGTTGATCCATAGACGACCATCACGATGCTGAATTACGTACGAAAGATAACTTACTCCTAGTACGTAATCATATTGTCACCAAACCATTCCATCCCATGAGTGTAAGAACTATTAAGGCAGTTAAATTGCTGTGTGGGGCCGGCATCAAGAATAGCTTCACCCTGTCTCTTCCTATGGGAGTCGTAAAAGCCGACTAAGGGATTACCGGGCGACCGGGCAGCAGCGTTCCCCTGTGTACTAAAAATATCCACTGCGATCGCCAACCCGCCTGCCGAGCGTGGCGATTATGGTAAAACCCCCATTTTGGGGACGCCTATGTTCAGCAGTGGACCATATAAGGATGGATGGATGGAGTTAAATTAAGCACATAGAAGGGTTTAAGAGACGGATAGCTCAAAAAAAATCTTAATCTTGGTATAAGATATCCCTTGCCACTATAAAGGAGACAGGCATAATAAATAAATAAATATTCACGGATATTTTTCACACAACGTCCTCTGGTCTCAAACCAAGCTTAACACTTGTGCTATGGGTACCAGATTACGGATATAATACATATACTACTTTTTTTTGTAAGTACATACCTATAATAGATAGAAAACACCCAGACGCAGTACAAATATCTGTGTTCATCACACAAATAATTGTTAGAGTGGGAATCGAACCCACGACCTCGTGCACGGAAATCGGTTACACTACAGACTACGCACGAGGCCCGTCCGAGATAATAATCTGTAAATAATACTACAACGAAATGAACGAAACATAATAGTCAAATTTTGAGCCCAATTTATTAATATACGACTACGAGAACGAAACAAGCCGTTGGGGCGTAATATTATGAAATGGCAACTTGCGCAGTTTACAAGAAATTTTCTCAAGAAATAAACCTTATTTCTAGAAAGATAATCCTGCCTTTTCCCATGTCATTGCGACCAATATTTTGCTGTGTGATGACGAACTAAGAATACTAGTGTCACCACCCCTTTCTTTCCTACGAGTGTCAGTAAGTTTCTAGTGATTGAGCCATGCTTATCCCAGCATGAATAGGCCGGCTCAGAGAAGATCGGCGTGAAACAACAACAGGTACTCTTACCATTGTTTCGAATGGTGAGTGAGAGCGCCGGCGGCCTAAGCCTCCTCTCTATCTTGTTTTCCTTGCTATACTCTCCTTATTATTCTTCCTGTCCTCTCCTTAATACCCTCCCTATCCTCACCCTATTATCCTGCCTCTCCACCTCCTATCCCTTTTCTTGGTGATGGCGACGCGCGAGTGATGCCTCTGGTATTGCTAGCGTCTATAGGCTACGGTTATCGCTTACCATCAAGTGGGTCATATGCTTGTTTGCCGCCCACGTAGTATAAAGAAAAGTAGTTATCGCACATTGCATTACTGTGGTACGGTTGGGTACCACTCCCATTACCATCGTCTCCTACCTTATCGATCGTGAAGCACCTCGGCGTATTTTGGTTATAGCGTGAGATATTCTATTCATTCATTTCCCATCCGTAAATGAAATGGTAAGCAGCGACTTGCCAGTATTAGCAAAGTCCATGAACAACTTTTACCACTTTCGATGATTATCTGCCACCATAAAAAAATGCTAACTCAAGTTATAAATTACAAAATAGTTTTCATCGATCGACAGAAAACTACGGCAATCGATCGGCGTTCCGTGTGCTGGCTTTCACATACCGAGTGCCGATTGTTTCCATTTAACAACAGTTTAAGTTGAAATATGAAGCCTCTTATTTATATACTACTCGTAATAGATCCACTTGTTGCAAACTGCTCCGGGCTAGAACCAACATAAATGTTCAACGCACTTATTGAAACGACGTTCTATAATATAAACGAATTCTTTATCCCACAATAATAAAACACGACAGGGTCTAGTAGTCTTTATTTTAATAATATTAATGATTTATTATTATTTTTCTTTAATATTGTAGCGACATCTATCTCGCCACATACGATCTAATAACTGCCGTATTCTACATCGCGATATGAAAAGTTATCCGAGCGATGTACATATATACAAAAACCCGACCACAACAGTCGGGCAGTTAGCCCACCAGACATAACACCCGTCTGGTCGGAGGATCCTCCCTTTTCAATGGGAGGTGAGGAACTTTACACCCTGTTTCTCTTACCCCCCAAAATATATTAATTATCTCACAATATGTGACGCTCGAAGCAAATAATCTATACAAATAAATAAAATTTAAGTGTCTGTTTGTTATGTCTAAATAAACGGGCCTCGTGGCGTGGTCGGTAGTGTAACCGACTTCCGTGCACGAGGTCGTGGGTTCGATTCCCACTCAGGACAATTATTTGTGTGATGAACACAGATACTTGTATTGAGTCACGAGCAGTATTCGAACCTGCATCTCTCCAGATGCTTTGCCAATTCAGCATCCGTTTAGTAGTTATTCCGTAATGCCCGACGAAACAAACAATCAAGCAATCAAACAGACACAATTTCAAAAAGCTTAAAACTTGTTTTGTGTTCAGAGAAATACATATTTTTTTTCTCAAATATCTTATATATGTATCTAGTCCTACATACAGAAAAAAACTTTGCTACAGCTTTATGTAATAGTGTAGATATCAGGTCCACTTAATTTAATCTGACAGTTTTCAAAAGGTATTTCCTATGTTCATAGACAATGGAATTGATCGCTCGTATTGACCGGTTAAACGGGGTTTAATAGCCGCTATTTATTGTCAGTACTTTACTGCCGTGTGGGGCCGGCTGGCCGTGTGGGCCGGCTTTAGGATTGTCCCACCCCTCTCTACCCACGGGAGTCGTAAGAGCCGACTGAGGGAATACCGGGGGAGTGGGCAGCAGCACTCCCTCTAGTATTAACAACATCCACTGCGATCGCCAACCTGCCAAGCGTGGCGATTACGGCATTATCCCCCATAACGGAACCGCTCGTTGTGGCGTTCTCTTGGGGAGGCCTATGTCCAGCAGTGGACTTTGAAAGGCTGATGGATGGATGGATGGACTTTGCTGACAAATTGATAAAACTTATATGCATGATTATATGAGTATGGTTAGGTTTCCTTTGATAAGCCACACGCCATCAAAACGGACGTAGAACTATAACATTTTAGAGTGCATCAATAAGAAATAATAGTAATTTAATTATCAGAAGCGAATATAGGGAGTACCATTTTTCACAATTAAAATCACAATTTGTTTAATTTTGACACAAAATAATGAAGCAACATAAAGCTTGTTTCGGTGCTGTGAGGCCGTTCAAAATTAATCAAACGAACAATCTTCCAGCTCATGGCGTCTGAATTAAAAACATTTTATTATCTATCACAAAAGAAAACTTCAAAGGGGAATATTACTTTTATATTCAAAATTCTTTGGTTTATTAACTTAATTACCTTACCTAGCATTATCTAAAAAAAATGGGAGAGGGCTCTATAAATTTTCTGAATACGCGGAAACATCTATTGTTTAGATACTAGCTACTTGAGATTTTCATCGCGTATATTTCTTCCGATACTTCAATAGATAAAAAGTCACAACCTCTGGTTTATTGTCCTACTAATATTATGAATGCGATAATTCGTGAATGTTTGTATGTTTGTCCAGCAACCACAACTAAACAACTGAAAGGATTTGAATAAAATTTAGTAGGTTGATAGTTGAGAACCACCGAAGGAATGTGACATAGTTCCAGTGGCCCGCCAAGAAAGGCGGAGAGACGGCACACGGCGGGTTTCTTTAGTGGGTGAAGGCCCCACACTACCCTGTTCGTTGCCCCGAACGACGGGGTGTGCGGTCCGGAACATTTTTTCCCGCCTTAACAAAAAAAAAAGGTTTATAGTTCAGACACAGGATTCCATCCATCAGCCTTTCGACGTCCACTGCTGGACATAGGCCTCCCCAAATTGGGGGTACAGTGCCGTAATCGCCACGATTGGCAGGCAGGTTGGCGATCGCAGTGGATGTTGTTGATACTCGAGGGAGTGCTGCTGCCCACTTCCCCTGCTATTCCCTCCGTCGGCTCTTACGACTCCCATGGGTGGAGGAGTGGGACAATTCTAAAGCCGGCCCCACACAGGATTAACAAAGCTTATTTATCCCAAAAACATTAATTGTTCCCATATGACAGCTATTTTTGTCACGTGGACCTAAGGACTAAACAGAATTGAAGGAAATACATTCAGTCAAGAAAGTATTGGGAATGGATGATTTGTTTATGGTTCCAAATTCAAATTTTTGTTTTTTGTTGTTGTTGTTAGATTGGCACACCTGTTATCCATTTTGGCGCGGAGTTTGAGTTGTATCTGTTATTTATATTAAATACAGTGCTGTTTTAGTTATATCATATCTAGTGTGACTGAAAATGTTACAGAAGGCTTACGGTGAATCGACTTTATCAAAAACACGTGCTTATGAGTGGCAGAAAGCGTTTAAAAGCGGTCGAGATGTGATGGAAGATTTGCCTCGCTCTGGTAGGCCATCAATGTCTGCAACTGAAGTTAACATTGCAAAAGTGAAGGAAATAGTGACTAAAAATCCTCATTCAACTTTGAGAGAGATAGCCGCCGAACTTACTGTTTCTCACGAGTCGATCCGTAGCATTTTAAATAATCACTTGGGTATGAAACATGTTTCCGCTCGGCTAGTCCCAAAAGACCAAATTTTTTTTTTAAACTCAATCGCATGAGATTCGCTGAGGACATGCTAGAACGAGTCAATTCCGACCCAACATTCATGAAACGCATAGTTACTGGTGACGAGACGTGGATTTACGAGTTTGACATGCAAACTAGTCAATTAGCTTCGGAGTGGCGACTTCCAACTGAACCGAAACCGAAAAAACCACGCCAAAGTCGATCAAATGTCAAAGTCATGTTGACTGTTTTCTTTGACTATCGCGGTGTTGTGCACTCGGAATTCTTACCAGAAGGTCAAACGCTAAATAAAGAATATTATTTGAGCGTTATGCGGCGTTTAAGAGAGCAAATTCGACGAAAATGGCCATATTTGTGGAAAGAAAATTTTGCACCACGATAATGCGCCTTCGCACAAGGCCATAATCATTGTGAATGAATTTTTGTCCGAACACTCAACAAATACCATCGAGCAACCACCATATTCAACAGATATGGCTCCAGTCGAATTCTTTCTTTTTCCTAAACCCAAATTACCACTTCGTGGCACCAGTTTTCAATCGGTAGAAGACATAAAGGAGAATTCGCGGCTAGAACTGAACTCAAATCCGGAAACAGTGTTAAAAAAATGTTTTGATGATTGGATTATTCGTTGGCGTAAGTTTATCGTTTCTGAAGGAGCACACTTTGAAGGTGATAAAATAAATTTGGATGAATAACAAAATTTTTGTGTATTATTGATCTTTTCCCGGTACTTTCTTGACAGAGTAGTATAATAGAAAAAAATTTTTTAAGCACATATTAAGGAGTTTATGTAGGATATGTATGGGCTTTAGAATTGTCCCACCCCTCTCTACCCACGGGAGTCGTAAGAGCCGACTGAGGGAATGCCGGGGGAGTGGGCAGCAGCATTCCCTCGAGTATTAACAACTCCCACTGCGATCGCCAACCCACCAGCCAAGCGTGGCGATTACGGCATTATCCCCCATGACGGGGCCGCTCGTTGTGGCGTTCTCTTGGAGAGGCCTATGTCCAGCAGTGGACGTTAAAAGGCTGATGGATGGATGATGTAGGATACACCTAGACTAGACGATTCAATGGATTTAAATCTTGAAGTCCACACATCCATAGTTGCTGACAAAAGCCAGTGTTAGTATAGTTTTCAAGAGGATTACATTTAAATTAGTAATTTACTCGTTGCAATGTATTAGACTTAAGCATTACTCGCGGCTTCGTTCGCGTCATAGTGATAGACGAAAAATCCATTTTGGAAAGGATTTGCGTAAAAATCCTTTCTTAGCGCTCACCTACAGTATCAAAGAAACCTAATATGAACATTTTCACGGTCGTAGCCACCGGAGTTTGGGCGGCGCATTGATATGTCAGTCAGTCAGTATTTTATATGAATACTATAGAGATAGGAGACTTCCACTGTGAAATGTGCTTATTTCACAACTACAGCTCATTTGTGGAACGTAACACAGGGGTACAACAGTGTACATGTTTAATATCTACTCGTAATTACGGCAGACTAAATGAAGATTTTTGTTAGAATAGTGAAATAATGAGCTTTTTGATTGGCGCAAAATAAAATAGCTGCGCTAAGTAGTTTTTGTTTTTTATTCTTAGGTACCGAGATAAAATCTAGGTCTATCAGTTGTTAAGTTTCTTATAGATATCAAATAAATTTCGTTCATTAGTTTTAAAGTGATACGCGAACAAACAAAGAAACAAAAAATCTACAATATTTTGAGAGCCTGGAGACAAAGTAAAAATATAATATTTACTGTGCTGGAGAGTAGCTACGAATAGAACTATCTACAAAAAAATTACTGCATTAACTTTAATGGTGATTTTGACGTGATAATGTCTTATAAATCGATGAACGCCGGCTGCACGCACGAAAAAGCATGACTCATTGTCACGTTCCGCCTGAACCGAGCGTGCAAGCGAGAGCGCGGCACAAGCGATAGAGAGGCACAATCGGCCTAGGCGTTCGGCTTATGAGCTTGTGCCGCAACTATCGACATATAGGTATGACGTTACGTAAAATTATCGTCCGTAAACCGACTTTACAGACAACCATAGTCTTTTTCGCAAATATATTTAATCTACAGACATGGCTGTTACAGTTTTATCATACTAATATTATAAACACGGAAGTTTGTATGTTTGTTTGAATCATCTCCTGCACTAGGGATGGCGATCTCAAATCGATTAATCAAAGAATCGATTCCTCGGACCAAATAAATCGATTATTTAAATCGATATGTTGTACTGAATCGATTCAGTCAATCGATATGTTACCCTTGAAATCAACATTCGATTTTTGCTGTATTGGTAAAAAAAAAAAAACAGTATTAGCTGAATGTACTTGGAATATTGCAAAATTAATTTTGCTGACCATGTAGCCTGTTCTCGAGCAATAAATATAATAAATGCTTCAATTTTAGATATTCAATCACAGCAACAACTTCCACAAAATAATAGTGAAGAATTCGATGCAATATAAGGGACTGATTTAGAAAAGGGAATTTGGGATTTTCATAAATTGCTTGTGAAAAAGCAACTCTCTACATGTAATACACTTGCACTGGAATGTCAAGGCTTAAACGAAGAATTTAAACACTATTTATCACAGGCAGTTGTGCACCTAAAGTATGATCCTATACTTTACTGGCAAGAACAGAAAAGCTCTATTTATCACCATGTTCACTCAATAGCCGTGATGTATATGAGTATCGTAGGATCACCTGTTCCTTGTGAGCGCCTTTTTTCAATTGCCGGCAACATCGCAAATGATGAGCGGAACCGCTTGGATCCCAGTAGACTTGACAGATTGTTGGTTTTAAAAAGCTTAGATATGAAGCATTGGGAGTTATAAGCTATATTATTTATTTTCTTAACTTTATAATGTAACAAATACATTTAGAAAATAAATGTCTTCTTTTATACCTGATCTGATATTTTGATATGGCAATAAAAATAATTGTAATTATTGAATTCCCTGAACTGAAAAAATCCTGATTTTACTGATAAGAGATCCCAAAGATTGTTTATTAAGGTATAATTCTTGTTTTTCATAAAATGGATTTATATTTACATGCAATCGATTTTTTAGACCTCGACTTTTTTATGAATCGATTCATCAGGTTACGATTCGAACAGATTTAAAAATCGATCTTTTTTGAAAAGAATCGCTATCCCTATCCTGCACACATTTACCCGAAAACGTATATATTGGACTCAACAATATAAAGATCAACTGTGTAAAACCTGGGTAAAACTGTGTGACTGAAGAAGTATAATTATATTAATTCAGGTGGCAACGAAATATTTACACAAAAACTGTTCAGTACCAAACGTATCTATTTGAAATTAACGCGCGTTGTGGGTTCTTGATATATTGATTTTTTTATACTATGTGGGTGGCAAACAAATATCCGGCCCGCCTGATAGTAAGCGGTTACCACAGCCTATAGACGCCAGCAACACAAGAAGCATTATTCGCCATCTCCAAGGAAATGGACGGGAGACAGAGGAAGGATAATAAGGAACGATAGGGAGGAGTTCTGGGCCTGCGGCGCTCTCACTCGATACGGAATAAGTAAAAGGGTGGTACTTCGTAGCCCGATCAAGCCAGCCTATTCACGCTGGGATAAGCAAGGCTCTATCTACCACAGGAATTTATGAGTAGTTCA
The DNA here is from genome assembly GCA_948253155.1 of Leucoma salicis. Classification (NCBI taxonomy): domain Eukaryota; kingdom Metazoa; phylum Arthropoda; class Insecta; order Lepidoptera; family Erebidae; genus Leucoma; species Leucoma salicis. Next base: position 27,526,666 of record OX411804.1, on the reverse strand, counting down.
AAATAATTGATACGGTACGCGACTACATCGCTAGGCCTAACCAAATAAGTCGCAGTTTTGTTTCAATACATGTCACGTTTTTGATTTTGGAATATAATTGCACGTTGGGTTTGAATCGCGCGCGTATAACGTTTTATTTTTCATTCTCGTGCGTGCTCTGTGTTCGCGAATAATTTATAATAACGTATGCAAGTAAATTATGGTAATTTCTCAAGCTAAAGTTGTCGGTTGCCTGCTATTATACGAGTTAACTGCCGCCTTTAGGTATCTGTTCCAAGATTCCTTCTGTGTGTATAGAATATTTTGCATGTCCCATATCAACCTCAGGAATAACTACATATAACTATATCTGATAGAACCTTGACCCACTAAATAAACCCGATGTGTACCGTTTCTCCACCTGTACCGGCCGGCCACTGGTGTGTGACATTATTTCTATGATCCGCCGAGTATAGATAGAACCTGCAAAGGAATTATCACATAGTCTTTTTGACTTAACATACGTTATTATACTTAGCCGTGTGGGGCCGGCACCAAGAATAGCTCCACCCCGTCTCTTCCTATGGGAGTCGTAAAAACCGACTAAGGGATTACCGGGGGACCGGGCAGCAACGTTCCCCTGTGTACTAAAAACATCCACTGCGATCGCCAACCCGCCTGCCAAGCGTGGCGATTATGGTGAAACCCCCATTTTGGGGAGGCCTATGTCCAGCAGTGGACAATGAAAGGCTGATGGATGGATGGATGGATGACGTTATTATACAAATTATTTGGGAATGAGGAAAAAGAGAACTTTAGTGCGAGCGGGAATCGAACCTGCGTCCCTTCCAATCCGGAGAAGTGCTCTAAGCCGCTGAGCTACCACACTGACCTTTGGCCATACCCAATCTCCTCATCACATTTGTCTTTACAACCAACGTTAGTAATTAAAGCAAATTAAAGTAGCTGAGCATGTCAAGTGCTAAAATACAGATCAAAATACGTTATTATCTTAAAATCTACCACTACGTCGAAACGTCGGTCACCTTAAATAAAAAAGCATCCGACATGAAACTGAGGTAACATGCCACCAGCCTTCGCAATCAATTTTACACCACCTGGACACGATATCGTCCAGTACTATACATTTCCAGCGTTTAGTTCAAACACATACAAAACACTCGAATCCATGGCATAAACTATTTGATAGCGCTGTCCCGGGTCCTATAACAAGTTCTTCTTTGAAGGAAAAAAAAACATATTATCACGCCTGTATTCCCCGAAGGGGTAGGCAGAGGTGTATTACACACCCACGACTCGCCAGCTATGTTTAAGTCCCACGTAATAGGGGGCGAGCCTATTGACGTCTACCGGGCACATTTCCAAACTCCGGGCTGCTACTGAGAATTTTTTCTTTTAGGAAAAAGCTCAATAACATTGCTCGACCCGGGGATCGAACCCGAGACCTCATGATTAGCAGTCGCATACACTACCGCTACACCACCGAGGCAGTTGAAGAAGATTTATATAACTATCTTCAAGGTACAACTATCCTATATATCGTAGGTACGTTGTGTGCGAGGTGAGGTGAGACACGTGCAACACGACAACGGGTGGGTGCTCACTTGGAGCTGGTGTATTTGGTGACGGCCTTGTATACTATCTTCTAGGTAGACATATATTAACATAGGTTTAACTGTGTCTGTATAGCTGAATGTAAGCAATTACCACTTATTATCAGATGGAAAACGACATCTCTTTCTATATATTTTTTTATTTGATATCTCTTAGCCTCGACGTGAAAACGTGACACAGTAATTAATTGATAACCACCAACAAGGGTTGTACCAACTTCTTCTGGATTTTTTAAGTTTGTAATCTAAAAGACCTCCAAAGTGTTATTGGCTATCTTATTTTCGCATGCACATAATTTTAGTAAAATCAGGTAAGCAGGTTGTCTTCATAATTAATAAAAATAATAAAAACTTGTAACAGTGGATTTGTAATAAGAAACGCAGGCGGCCAATAAAAGCTGGAATAATGGTTTATGCAAATTTAACTGTGGAAAAACCACCGTTTGGAAAAACGATCTCGGCTCCGCAAACACCTGCTCACAGAAAGGGGAACCTTTTTAAATTAGCCGTACTTGTCCTAAAGGTTCGTTTCGTAAGAAATATTCCTTCGTAAGTACTTGTGTTAGTAATTTCGAAATAACCACAATTCACATGATAATACAAAAGTTTGCTATAAGTAAATAGGCTTTCAATTATTTTGCTGCTTTATCCACATAAATCCATTGGTTATATCAGGCCCATACTCATGTATTACAGCACCCTCGGGATTTGATAACATATCCCAGACCAAACTATTTCGAAACCAGACCATAACGAAACGAAACAACACGAGTATGAATCTTATAAACAAAAGTCTTCTTAACAAGAGTAAATATACATATTATATGCAGTGAATCTACATAATATTATATACAGTGAATTACTAAAAAATACACAACAGTTTGCGTTGAAGGATTACATTATACTTTTCATTACTCATACTCTGAAAGTAGGCCTGAAGTTGCCTGAGGAGCAGGTTGCAAGTAATACTTTTTAGCCCTTGGGAGAATTACTTTCAACTGACAGCTGAGTAATTATAAAAAAAACAGTTCTATTTTCTGTACAGCCAGTCAATTACAGCGCGATGTAAAATTGAAATAACATAAAGTTAAGTATTTATTAAAGAATTTGTTTTTATATGTCTTTATTTTAATATAGTTGCAACTAGATATATCTTTAAAATAACGAAGATTTATATTTTTTCAATGATTAAAATGAAAAATAATAGCTGAATAGCTGACAGGCCACAGAAAAAAAAACAAAATCGGCGGGAAAACGGCGATTCCAAATTCAATTTTTTAGTCTCCCATTTTTTCTTTAGCTAATTCATGATTTTTATTTTTAGTTTCCTCGTATTCGTAATGAAAATCACAGTGTTGACCTCGGGATAAAGACTTATTTAGTCCCGAGACGGGGTTTGGTGCCAGAGCGTAGCGAGGGCTCCAATAGTTCGAGGGCTAGTTGCTTTCATCCCTTGGGTAACAATGTACTATTGTGGTAACGTCGTAATTCTCTTTGTATTAAAGTAGCCTGTGTTTATTTATTGAAGAAAACGGTGAGTTAGATTTAGATAATTATTTATTTTACGTCTTATACTTTAACGAAGAACATGTTCTTGGGAATAAAAATCTCGTAATAATATTTCCGTAGATATTATATTCTATTTACGTTCCTAAAATAATTATGGAGTGTCGTTTCAAAGGACTTATTTCGTCAAGAGTGTTTAATTGGATCGAACGCACAAAAACAATTTGTAAGTCTCGGAGGAACAGAATATGGTAGAATTATTTTAGTGGAAGTTAAACAACATAATATCATTATAAATTAACAAAATAAAAAGATTTTTCCAAAATAACATAAAATGTTACTCCTCAAAAATGTTCCATGGTTCTAATTAGAAATTGTGTAGCTAGCAGGTTTGTATAGTTCACCTAACGTGTTCCGCTGTGCAAATATACATATTCAACTGTAGTCTCTAGATATATGTAGCAAAGTTTATTTATAGAATAGCGCCGTGGTATTGCCATTACTAACAGGAATACCTCCTTCCGCAAGATGTCAATTTCCGAATCCGAGCAGTGATGTGCACATTCAACACACGCCAGCATCTACTTATACTAATTTTCTTGCATTGCTAAGACGCATTATAATTAGCTACTTAGTTGCTTATTCCGTATACTATTGTGACATACAAAAAATATATAGGTACAGTAAAAGCTGTTCTAATTATTTCTAATATCGATTAGAAACAAAACTAAAGCATTTTGGCTTTTTACAATTCGCAATTATTTCAATTTATTTTAATAAAAGATATTCGCAAGTTAGGCGCCATATTCGAGATCGTTGAGAGACTTAAATACTGCATACTGGTTATAACAGGCGAGAACAACCAGTTGCAAAACAAAGAGTTGTGTTCCTGTATCGAACAATCCATTTTCTCCTTTACAAAGTTTTTTGTTATTTTTATATATATTTATTTTTAGGATTTGACATGCTTATCCATATAAATTAACTCGAGGTGTGAAAATGAGAAATCGAAAATAGCAGTCACGAGCAGGATTTGAACCTGCGTCTCCTGGAATCCCGTCCCATATGCTTTGCCAATTCAGCTTATATGGCTAAGCATGACAAATCCTCAAAAAATATAATATGTATATCAAAATATTTATAGGACTACGTCATTAATTGAGAAATATTAATTGTAAAATTAAGTTTACCGGGTCGATATAATGTTACATACAGTACGACAGACGGCGCAGGCGTCACCTAAGACGTTAACAATGAATGTGTTATCGAATAGCAATAAGGAAGATCTCGCGGACCCACAGATAAACAGGTTCAGAAAAGCGAGTTATGTTTTTACGTAGCTTTTAAAGCTAATACTTGGAAATTGGCTATCGGCCTAGGTTATCAGGTAATGTTAATACTCAATTGATGAACTGAAGAAGTAAGGATTGGCGACTAGTTATCTAAGACAATAAGATATACCTACATAATTATAGCCTATCATGTGTCCGTCTTACGCGCACTATATTTGAATATTGCTCGACTACGTGACGAAAACCTCAGAAAGAAGAAAAACATCGTGAGGTGACCTGCATGCCTGAAAATTTTCTTGACAACTTGTGAAGTTTGCTAACCCGCACTGCGCCAGCATAGTAGACTAAATAATAAATCCCTTTCAATATGAGAGGAAACCCGTGCTCAATAGCAGGACAGTAAAATGGTAAAAAAAATAATGCAAGAACCAGCACAGTGGTAGAACCTTGCTTATCCCAGCATGAATGGGCCGGTTCGATCGAGGAAGTATAACCCTCTAACAAAAGAACAGCGGGTATAACGGCAGTTACTCCTGCCGTTGTGTTTCGTATTGTGGGGAGTGAGAGCGCCGGAAGCCCAAACCTCCTCCCTATAGTATACTACTTATCCTCTCCTTATTACCCTTCCTAACCACCTCCTGTCTCTGTCCTTAGAGATGGCGACGCTCGAGTGACGTTTCTGTTGTTGCTAGCGTGTACCTATAGGCTACGGTAACCGCTTACCATCAGGTGGGCCGTATGCTTGTTTGCCACCCAAGTAGTATAAAAAGAACATAGGCTAGATACTATTATCCCCGGAAAAATGGATAGTCATGTGGGATTGAAAGATAATAAAATATTATAAATGTCTCCTCTGTGCCTCAACTGAACACAACAATAGATTCTTTCCCTATCGATAAATGACTTCGAATTTGGGAGGATCAAATGATTAACAAAATATATATAGCCTTAATGCTTTATGTCATTAGAGAGCAATTAATCAAAAAAGGAGAATGCGCCAAAAAAATGTATATCGAACTGACGATTAACGCAGTTAATGTTATTTGTGATGACAATCAATATTTTTGGTATAGTATGTACAGTAGCCTTTTGGATCTCGAATAAATGAAGTACCTGTCTACTACATTACATGAATACTAAATTTGTCAAAAATTCAACCAACTAAAAAAACATACAGCCAAATTGAGAACCTCCTCCTTTTTGAGGTCGGTTAATAAAGAAATTAGAGCTTTGCTTATCCTAGAATGAATGGGCCGGCTCGATCGGGGAAGTACCATTCTCTCACAAAAAATCAGCATTAAACAACGGCAGGTACTCATACCGTTGTACGATAGGTATTCCTACCGTTGTGTGGTGGTATGGTGAGTGAGAGCGCCGGAGGCCCAAGACCCCCTCCCTATATATTTTTCGGAACGTGACAATGTTCGGAACGTGACAATGTTTTCTGAGAGTTTCACAAACAATGCAGCGGTTGCCATAAATTTTTCAGTCGGAACGTGACACTTTTTCGTGCGTGCAGCCGGCGTTCATCGATTTCATAAGACGTTAAAGCGTCAAAAGAATTCAAAATATAAATCATTTAGAGGTGGTGCTCACAACACAATATATAATTATATCCTTACTAAAGTGTGAGTTTGTTTGCTTTAACGCCGTAACTACTGATTCGGTAGTAAATTTGTATAACCAATCATTACCAAAATTGCATAGGATACATATGTAATCCAGAGTCTAGAAAAGGTAATGGGCTATTTTTTATTGCAATAAAATAATAGTTCCCGTGGGATAGCTATTTTAACATAGCAATCATTCAGGTACCTAACGAGTGATTTACTAATTTCAATTCTAATTTCCACGTGGACGAAGTCGCGGGCAGATTCTAGTTTAATAACAAATCACAGAACATTATAATAGTACTATGTACAGAATGGGCACTGTGCCCTTCCCAACAATCATGGCTACGTTACCTCGCCAGCGATCTTGTACTGTCAAGGACCCGACTTGAGCAACCCGACGCGACGATGCAACGAGACGGTTGTTTTTTTAATGGTTGAAACTAGGGTATCCTAGTGCTGTATATAGAAGTTTTTTATAGATTCCCTTAGGATAAAATAAGGTTTTTCTTGGTAACCTACACTAAGTATCAGTATATTTCCTTGGTATAATTATTTGCTAAAAAATATTATTATATTATTGTTTAAAACTAATTATGTAATAGGGACTTATTTTTTTACTTTTTTTACTAATGCCAAGGCAAGTTATGCTGTGAATTGTTAAGGAATTCCCATAACTGTCTTCTGTCTCTGTCACAAGGAAACTTGTGGTCACTTTCATGTTATAGTGCCAACAGAACTAATATGTGCCAAGAAGCAACACAATCAGTTCACAGATAAAAATTTGTTTGGATAGATAAGAATCAATCATCCCCTAAACTGTTATTATATAAACTAACATTATAGTTAAGCATGGTAAATCATACATTTAAAAAAATCCTAAAAACAGTAGTTTACTAGAGAACCTCTCCAGTTTTTGTTTATGAAAAAAGAAAGCATATATTTGTATAATATTTGATATTACACAAATAAATCAGTATTTATTACTTATGTTACAAGAGTGGGCAAGCAAATATGTGGACTATTTGATGATAGGTTGGTGAGTATGCCATTACCATAGGCATGGTAACACCAGAACATTACTTGTGCATCGCTTCAGGAAGGGGACACTGAAAGCATGATAGAGAGATTTAAAGGGAGCTTGCGGTTCCAGTGCTCTCACACACAAAATAAAATTAAAACTAAAAAACTCTATGAACATATCTTAGTAAAGTAAAGGTACAAAATCTTCAGCAATATGAAAACTTATACATTTGTTTTAGACAGAAAGAATTATGGTATTGGTTATAATCTCTTTCACACACTGTGTGTATTTATTGTGTCTCATATTCATAAAGTTTTTGCATGTGCCATTGATATGTGATATTGTGTGATCTCCCAGCATTTCTACACTGAAGATAAAAGCAAAGAATAGGATTTTATTTTTTGTTTTATGGACACAAACATGTCTACTTGTTTGGGTCCAGTAAATACTCAAACTTGTAGCCAAACTCTAAATATATAGCCAGTTTGATTAGGTTTCAAGTTTTTCTTGCGTGCCGTCAATACCTTGGTATTTAATTAGTACTTATCTACTTAGTTAGATCAATTAACTTCTTACCCCCAATTAAGTATCACACACAACCCTAATTCTGTATGAAAAATAACAATAAAAACATCACCATTTTAAACCTACTTCATTTGCCTTCCAAGTACATAAAGTTGACTGGCAGAAAATGCCTTAGGCATTAAGTCCGCATTTGCAAATTGCTTTATTTTTGCATGATATACCTATATTAAATAAATTAAAAACAAAATTAAATAATTTTGCAGTTCAAATGCCTTATTAATGTATTTTTATAATGTATTTTTACAATGATACTGATAACCATTCTTTTTGATCGCCTTTCTTAAAACATAACATATCTAATCACATTATTAATTTAGCCCTGACCTTGGTGTGACATATTTATTTTATTCTCGTAATATATCAAACAAGTCACTCGGAGTGTAAGGACTTTTAGAAAGTTGCCTATCGACCGCTAAATGAATCGCTGCCTATATATGTGCCATTATCATAGAGGATGCTTCAAGCTAATATTGTAAAAGTGAATCACAACCAATTTACCAATAAAACATAAGTTTTCTAATATCGATCGATCTTGGTCAGAGTCTGTGATAGATTTTTAACACCAAACTTACCGAAAGAAATGTCGCGTTCCAGCACAGTTTTCTTGCACGCACTTACAGTCCTCCTCAGTGTCAAATAAACTTTATAGCCCTAAATAACTTCACTATTCACAATTCATAAATCCAATTTTCTTGTTTATTTAACGTAATGCACACGCACGGAATAAAAGCTTGCAAATTTGCAACGAAATGTCATAAATTTAACTTGTAAGATGGCGCCACAATACAACTTGTATGACAACAATGACATAAAAAAATTGTGTTGCTAACAATAAATAAATATCCGTTATCCCCATGCCATGGATGTAACATACCTACTTTACACTACAAACGAAAATCTGCAATAATTTTAGAAATTGACAGGACTCTAACTGTAGTAACTAAGCTTGCCTGGGCGCAAAAATGTATGTAAATATAGTTAACGTGGACATTGCTTAATAATAATAATAATAAATAATAATAATATTAAATGACAGATGTCATGAAACATTTTCTGTGTAATATGAAAATTATATAAACGGAAAGAAAATGTTAACTCGGGCAAAAGCCAGACTCGCTGCTGCACTAGGAACAACCCCGGACTCGTCGCTCAGCTCCACCTCGCAACTACCTAATCCAGTTTCAGTGACAGCGGTTACTGCTGAGGTGTTGAGTTTAACATCAAGCGACGAGTACTTCTCCCCACCTACGTCGCCGCCACCAGTACGCAGGAAGAGGAGAGGCCAGCCACCGACACGCTTGGGACCTCGAGACCATCAGGTCTCAAATAGGGCCCCCGCTGCCGGTGGTGATGTGCGCCGCATGAGATGGTCTCAACAGATGAACGAAAATGTCATGCGGGCATATTATGTGGCTACAGAGGGAGGAAGCAACCTTACAGCGTACCGTGATCGTATGCTGCCTTTGTTTCAGGTTCTTGAGCCGGCTGTCAACGTCACGGCACAGAGATTGTCGGATCAAGTACGGGCTATTCAACGTTCTCAATTGTTGAATGAAACCGTACTTGAACGGATTCGCTCGGACGTGCGGGGTAACATTGTATCCCCCATTTTCTCGCAAACTGTGGAGCATATATCCAGAGATATACCGCAGCTGAACCCAGCTGAGGAAGTGGAGGACAATGGAACCTTAACCGTAAGTACCCAGTACAATGATCAATTAAGGAGCGCTTTGGAATGCGCTTTACAGAAGTATCGAACTATGTCCCCTGAATGTAGACCACGTTTACCGCGTTTGCCTACTCATAAAAAGAATATAGCGCTGGTGAAGACCCTGGATTCGCTGTTATCTGTTTATATAGATAGCAGCGAAAATTTGGCGGATACACACTCAATTCTGTATTGTGCAGCCGTTGCGGCATGTCGAGTAGCAGGAATTAAAATCTCTGAAGAAGGTCCTGTTACTCGACCACGTACAGCCGTACCGGCTTGGCAATCCAGGATTGAGCGACGTATAGCCGAAACCAGGGTAATCATCGGTAAGCTTATCTGCTTCAGGTCAGGCAACACCCGTCCGAAAGTCATGCGTTTTGTGAATCGAGCTTTCTCGGGGACTGAAATAAATCCCCGAGAATATATGTCCCACGTCACAGAACGCATAGACTTCCTGAAGCAGAAAATTTATGCATGGGCAAATCGCGTTAGGCGCTACAAACGGAGAGTAGGTCGATGCACTGTGAACCGTACATTCCAGAGAGACGAGAGGCAGGTCTACCGTAATTGGGAACGGCCCGATGTAGATCTGAATGTCAGGGATCTTCCAGATGTTTATGCCACTACTACGTTTTGGCAAAACATCTGGTCGAGGCCTGTCATTCATGAGGAATGTGGCTGGATGCGAGATGTCAAACGATCATGTGAACATATTACTGATATGGAAGCAGTACTAATAACAACAAGTGATGTAACCAGTGCAGTCCGTTCGTTACCTAATTGGAAAACCGCGGGAATGGACGGACTGCACAATTTGCTCAAATGGTTACGCAGTTCACATGCTCGTTTGGCATCTCAATTTCAGTTGTGTTTGACATCGTGGTCGTTACCACGTTTTTTAACTGTCGGTACGACCTACCTTCTCTATAAGAGTGGTAGTTCCGCGGACCCCAAAAATTACAGGCCCATTACTTGCCTGCCTACAATATATAAGCTCCTTACATCCATTTTGACAGTAAAAATTACTTCACATATTGTGAAAAATTCTATTTTGGTCAAATCTCAAAATGGATGTAGGAGCGGGGCACGTGGAACTAAAGAGCTCCTTATTATTGACACGGTCATAAGCCAACAGGTTCGTCGCGGCCGGAAAGAGTTGGTGATGGCCTGGATAGACTATAAGAAAGCCTATGACTCTGTTCCCCATACATGGCTCTTGAGGGTACTGGAGTTGTATAAAATTGATGCAACTCTACGTGCCTTCTTGAAGACGTGTATGGGGCAATGGAGAACGGCCCTTTACTATCCAGATCGTCGCTGACTTCAGGTACATGACGCACCAATAAAAATTGAGCGGGGTACATTCCAGGGGGACAGCCTCAGTCCATTGTGGTTTTGCCTGGCCCTGAATCCTCTTAGTACTTTACTAGAGAATTCAGGCCTAGGCTATCGGTTGCGGAGAGAGAGTCGGGGTCTATCCCACCTCCTTTACATGGATGACTTAAAGTTATTTGCCCCCACCAGACCCCAACTGATGGCATTACTTAAGGTAACTGAAACCTTCAGTAAGTCTATCAGAATGGAGTTTGGTGTGGATAAATGTGCAGTCTTACATGTAAAGCGAGGTGTCGTTGTGGAATCTGAAGGAATGCAACTTTCAGATTTCACACAACTCCGGTCTCTGTCTGCTACCGAGACCTACAAATATCTGGGTATGTCACAGGCGTTATGCATCTCTGAGGCAGTCATGAAACAAAAGTTGCAGGAGCGCTTCTTTTGCCGCTTAAGAAAAGTACTTAATAGTCTACTTTCTGGCGGCAACAAGGTGCGTGCCTGTAACAGTTGGGTCATGCCTGTCTTGATGTATTCCTTTGGCATACTCAGATGGACTCAGGCTGAACTTGATACCCTTGATAGAAAGGTCCGCTCACTTCTGACTGCATACCGAATGCACCACCCGCGCTCATCGGTAATGAGGTTGTATATCCCGCGGAGATGTGGGGGTCGTGGTTTTTTAAACATCAAAACTCTTCATAACCGCGAGGTATACAACCTCCGAGAATATTTTCTCAATACTGACATGGACGTGCATCGTGATGTAGTTAGAGTGGATCAAGGATTTACCCCGCTTGCTTTGGCTAAAGAGAACTGGCACAAGCCTATAGTGCTTGGCATTGAAGACCGCCGGGAGGTATGGAGGAGCAAGGAGCTGCATGGACGTTTTTATCGGGCCTTACATGGGCCTGATGTTGATTTTGCAGCATCTGTTTCCTGGCTGCAATTCAGTGATCTCTTCGGAGAAACTGAAGGTTTTGTCTTTGCAATAATGGATGAAGTTGTGATGACGAATAACTACCGAAAATATATCCTGAAAGATGGTACGGTTGACATCTGTCGGGCATGCCACCGTCCCGGAGAATCACTTAGGCATATTGTTTCCGGTTGTACTCGTCTTGCCAACGGCGATTATTTGCACAGACATAACCAGGTAGCCAGGATTGTTCACCAGCAACTTGCTCTTAAATACAATCTGGTGGAAATTGAAGTGCCATACTATAAATATGTGCCAGACCCAGTTCTCGAAAATGACCGTGCCACGTTGTACTGGGATCGGTCTGTCATTACTGACAGGACTATTGTTGCTAACAAGCCTGATATAGTGGTGATAGACCGATCAGAGCGCCGTGCAATAATTGTTGACGTCACTATTCCGCATGACGAGAATCTCGTGAAAGCTGAAAAAGAAAAGCAAATGAAATATTTGGATTTAGCTCACGAGATTACCGACATGTGGGATGTTGATTCAACAATTATTGTTCCGATAGTCATATCGGTTAATGGACTGATTGCCAAGAGTCTCGACCAACACCTATTGAGACTCTCGTTGGACGGCTGGCTTAAGGGCTTGATGCAAAAGGCAGTACTCCTCGACACGGCATGTATTGTGAGGAGGTTCCTTACTCTGGAGCCCTAACCACCGGCAACTTGGTCCCAGCACCCGATGTCGGTGGTCTATCTATTTTATACATTTTTAAATTTGTTATGTTTACTCGTTTGTGTTTTTGTTTGTATTTTTATAAGTATGTTAGTATGTTTGTGTGAGTGTTTGTTTCTTTTCATAATATATTTAAAAGTGTATATAATGTGATATAAAATAAATAAAGAGAATAATAATATTTATTTGACAAAAAGTTTACAAAGCACCGTACAACTGAGCATTATATAACAAAGCCAATACAAGCTGTGCAAATCTTTGGATCTTTGCCTCTTAAACAAGGCTAATGCCTGTATCTTAGGAGACAAGATTCCGCCGGTACATACATTTATTCACTACTATTACATTACATTTAATTATATAATGTATAAGCAGAATGGTTACATCTATATTGTAAGTACAACATATTTATAAGCTAAAAAACTGAAATGGGTGCGTACTTTTGTGTGAAAGTATACGTGTGTGTATGTCTCTCTCTCTCTCTATGTGTGTCTGTGTATGTGTGTGTGTGTGTATGTGTGTGTGTGTGTGTGTGTGTGTGTTGAACTATTATATAATTATGTAATGTATGTTAATAATGCTTCGGTACTTAAATATTCTTGTTGTAGAAGCCAGTTAGTTAATATAGTGTTTAAGTCATATCTATTTAAGTTAAGAATGCTGTGCTGCTTTAGGATTTGTTGATAAATGTGGACAGCTATAACGTAATATTGGTGTTTTGCAAATGATGTCTTGTGTCTCACACCTGCCGGAAAGTTTTTACGTTTGTTTGGATCTAAAAGTGGCATGGAGCCGTGTATTTTAAGGACTGTTCGGAGCACGTATAGCTGGCGAACAGTTAGTAACTTGCAATCAGAGTAAAGGTGGCTTGTAGGGTATCGGTAAGGTTTCCTTCTCATAACTTTTAACACTGCTCTCTGAGCTCTCTCTACCTTTAACAAATGTGTTCTGGCTGCTCCACCCTGGGGTCACGCAGTATCCAAGAACTGACTGGCACAATGCTTGATAGACCATTTTCAGTCTCAAGATCAGCAGACTCTCGCAGAGCCTTAAATACATGGATAAGACGCATTGTTCTAGTAGCTACTGTATCGGTTTGTTTATCCCATTTTAGTCCATCATCTATTTCGACACCAAGATATTTGATTTGGCTGGATCTTGTTAGCACTGGGCAAGAACATGTACCTATTACATTTTCGCAAGAATGTGCCGATATTGAATAGCTATGCGACGGCCCGCTACTACGCTTCATGGCAAAAGGAATGTAGCAAGTTTTATTGAGGTTAAGAGTCAGAAGATTTCTATTAAACCAGTCCATGACCTTTGAGAGTGCGAATTCCGCGTTCAACTTGACTTCATCCCAAGAGGAGCCAAACACTATAATAGCTGTGTCATCTGCATAGGCATAGATCTTGCAATTTGGGAAAGACATTTTACACAGGTCGTTAATATAGATCTGGAATAGTGTGGGTCCCAGTATACTCCCCTGTGGTATGCCATAACTTACAAATTTTTCATAACTGACTTGGTTATCTATTTTGGCTTGTTGGCTACGGTTCATCAGGTAATCACTAAAAATATTTTATAGTACGTACACCAACACCTTCCAATTTACTGATTAGTTTTTTAATAGAGACTGTGTCAAACGCTTTAGTTAAGTCCATAAATATACCAATACACTTAGCTCTACTATCAAGTTTTTTTGCAATTAATTGCGTTAAGTCAAGCACGGCGTCTTTAGTTGAAACTCCTGGCCTAAAACCGTACTGATTATCTGCTATGATATTGTGTTTATGTAAGTAGCGCCTCAAGTTGTTATTAAGGATCTTTTCAACGATTTTAGATAGGACGGGTAAGACTGATATAGGTCTGTAGTTATTAATGCAGTGTCTATTTCCCCCTTTATATATTGGATATACTATTGCCTTTTTAAGAGCATCGGGAAACACACCTGACTGTAGGCAACAGTTGCAAATGTACGATATTGGTACTGCCAGGATATGACTGCAGTTTTTCAGAAGAGATGACGGTATACCGTCCCAGCCCACAGTGCAAGTACTACGTAAATCTGATATAATTATCTCTACCTCGCTCTCATCAACTTTAAATAAGGCTAGAGAGTTGAGGGGGGGTTTATTAGAACAGCTTAGGTTAGACTCATTTTGGATTGTAATTGATTCTTGATGTTTCAATATTTTCGTTGCAAGATTCTTTTCGATATCAGTAAAAAAGGAACATACTGATTAATGGATGACACAGTATCTCCGCAGACTTTCAGTAATTCAACAGGACTAGCACCTTCTTTACGAGTGCCAATGATATTGTGTATAGTTTCCCAGTGTTTTTGGATTATTTTTGGCTTCTTCAAGTGCGTTCTTTTCATACGCTCGTTTTAATGGTAAGAGAATAATAAAAAAATCGATCTGGTAATCGATTGCGCTGAGCAAATATCATAGCTCAATTGGCACTGGAACGGTCATTTAGAAGGTGAAAGTGCAAATCCTGTCCGTGGTTATCAGTCTATTTCACATTTTCGCACGTTGTGTTATGGTAAATGGCCAAGCACGTTAAGTGCTTAAAATATAATATAGTGAATAACACTAACCTAATAAAAAAGGACGTCAGGTCTAGTACAAAATTCTCGAAAAAAGTGTCTAGTCAATACATTCTACCCGCTACGATCTTATTTTTTTGTATGATCTGATGATATGATTTGATGAGAGTACTGCCACCTAGGACCTACCAAATTATTTTTTAGCTTTTAGTACCTAGGTACATTATCTACACCCTACACCATTTAATTTAAAAACCGTCAAAGGCCGTTTAGCTTAAAAATTTTCTTTCAACCACCTGTTTCTTTGTACCAGGACACAGGTAGATCGAAAGGTGCAGTAAAAAAAAACTATGAATCACCCGCTATATCCTCAAATTCCACGATAGAAGTGAGCGTTTTATCCCACTAAACGCTAAATTAATTACTAAATTTTATACGGCTCTGTGTAAGCTTAAAATATACATATCTTCCCGTTGCACAACTAATAAATCCATGTAGTTGCTGATTGCAAATACAATTAAATCGATAAATAATATATTGGGGATGTTTACCGTCAGTACTTCACGGCAGATGGCGTATTATGAACATGGCCATTGAAAACTGTCATTCCCATACAATCTAATAACCCCGGGTGTACATTTATTTCCCAAAGAACCAACAATAAAATAGAAGTGGGAAATGTCGTAAAAATTTTGTAGCTAGACATCATAACGCCGTTTCTTTAATTTTTCAGGTACTATAAATATATTTAAACAATATAGCTGATCAACTAGGTGAGAGTACTCACTTGGCCCCGACACTTGAGTCGGCATCACCATCTGCCGTGTGGTTTACAGTGACGCACCTCAGTGCTTTGCTTATAGTGGGAGATAGCCGTTCATTCATTCGTATTATTTTAAGTTGAGTTGTCCGTGTTCATTTCCCATCCGTGAGCGAGCAGGGACGTTACCACTTACCATCAGATAGGTGGTAGAATACTAAAAATGTCTCAGAACGTTTTGCTAAGAGTATGGCACTCGCGATTTTCTTCTTCCTGAAGATGTCAATAATAATACAATAAATATGGTAAATTAAAATACTTGTAATATACAAAAAATATAAAAATAGTAATAATCTGGAATATGTTCACAATTTGATTGTTATTAACTACTGAATCAGGAAAAATTCATAAAATCTTTCTTACACTATAGCATTCTTTATAAACTTAATTACAATGTTTTTTATTGGAGCATTTTAAGTAGCTATATTTTACCTCTATTCTTATATTTTATACATAACATAACTGAGCAAAAATAACATTTTTACAAAATTCTGAAAAGAATATTTTACATAGTTACACGCTAGATAAAACCTTGACTTGGTAGGTAGCAAATTGGGCGCCAAACCTCTTTTTCTTATTTCAGTGGTTTCAATACATGATTGACTAGATTCTGTCCGCGACCGTCCGCGTGTACTTCGGGTTATAAATAAATCACTTCATGGCACATTAAGTAACTGCAAAAATAGCTATCCCACAGAAGCCAAAGTATCCAATATAATTTTCTAGGTTCTGGACTAAAAGGTATCTATACGAAATTTCATCATGATCGGCAAAGTAGTAATGGCGATCGAAACCACGTGCTCTTGAAGACTATAATCTGTCTCTGGGCCAAATTTCATCAAAGGTTCCAGGTTCAGCCGTTCTGGCACGAATGAGTAACGGACATCCATTCAAATGAAGAACATAGAACATTTTTTTTAAAGAACAGTAACATACAATTATTTACTTATATCTTATAAATTAATAGGAACATTGTTTAAGACACTCCAATTTTATGTGCGTTCTGTATAAATAAATATCTGCTGATGTAACATAGCATCACGCCTGTGTCCCCGAAGGGGTAGGCAGAGGTGTATTTTACACACCCACGATTCACCTACTATGATTAAGTGCCACGTAATAGGGGGCGAGCTTATTGCCGTCTTTCCAGGCGCATTTCTAAACTGTGAACCAAGGCTGCTACTGAGAATTTTTCTCTATACGAAAAAGCTCAATAGCACCGCCCGACCCGGGGATCGAACCCGAGACCTCATAATCAGCAGTCACTCACACTACCGCTGCACCACCGAGGCAGTTGATGTGGTAAACTAATGGAAAGTTATAACTGTAAAAATATCTCTAAATTTACGTTACCTGTAACAAAATACCAATTTTTACAATTATTGTCTGTCTGTTTGTTTCACCTAATCTCCGCGACGGCTGGACTGTATCGGATGGGAGTTTCACAGGCAGATAGCTGATTGTTATATACCAATTTTTACAATTCTTGTCTGTGTGTCTGTTTGTTACACCCAATCTCCAAGACGGCTGAACTGATTCGGATGGGACTTTCACATGCAGATAGCTGGTTGTTATAAGGAGTATCATAAGCTACTAATGTTTGGAAATAATTAGGGTTCCGTGCAGAAATCTAAAATAACTAAGTCCCACATAGACAAAAGTCGCGGGTAGCAGCTAGCTATATATATATATACATTTATCTCTATACATTTTATTTATTCTAGTATACATCTAATTAAGGCAATAATGTATCACATTACAATTGATATCATATTATTTCAGAAATCAGTCAACATTATTGTGTAATAGATAAAAGTATTTACAATCTAACTCATGCAAAGTCCACCCCAGTATCTAATAAATCTCTGATAAGGGATGTAGCTGTACGAGGTAAGATACGTAGCAGGTGGCCAAAAAATATCATATGTTTTGGTAATGAAGCTTCAAAGTAGTTCCGTCTAACATTATCCAAAATTGACTTTGCTGCCTCCCTCGGAGTTATTGTGCCAAAAAAGCTTGGTATCCTGAAATCAAACAATTTTAAGATTAACAAAATAATGATTATTCAATCAGCTGAGCCAATGTTCAGTAGTAGAACATAAAATAAATAGACAACATGCACAATATGCAATAGATGTATCCGTGATGAGGTGTCCGTGTGGTGACGGACTAAGAATACAAGTGTCACCAACATAGCGGTTTATTCTGTCATTTCAATTTTGAGAAATAAAATAATGTGCAGCGGCTTGACAATACTCTCGGTAGTAGAGTCCATGAGCGACGGTAACCACTTACCATCAGGTAGGCCGTGGCTCGCCTGCCTCCTATAGCAATAAAAAAAAATATATTATTAACACGGTAAATATAACTGAAAGTGGATAGGTAGGCGTACTAAAGGCGCAGCGAGGGCTGTAAGCTGTAGAGCCGGTTAGTGCTCTCCCCGCGCTACTGACAGTCTAGTATGTATCGCCGTCGGCATAATGTTGCGCCGACAACAAAGTTGTTGACATAGAGGATATACTTAGTTATTATTATCATAGGTAGTCAGGTAGTAGACTCTAATATATCCAACCTAGTCTATTGCTGATACAAAAAAAAACACTTACGGATATGCTTGGACATGATTGCATTTAAAGGTATTTTTTTTTTCTATTTAAGTGTGAATCTTATAGGTTTCTTATTTTATATTTACCTCAGCGTCAACTCGCTCTCATCACTAACAATGAATGGATAGATGTGTGTTAGTGTTACATAAACTCCTTCGATTTTATTTACTCTGAGATCTTCTATCAAAGATTCCGCAAGCCCTTGGACTGCAAATTGTGCTATGCTTAAAGGAATTTGGTCTTTAATGCAACTAATCCCTGCCACTGAAGTCAAAGCTACTATATGGCCATGGTTTTTAGCCTTCATGTCAGGGAGAAAATGATCGATGAGCTGAAACCAATATATTTTGTTTTTTTTTTTATGTAATGACAGCAGATATATCTTAGTACTTACACCTAAAGGTGCTAAGGCTATAGGCAATTTAGATTTCTCTCTTTAATTTTACTTTTAAATTAGAGTAAGGCTTCAATTCTTCATTTAGCTATCCCTGGTAGCATAGTTTTCATCACTGATCTTTGTAATCTACACAGATGGTATAGTGGTTTAGGTTCAGATTACTCATAAAGTATGTTGTAAACTTGTAAGTTTGATCCCACCAAGGACAATTAAGTTCAAATCATGCTCAGGACCCTGGGCACACCAAAGTGTCTAGAAGGAAGAATAAGCTTCACTACAGCTATCACAAACATGTAAACTTGTAAGTTTGATTCCTACAAAGGACAATTAAGTTCAAATCATGCTCAGGACCCTGGGCACACCAAAGTGTCTAGAAGGAAGAATAAGCTTCATTACAGCTATCACAAACATGTACAACACTAACCGCACAGAGGGCGGAGAGGTTTTAGATACTGGTCTCCCATCTGAATGTTGTGGGTTCAATTAACACACTCAGAAAAACATTTGTGGATCATAGAAAGAGTTGTCCTACTCTTTCTATGATCCACAAATGGTACCAACTTTGTGTCTGTGATATTGTATGTTTGTCCCCTGTGATAAAAGGATTATTCCTCAGGGATTATTGCTTATTAGTCTTTTTAAAAAAGAAAATTTTTCAATTCAGCTACTCTCTTAACTACACTTACCCAAAAATATGATGTGAGTGTAAGATCCAATGTATTACGAATATCTTGTGGAGACTGTATTAACAATAACCTCGGGCTTGGTATACCACAACAGTAGAACAGCATGCTAATAAAACCTAAATCTTTCTTAACTTGAGCAGCCAATGCCTGTACATTCTCCTTTTTGGTTATATCACAAGTATAGCAGGCTGCAGAACCACCTTTCTTTTTAATGTAGTCAACAGTATCCCCATTAGAATCTTCATTTTTGTCCACACAAAGGACTATTGCCCCTAAACCAGCCAGTTGAATGGCAATCTCTCTGCCCACTCCTCGTCCAGAACCAATGACCTAAAATATAATGACATCCACTTATTAAAAATAATTTGTTAGGGATGGGCCGAAATCCGTTTTACATTCAGTTTAACCGAAAACATCAACAGCCCTTGATAAGTTGCATGATAAGATTCAGTTGATTCTGATGTTTTGAAGTGGGTTAAAATCATGTTCAATGATTCCTTTACATAAAGTATTGATAGATAATACATGCAAAGCTAATAAAAGTGTCTTATAAATTAGCTAGCTTTATTATTTTAATACATACTCACCAAAGCAGTTTCTAGTCTCACAGACTTAAGTGGAGGTGGTCTTATGAGTTCATATAGTGCCTGCACAACAGCACTCATGGTATTTATCACTACCCATCCAATGTCCACCATTAAAATGCATAATGAATATACCCTTAGCAACATTTTGAGAGGGAACAATATATTTAGAAGCAGACCTGAAAATGTATTTGACGACTTGGTTTCCTGAAAAGTTGTAATTATAGCTAATATAAAATATAGAGATCTGACAAGCCAGCAGAGATACCCTTTAGCCCAAGCTCAGCAGTGATAGCCTAGCGGTAATACCAAGAACTGCAAAGGCTGGTATCAAGTTCGATAACGAGTCCAAGGTTCAGACCTCGTACGGCATACAACTCTGACATTTCGAGATTTATCGAAATTACCTATTTGTTTACAATTTCTTACTGCTCAGTGAAGGAAAACATCATAAGGAAACCTAGATGCCTGAGAGATTTCTCAAGGGTTTGTGAAGTCTGCCAACTCGCCTAATCATCATGAAATAAGACCTGTGCCCAAAAGAGGGACAGAAAAGGGTGGCAAAATTAACAACATAAAGTACCTAAAACTCAACTAAAATCAACTTACCATTTAAATGGTTCCAAAACAGCAACAATAGGTTTTCACTAAGATATAATATTAATTCATCTTTTAAACGGGCCATTCACGTTGCGACGGTTGTACAAACAGTCCCAGGAACTTAGGTCGTATACGACTTGTTCGATCGTGAATTGCATGGTCGCAAAGCGAACTGTACGACCAAGGTCAGGTCGCAGGTCCGTTGAAACACTCATCAAACTTTGCGACACGATTTAACTTGTCGTAACGTGAGTGTTGGAGTTTGCGACGGTCCGAACGACCGACTCGACCGAGGTAGGTAGTTATTTTGATTTTATTCTTGTAAATGATTACCATGTGCCGCGTCAACATCATCATCCATCCATCAGCCTTTCATCGTCCACTGCTGGACATAGGTCTCCAAGGGAACGCCACAGCGAACGGCCCTGTGCCGCTTGCATCCAACGAATGTTTGCGACCTTGACCAGGTCATCAGTCCAGCAGTCCACCTGGTAGGAGGCCGTCCTACGTAGCGCCGTCCGATACGCGGTCGCCACTCGATAACCTTTCTTCCCCAACGGTTTTCGGTTCGTCGAGCGATGTGGCCCATTGCCACTTCAGCATGCTGACCCGGTAGGCTATGTCGATTACTCCCGTTCTCCTACGGATTTCCCTATTACGGATCTTATCCCGTAGAGAGATCCCAAGCATAGCCCACTCCATGGCACGCTGAGCGACTTTGAGCCTTAATATAAGGCCAACATTCAGAGACCACCTCTGTTCCATAATTCATCACCAGTAACACATACTGGTCGTAGGCCTTCGTCTTCAGACACTGTGGAATTTTGGACATGAAGATCTTCCTCAGCTTCCCGAATGCTGCCCAGCCGAGCTGGATTCGTCGATTGACCTCTTTCTCGAAGTTGTGTCTACCTAACTGGAATGTCTGTCCCAGGTAGACATAGTGGTCTATAACTTCGAGAAGCGCACTCCCGACTAGGACCGGTGCTGAAATGACATGGACATTAGACATGACTCGTCTTGTCCATGTTCATTTTGAGACCCACTAGTCGGGAAACTGCTGAGATCATCGAGCATGGTGACAAGGTCCTCCAGCGATTCTGCTGTGTCGTCGGTCAACATGGAGGACAAAATTGAAAAAAGGTTTATTTCTGAGTTTATATATATATAGTTTTGTCCGTATTTTCATAATATTCATTTTGGCGAAACAAGAGCACTGTATCGCACTGAAGACATCAAACGACTGTGGTCAATTTAAAGGGAACATCGATACAACAGAGTCGCAACGCGCGTGTGGTAAGCGAACTGTCGCCGCGACGGTTCGATACGACAGTCTCTGCGACCGTTGTAAGTTGTAACGTGAATGGCACGCTTTATCCATATTGTAACGAAAATTTTACCTTACAGATTAAAAATACTTTTGTTTCTGTAACGTAATATATATAATGTAGATTTTACAAGTACGATTTTCGGAAAATTGTGCGCTAAACTACCTACTTTTTTAAATCTCTTTCTGTTTTTATGGTTAGCGCTCATCAGAAATTCTTTCTTTTTAAAAGGTTTTACATATTAGACTCATAGTCATAATTAGGAATTTGTCAATAAAACCATTCCTAATAAATAAATCAAGAGACTCGGAGGGCGGGAAATGGTCGATTTGTGAGTTAGCAGTTGTCGTCAGATTTTGGTGATTTTATTACTTTCTTCTTGTTTTTTCTTAGTTATATAGTCTGTATAGCAGTTCTACTTACGTGAGTATTTTCTACTTATAATTATTTAAGTTTATATTTATAATATAAAATATGGACGCCATGGAGGTTATACCTCCGGTTCCTGATCCTCCTGATCCCCCTGATCGCTGTCGCCCGGATAATTTATTAAAACGTCGAGCCGATGTAACTGATGGTTCATTAACAAACAAAAAAACGATTATTAACACCGAATTGGCGTCAGCGTCGATCCAAACAGTGTACTCATCTCCGGCATACACTATTGGGTTGGCAGCCTATAATGAAACTGATTCGGGTCCTTTTATTGTGCATGTATCAAAGTCCGTTACAGATCCTTCATCCAATCCTGCGCTTAAACCAATTAAATTTGGACAATTCCTAGCTGTGAACAAAATTCAAAACATATGTTCAGATGGCGTAAAGTCGATTGGCCGCAATAGAGTAGCAGTGTATTTTAAAACAGCACATGATGCAAATAATTTTGTAATAAACCCCATTCTCACTAATTTTAATTTTAATGCAGTCATACCATCATTTAATATTTGTAAATATGGAGTGGTCAGGAATGTCCCTATAGACCTGTCTATGGAGGAATTCGTTTCCTCTCTCGTTTTCCCCTCTGGATATGGTGAACTTTTAAAGGCAAGGCGACTCAACCGTAAATCTTCGACTAATGGCCAAATTTCCTGGATTCCTACCCAATCTGTTGTTCTTACCTTCCGAGGGCAGCTTCTTCCTTCTAATGTATTTTCCTTTTATACATCCCTCCCTGTTGAACCCTACATTTTTCCTACCATACAATGTAACAACTGTTGCCGTTTTGGCCACATAAAGACCCAATGCCGCTCCAAAGCCAGATGCTTTAAATGTGCTCAGCCTCACTCTGGTGAAAATTGTGACATTTCTGAAACCAAATCTACATGCCTTCATTGCTTGGGTAACCATTTTGCCACTGACAAATGTTGCCCAGAACTTGATCGTCAGCGCTCTATCAAAAATATTATGTCTCAAGATAACATTTCATATCATGATGCCTGCTTTAAAGTTCCTAAGTCAAACCGCTTATATTCTAATGTTGTCTCCCAGAACCTTACTTCAACTCTTCCTTCAACCTCCAATTCATCCTCATATCCAGTCACAAAGTCCCATAATAAAACTATCTTCTCTTCACCTAAGCCTAGAGCTCCTCCTACCAAATCCTTCGATAGGGTTGCTCATCAATCTATTATTAGTGAAGAACCTTCACTACTTCCTAACGGTTGCCCCTCTCTTCACAAATGCCTTCTCCTGTTAATCCCCAGGAAAACCTACTAGATATTCTTTTAACTATGCTCATTACCCTTTTATCCCAAAATAAGACCAATCTACCGTCCAACGTTGCCTCAAAACTTACCACATTCCTCTCCTTGCCTGACCTTTATGGACCAAAACACAATTCTCCAGTGGAACTGTAAAAGTCTTCTACCACGTAAACCTGAACTTCTTAATTTAATTAACTCTTTCCATCCTTCATTTATTGCTGTCTCGGAGACATGGCTTATCCCTGGCTCTCACTTTAGAGTGCCGGGATATGTATGTCTGCGGGATGACAGATCTGATGGATATGCAGGATGTGCTTTACTAGTGAAACGCTCTCTTCCTTTCACCCAAATTTCACTGCCTGCCCACCCTCCTGACATCAACATTGTTGCAATTAGATCCTGTAATATATCCTTTTTATCTATCTATATCCCTCATCCAAACTCAAGACTTATAGCTGATATTCTCCATCTTTTTTCATCTGTGCCCTCTCCCATCATTATAATGGGGGACTTGAATGCACATCACACCGCTTGGGGATCACACCATTGTGACCTTTTCGGACATTCATTATTAGACATAATTGATGAATCTAATTTATGTATATTAAATGATGGTTCTCCCACCCGTAGGGTTCTTCCCTCTCAAAACCGTAATAGTGCTGTTGACCTCTCCTTATGTTCCTCTTCTTTGCTCCACCTCCTGTCGTGGAACATTCTTTCACTGTCTTATGGTAGTGATCATTACCCAATAATAATCTCCCTACCACACAGGTCATCCCCCAAGCCTAATACTAATTCTCGTTTTAAATTTAAATTGTCTGAAGCAGATTGGTCCTCTTATTCATCCACTCTTGATTTAAAAATAGACCACCTCCCCTCTCCTCATGTTCTAAATTTTAAAGATTCATACACTTCCTTCCAAAACAGTATTTTATCAGCTGCCAAATCCCACATTCCTGTTAAAAAGAAATCGCAACGCTATTCCTCACCTCCTTGGTGGGACAAAGAATGCACAGCATTAGTCAGACAAAGAGATCAGTCGGAGTTAATTTATAATTCTCACATGACTCCTGAAAATTTTATTAATTATAAAATGTCTGCCGCTAAATTACGCAGAACTTTTCGCATAAAGAAAAGATTAGGTTGGCGTAAATTCTGTGAAAACCTTGCTCCGAAGTCCTCTGCTTCGTTTGTCTGGAAACAGGTGAAACGATTTAGAGGCTCATTCTCGGAAGATAATATTTCTGGTAATGACTCGTCTACCTGGACTAACTCTTTTGCTGACAGGCTTTGCCCTCCTTTCGTCCCCACTATTGATTCTATCCCTTCCCTCCCCTATTATATGCCTTCCCATGACCAGCTGTCTTCTAATTTTTCCTTCTCAGAGCTTAAGTTAGCTCTGGATGGCTTACAAGACTCTTCCCCGGGTCTAGATAATATTGTTTACTCGCTTCTTATCCAAGCCTCTGACAAAGTTAAACTATTTTTTCTCAGCATTATCAACTGTTCCCTTGATTATGGTATCATACCTGATCAATGGAGATCCCAGCTGATTATTCCTATCCTTAAACCAGGTAAAGATCCATCTGACCCCAATAGTTATCGTCCAATAGCCCTATCCTCTGTCCTGTTAAAAGTAACTGAACATCTAATAAAAAATCGTTTAGAATGGTTTATTGAGAGTCGAGGTATTCTACCTAGTTCTCAATTTGGCTTCCGTAAAGGCTATAGCACACTGGATAGTCTTAGCATTTTAACCACTGACATTCGCTCATCTTTTCTGAAAAAAGAATACCTCATGGGAGTATTCTTAGATGTCTCAGCAGCTTACGACAACGTATTGCTTCCGGTGCTCAGGAATAAGCTTGTTCTGCTGAACATTCCACCGAAGCTCATTAGATTATGTATGCAGATTCTCTCAGAACGCACTCTTGTTATGATCAACAACATTCTCCCTCCTAGGACTGTCTGGAAAGGCTTACCTCAGGGATCCGTTTTGAGCCCTTTGCTGTATAATATCTATACATATGATCTTGAGCAATCTATCCTTTCTCAATGCCAGATTTTACAGTATGCTGATGACCTTGTACTCTATACACAATCTCCTTCACTAGAACAAGCATGTAATTTACTTTCCTCTTCTCTCAGGTCACTAAATATTTTTTTACACAATCATGGACTTTCAATTTCTGGCAATAAAAGTAAACTCGTTATATTCTCCAAAAGATATCGAATCCCCAACATCTCCCTACATGTAGATGGTGAACAAATCCCCCAAGATAACATGGTTAAATTCCTAGGTGTGTGGTTGGACGCTAGACTTTCAGGAGCAAAACACATGGAACACATATCCCAAAAGTGTGAAAAACATCTAAACATTCTTAGATCTATGGCAGGTGTCTGGTGGGGATCTCATCCGTTCTATCTCAAGCTACTCTACAATGCTATCATTCGTAGCCACTTGGACTATGGATCCTTTATTCTTGACCCTATTGCTAAGCATGCTTCCATCAAAATTGAGAAAATACAATCAAAAAGCCTTCGCATTATTTTGGGAGCCATGAGATCCACTCCAATTAATGCTATGCAGGTTGAGTGTGTTGATCCTCCTCTCCATATTCGCAGACAATATTTGTCTGATAGATTTATCTTCAAATTAGTACAAAACTCTAACCACCTGCTTTTGAACAAAATAAGACTTCTCTCTGACCTAGTTGGCTCTCGCGACCTCTCTTACACTAATAACCTTTCTCCTCTCCTTTATAGTTATTTGAAATTTTTTCGCCTTCCCCATCCTGTTAAACAGTGTCTCACTCATCCATCATTCTCTCTACCCTATGAAACCCTTTTATTTCAACCTGATGTTGTTCTTGATTTTGGTGTTGATAAAAATGACCCTGGATCTCTTAACAAATTTTATAACAACCTGTCTTTAAATTATGAAAATTACATGACCCTTTACACCGACGCTTCTAAACTTGATCCCCACAGTGCAGTTGGTAGTGCAGTATGGATACCATCCACAAAAATAATTTTAAGTTTTAAGCTCCCATCTATTTCCTCAGTTTTTACGGGAGAATCTATTGCCCTCCTAGAAGCCATTCTATTTGTAAAATCTCATAATATCCCTAAATCGATTATATTTACTGATTCTAAGAGCTCTCTGCAATCAATATTAGCCAACCCCTTCAAATCCAAATTAAATCATATCCCTATTATAAAAATTAGAGAAAATTTGTATCTATGTCATCAGTTGGGATTACATGTAGTTTTGGCCTGGATCCCAGGTCACTGTGGTATTCCAGGAAACGAGGCTGCAGATTCATGTGCCAAAAAATCTAGTCTATCTGGTTCTTTGGATAACTCCATAATTTATTCATATGACCTTTGCTCTTATGCTAAACCTCTTCTTTTTAGTTCTTGGTCTGGGCACTGGATCAAATCATGCAAGATAAAAGGTAAACATTTTGCAATGATTCAGCCTGTCATTCCTAATAGACCATGGTTTTTCAAATATAAAAATCTGAATAGATCTGTCTACTCCTCTATTTGCCGTCTTCGACTAGGTCATTCTTGTACACCAGTCCATCTTCATAAATTGAGGATTAGGGATAGCTCTCTTTGTGAGTGTGGATTGGATGAAGGATCAGTGGAACACATTCTTTTTAACTGCCCTCTACTATCTATGTCCTTGTATGATATCCTCCCTCCAGATATCCCCCGTCCCACCTCATCTCAATTACTCTTATCCCTCACATTTCCTCCATATTTATACCTTTTGGTCAAGTTTATTAACCATACTAAAATTAAATTATAAGTTTGGGTTATTTTATTGTAAATATAATGTTTGTAATATGTATAAGTATGTATATATTGAGTATTTGTCTTATCCCTTTTAGGTATAGACAGCTCTACTGAAACTACATTTTTTTCAAAATTATTACAAAATTACACCAAATCACTTTAAGACAAGTGTTAATGAAACTGTTTATGACCTGGGGAACTGAGTCATTGGCCTTACCAACCAACAAGATATATTCTTACCAGCGAGAAAAACAAGGACTGTTAATGAAACTGTTTATGACCTGAAAAATTGAGTCATTGGCCATACCGACCAACAAGATATATTTTTACCACCTTTGTGAAAAACGTGGACGTTGGTGAAATTGCGACCTCCTGTCAGCAGAAGCCACAAGAAAAGAATTGAATTATATATAATGTAATCATAAGTATTTTTTTTTTGGAATTTTATGACCTGGTTACTAAGACCTTTAGGTCATTTCTTCAGTTTTCTTCAATCTATTGTTTTATATTGATTTAATCGTATTTTTTACATATTTATATAGAGGTTTAAAATATTTTTTGTTCTTTAGTAACTGATTGAGCGTTGGCGGGCGGGATGAAGAATCACTTAAAATTTTCAAATCACTTAGTACAGTGTCTAAGATTAATCGGTCAATCAAAAATTTTTGACATTCAAAAATCATGTGTGTAACGGTTCCTTCTACTCATCTACGACACACTAATTAGTCTGTGTCATCTACTGTTCCGCAATGTGGACAACTGCTATTTTCAACAATGCCGAGCAGAGCATAGAGTAAAATAATCAATGATGGGTTAATACCGATATTTGCCAATATCAGCTGATATCAATATATTCTTCAAGTAATATCATAATATGTAAACTAATATATGAATATCACTAATATTTAATACGGAGGATATAGGAGATATGTTCACAGACTACTATACTACTTGATATGTTGCATATCAATTCCCACCACCATTTTTAACTCAATGATACGTACGATGTTCTCACCAATATGCGATTCTATCTAGTCTATAGATATAGCAACACACCCATGTTCAGTGGTCACTGTTCATGTTTACGATATAGTGAATATGGCATATTAGCAATACGCCCGTGTTAGCATATCAGATTGAGTCGGATTACTGATACATAAATACCTCCAATATCGCTGATATTTTAATGGATATGAATATATCGTTTCCTTCTTTATTAAAGATGGGTTAATACCGATATTTGTCAATATCAGCTGATATGAATATATTCTTCAAGCAATATCATAATATGTAAACTAATATATGAATATCACTAATATTGAATACGGAGGATAGAGAGATATGCCGCATCATAATATCATGTATGCATATCAGTTAGTTTGTGCTATTCGTTTCAGAATAATGTCTAACTATCATTATATTCACATTAATATCTGTTTAATATTGTTACTTGTTTTAATAATGGTATTCTAAAGCGTTATTAAAACAAGTAACAACTTTAAAAAATTCCATTATTAAAACAAATAACAATATTAATAACTCGCTGTTTATAGGTGGACACTTTTTTTCAACTTATCCCATATTCACGAGAACGAGATGGTCCTCCTTACTTCTACACTCCATAATAGATACCACCATTTTTATTTCAATGATACGTACGATGTTCTCACCGATATTGATACGTACGATGTTCTCACCTATATCCAATTCTATCTAGTAGGCTTGTGCTTAACCGGACCCGTTATGGTACGTACCGTAACAGCACAGTCCGAATAAGGTACTGGTACACCTTAATAGTACTATTAGTACCGCAGTGTGATTCTAACCAATAGCACGATGCTGCGATTACATTTACGAATAGGAATGTATACTGATTCTACTATAGCGTTCGGAAACATTTCCAGTACAGTGCTCAGTAACGTCTCCTAATCGTACCTCGTACATAAGTATTACATACTCTTGGGTTACAAATATTGATAGGACAATTTGAGTTATTTTTTTCTATTATAGTATTAGCTGTTGTGCGCGAATTCGACTGTGTGGACCTCGGAATTGGGTCACTATAATACTTCATTCATGGTACATTATCTGTATGCAAAAATAGCTTTCCCACAGGTACCGCACATTTTTCTGGAATAAAAAGTATCCAATGTATAAACAATCGTTTTGCCAAATTTCACCCAAATCTATTTAGCCATTTTGGCGTGATTAAGTAACGCACATTCAAACATCCAAACATACAAACGTATTATGTACACATTTATAATATTAGCAATATAATAGGAGTTTTTCTTATTGCATTTACTAGGTACGCGTTGCACGTACTACGTACTTGTATGTATTTAGATTGATAGATTCTAGTCTACAATCTACTTAATTGATCATAAATTATATTATATTATGTGTAATATATATTTTTATTATTAGGTATTTAATTTTATGAATTCGACGTTCGACGCTAAATCTTAAAACAGTACCTGCATTTATCAGAAGTAAAAATCTGTGTATTAGATTTTAACAAATGTTATGTAACTGCTTGGTACCAAACCATAATGAGTTTAAGAACCGAGCAGCGCCATCTATCAGTTCTACAGGGAACTATGTATTTAAACACCGCCGTCTCTCTTACTCGCACACAATGTGTCGCGCTTTTTCACTCTCGCTCGGACAATGAATGACTTGGGTGCAGTGTACTGATAGTCCGAATAGTCCGAATAAGAGATAACGTACGGAAACGTTTCTTTTAGTACAGTGCTAAGTAACGTTACCTATTCGTACCTCGTACACGTACTACACAAGTCTACTATCTAGTCTATGGATATAGCAACACACTAGAGTTGGGCGTTTTCGTTAAATTTTGACATCGAAGCGCATCGTTAATAATTAAACCGTATCCGTTGCTGGCATCGTTTTTTCGGCATCGATGCCAATCAACTATAGATCAGATCAGATGCGATTTAATAAAATTATTGCCATCCGATCCGGCTGATGTCTGCGCATCGCTTAGTCGGCAACGACAATGTTTTTGGTTGCCTACTTTACAATAGTTTTGTTAATATTATTAGATACGATGTTTAACGTTAGGACCTAAATTCATATATATTTTTACTAGAACTGTAAAGGTTTTTTTACTGCTTATGGTGGCAGATGAGCCACGGCCCATCTGACTGATGGTAAATGGTAACCATCGCTCATGTACTCAACTAAAGAGAGTAGGTACCTACTGTCAATCACCATTCATGTTGGCATCGTGTGTGCGGGCATCCGGCATCCGTTTTTCAATACATCGGCATCGGATGCCAGCATCGTATACTAGCATCGTTGCTCAAAAACGTTTTTACAAAAACGGCCATCTCTACAACACACCCATATTCAGTGGTCACTGTTCATGTTCACGATATAGTGAATATGGCATATTAGTAATACGCCCGTATTAGCATATCAGATTGAGTCGGATTACTGATACATGAATACATCCAATATCACTAATATCTTAATGCATATGAATATATCGGTTACACCTTTAATTACAATACCCAAAAGTAGAACCCAGAAGAATAGAATTGAATTGATAATTTACTTTTTACATATTGTAGTTGTACATATTAAATATTATAAACAATAAAAAAGTACAAATTTGATTTCATAGTTCACCTTTTTAATTAATTTATTAATTGATAGGTATGGCTTTTGTGTACCAAGGGGACTCCGAATTAGAATCTAAGGCTAAAAAAGGTGAGACAGACCCGTGTTATGTTTTCTATGTGATAAAACAAATATTTAGAAATAAAGTTTATTTATCGCTTTAGCCGCAGAACGTATATCGGAGAATATGCACATAGTGGCAAATGAACCGTCTCTAGCTTTATACAGACTACAAGAACATGTTAGGAAAGCTCTACCTCCAATGGTTGAAAGAAGGGTTGAGGTGACAAAATTACAACATGAGCTTCAAGGGAGATGTTATGACGTGGAATATGCTCTTAGGTACAGTATGTTTTTTTTTAAATTTTTATGGCTTTGTCTAGAGGGCTGAAACTATTGGAATTAGCCTAAAGCTATTTCAAGACTTATCAATACCTTAACCTGTTGTAGGCCGGATTTGGCCCGCGGGCCATAGTTCGGAGATCCCTGGACTAGACCAACATGTATACCATTGTGCAAACCTCTTTATTGTATTATTATTTAGTACAGACAAAGTCATAGGTGATAGCTATTAGTTATTAAGCAAAAATTATCTTAAGAAATACTTGGTTAAAATAGTAAATTATTTATTCTTTTACAAATTTTCAGTGCAGTTAAATCAATGGATGGTGCGGCTACTAGCTTCAAAAACATACAAGAAATGTTAAAACAGTCAATATTTTTAAAACAACAACTAAAATATGAGGAAGCTAGAAGAAATAAAAAAGATTCCAATTCTGTTTACAAACGTCTCTCTGCTCACATTGTTCTTGATCTTCCAGATCTATCCGAGTTCTCTATGGTAAGGGAGACCACAAATAGAATAGAGAATATGATGGCACAGGCCAGAGGCTCATCAGCCGAGTTACACAGGTCTCATACTACACTGCATTAAAACTTAATAATTTGCTCAATGCACAGATAGCATAGTGCATGTTCAGAGTTTTGTGAGTTTACTTTTCACTGAGGAAAATATTGGTCAAATTCACAAAATAGTTCATAAGCATGTTTTGTGAATGTTTATGCGAGTCCTCCTCATCAAAGATGTTATGGTCTAATATTTTGGTGGTGGATTGCTTTGATCTGCTTACAATCACATCGCATTTTGTCCCAACTTTCAGTATTGGGTGTGATGTTTATTCATGAAATATTTGTAGGCTGGACGCCTTGTATCAGCTCCATACTTAGAGATTGTTACAGGAAGTTATTTGATAAAATTACTGATTGTACAAATATAAAGAATCAGATACTCAGTGCCGTTATTGGTGTAAATTGTTGTTAAACAGTATTATATTGATCTCTATTATTTTACGAATGATTTAAGTTCAACAGTATTACTTTATGTATATTGTTACTTGTAATTTGCAATGATCTTTTTAGTTATAGGGTAAGTTATTGAAGTAAGCACTATATTTTCAAAGTCTAGGAAAACTACCTTCCCGCTACCTGCATACTTTTGGCAGAGGTAAAGATGAACTAGAACAATCACAATCCCATGTAAGACCTTTCTTCCTGATAAAAAGCTTCCCAGAATTCACTAGTGGTCTAGCCTTGCTTATCTCAGCATGAATGAGCCGGTTCTATCGGGGAAGTACCACTCTCTCACAGAAGAAAAGTGTGAAATATCTATAGGTACACCTAAGGTTGTGTTGTATGGTGAGTAAGTGCGCCAGAGGACCATACCACATGGCCCTGCCCTCTCCTTATTATCCTCCCTATCCCCTCCTTATTATTCTCCCTATCCTCTCTTTATTATCCTCCCTATCCCCTCCTTATCATCCTTCCTATCCCCTCCTTATTATCCTCCCTATCCTCTCCTTATTATTCTCCCTATCCTCTCTTTATTATCCTCCCTATCCCCTCCTTATTATCCCTCCTATCCCCTCCTTATTATCCTCCCTATTCTCTCCTTATTATCCTCCCTATCCCCTCCTTATTATCCTCCCTATCCTCGTTATTATCCTCCCTATCCTCTCTTTATTATCCTCCCTATCCCCTCCTTATTATCCTTCCTATCCCCTCCTTATTATCCTCCCTATTCTCTCCTTATTATCCTCCCTATCCCCTCCTTATTACCCTCCCTATCCTCGTTATTATCCTCCCTATCCTCTCTTTATTATCCTCCCTATCCCCTCATTATCCTCCTTATCCCCTCCTTATTATCCTCCCTATTCTCTCCTTATTATCCTCCCTATCCTCTCTTTATTATCCTCCCTATCCTCTCCTTATTATCCTCCCTATCCTTCCCTTATTATCCTTCCTTCTTTTTTTGAAGTTGGCAACGCGCGAGTGGTTTTGTCAATAGGCTATGGGAACCGCTTACCATCAGGTACCGTATGCTTGCTTGTCACCCACTTAATGTCTGGTGTACAGAGAATATGAGACTGTGGAATGGCATTTTTGTGTATGTAAAGATTATTTTTGTGCCAAATTGTGTCATATTAGAATTAGAGGTAGGTAGCTATTGCCATCAGCAAGGGTGCGGGGTTAATTTGTAAGTATAATGTCTTTAAATAAAAAAATACATAATACTTGATTGAAAGCCCTAACAAAAAAAATTATGCCTTCATAATACTAGCTCATTGCTGGATTGTTATTAAAAGGCTACTGGTTCATGTGCAATTAACATTGGTTCTTAATGTGAAAAATGTTACTCTAACGCACGTATCTATCTATAGACAAGTAATAGCTGTAGTGATTACATACTAAAATACAAATTATTTGTGAATGAGAAAAAAGAGAAATTTAGTGCGAGCGAGATACAAACCTGCGTTCCTTCCAATCCGGGGGAAGTGCTCTAAGCCGCTGAGCTACCGCACTGACCTACGCAATCTCATCACATTTCGTAATGTAATAGCTGTAGTCATTACCTACATACTAAAATACTAATTATTTGTGAATGAGAAAAAAGAGAACTTTAGTGCGAGCGAGAAACAAACCTGCATTCCTCCAATCCTAGTAGTAGTAGGTAGTGCTCTAAGCTGCTGAGGAGCATATCAAGTGCTAAAATACAGATAAAAAAAAATACTAAAATGTTGAATTTTGTTCTAATATTTGGAATTTGCTTATCAAGATATTATGTCAAAGGCTTTTAAGATACACCAACAAAATCGTAAAAATTCTTAGGATAAGTAATAGTCACCTTTTTGGTTACTTGACTAATGCTTTCGAAATAGTGTTGAGAATTCAGTAAATCTTAATAAGTTCAAAAAGAAATTGCCAATATGACTACCAAACGCAATAACAATACTTCTTAATTTTGTAGTATCTACTTATTATTTACTTTGTGAAAACGTTTAGTTTCACGTTGGAGCATTACAAGTTACGGTAGGTAAAAAGGCGGAGAGACGGCACACGGCGGGTTTCTTTAGTGGATGAAGGCCCCACACTACCCTGTTCGTTGCCCCGAACGACGGGGTGTGCGATTAGGAACACTTTTCCCGCCTTAACAAAGAAAAAGGTAGT
The DNA here is from genome assembly GCA_948253155.1 of Leucoma salicis. Lineage (NCBI taxonomy): Eukaryota > Metazoa > Arthropoda > Insecta > Lepidoptera > Erebidae > Leucoma > Leucoma salicis. Next base: position 27,492,099 of record OX411804.1, on the reverse strand, counting down.
AAAATTTACCAAAATGTGCAGATGCAGAGTGGTTTAGATAGCGGACTCCGACCTAGTGTTGTGGGTTCGATTTACACAGTACAACTCTGTGTGACCCATAAATCGTTGTTCTGAGTCTGAATGCACTGTCAGCGTGAAATTGTATGTCTGTAAAGTCCCCGCGATACATGGATTATTTCTTAGTGCAGGGTGTTATCCTTTATTATTATATTAAGTATTTATTAGTAGTTACAAAATGTTTTTTTGTATTTTGGAAGTTACCAGGTTGTTATTAGGTTAGTAAATAAAATAGATAATTGATTGAATGAGGCGACACTTGGCGGAAGTCCATTGTTACTATTATAGAATGGATATTACCGCAAAAATTTTGCGGAATATTGCAATATTGTGGTTCTGAGAGTTCTACCGTATCGCATGGCTGTGTCGCGTTGGTGAGTTTCATTATCGTGCTTGCTACTTTGCTATTATCACATTCTCCTCTATCTGTTCGATTGGCAATCTTAGGTTATTCTGTCCAAGAGAAAGAGGGATTGCCAATCCGTGGGTGAGTGGTGGGCTCTCCTAAAATATCCATTCTATAATAGTAAAATAAAATAGTACCATCTTATTAAAATAATATAATTTGATTTCAATTACTAACATTTCATCACAGAAATTTATTAAATAAGCACTGACTTGTTTATAGATATGGGCGTATATTTCCTGTCTTTATGGTTGTGCTTGTTGTATAGATTGTTCACAATGGGGTGTCTCATTGTAAATATGCTTCATTATATAAATATACCTACTAACATTGCTGTACTTAGTTATAATTTATTTTTAATACTGCTATACTTCACCTGCTATTAAAATTGGATGCAACACTGAAACTAGAAATTTAATAATAATTACCTATTGCCGTTATTGCATTTGTAATTAAAACTTCCTACTAATTTTTTGTATTAAACAAAGTGAAAAATGTGAAATCGAAAATAACAGTCAGGAGCAGGATTTGAACCTGCATCTTCTGGATACCGTCCAGATGCTTTACCAATTCAGCCATCCTGACAATTGCTCCTGACTGCTAACTTCGATAACACATCATACTTAACGTCTTTGGGTGACGATTTCCGATTTCACATTTTTCACTTTGTGTTTAATGTATAGTGCTAAGCATGTCAAATGCTAAAGATATATATAAAAATATCTAAATAATTTTTTGTATTTGGTAAACTAACAATGTGTAGATATAATTAAAACAACATTAGTATTTACCACAAAATTAAGATTTTATTTCAAAAATGCAAAGTATTCATATAAAATATCTTTGACGCAACAATTATCTGCACAATACATTAAATAAATTAGGACCAGTTGTTACTGGACTGGCGGCGCATATGGAGGCCTATGTCCAACAGTGGATGTCTAAAGGTTGATGGATGGATGTTATTGGACATTAAAGTAATGTATAAATGTGGAGATGGAACGACAATAGAGGAGTAATAGAACAAAATTTTTTTTTTGTTTGACGGTTTTATTTACGAGCACTCATCTCAGAAATCATCGAACAGATTTTAATGCTACTTTAAGGGATCGATAGAAAATGGCTTGGAGTGTATGTATATAGTATAATATATATTAGGGAAATACCTTATCTGATGTCACAAATCAAACCAAGTTAACTCCAAGTCAACTTGTAACTAAATTCTGTGGACGAAGTTGCAAGAAACACGTGGTATTCATTGACGCCTGTTCTAAATTATCCTAGATAAGTATTATTTTCATTTTGTGGGTTATTCAATGCCATTCCTTCGCTGGCTAAGTCTTACATGTCGCTTTTTCATATCAAATCATAAAGACGTTTTCACATCAAAAATATTAAAATGCACAGAAATATAAAAACACCTAGGTACCCACTCTATAATTTTTTTGAGCATCTGTTCATTATTGAAACATGAGTCACTAACAGCTAACTCACAACATTGCAAAAAGAATATCATTATTATTAAGCTCTTGACATGCTGTATTCACTAGAAAAATTAGTGTGAAAATGTAAAATAGAAAACGATAACGCACTTAGTTATTTTTTATTTCACATACTTAAATTATATATATATTTTTTTATTTTATTGCTAATGGTGGCAGACGAGCAAGCGGCCCACCTGATGGTAAGTGGTAACCGCCGCTCATGGAATTTAGCAACACCAGGGGCACAGCCAAGCCTCCGCCTACCGCAAGTTAAGTGCTCCTTTCAAACCTCGTTTAAAGAGGGACATGTAGCGTCGGGGAAACACCGTAGCAGGTAGGTCATTCCAGAGCTTACACGTACGTGGTAGAAAAGAACGCTGAAAACGAACTGTCTTTGCCGAAATCGTTTCCAGGTGGTGTGGATGAACCCTACCGCGACGTCTCGTGGTTCGGTGGTAGGTGGCCCATACTACACTGTTCGTTGCTCCGGACGACGGGGTGTGCGGTTAAGTACATTTTTCCCGCCTTACCAAAAAATAGAAATAAGTATCGCCTGCAGTACCTTTTAGGTTTAACATAAATATATCTTTTTAAAATCATATTACCTACAGTTACGGCTCTAGGTAAATTAAAATTTATGAACTAAAACGTGACCTATAAGACATTCAACTTAAAATAATTAAGTGTTAAACTTAACAAATAAGGAAAAGATATATCGCTTTCGGCGACTACTGGAAGTATGCGGTCGCGGTATCTTAACTTATTTCAACAAAACCAAGGTCTCTGGTGGTATCGAAGATCACCGACCAAGGCAGGTCTGTGAGTGAAGTAATACTATATTTTCGTTCAAATGTTCTAAGTTTATCCAAGTCCTCTTGGTTCGGTTTAATCTTTGTTTTAGTGGATAATATCTTTTTAGCCCATTTCCAAGTAAAAAAGCCTGTAGCGTGCTTGGGTCCCTTTTCATGAAATAATATTGAGTTAAATATGTAATCCATGGTAATGGCTGTCGCGATGTAGGAGTACACTTGGTGACATTCCGCCTGCATTTTCTCCATTCTTTGAAATATAATCTTCCAGTTCAGCTCTGGTTCAAATATTTGAACATTTACTAAAACCTGAAATGTAGTTTTCACGTTTTTAGTAGCTTGGTTCCTATGTACATCTATCTATAGGTACTATTATAAAGTTGTAACAGAGCTGTGTCTGTACATTATATTTAGAAGATATTTGAGAAAAAATGGCTGTAATAGGCTATATAGGCGTGTCTAAACCCAAAACAATTTTTTTTAGAATGTTTGTCTTTTATCTGTTTGTTTGTTCGCGCATCACGCAAAAACTACTGGATGGATTTTGATGCAACTTTTTTTATTTGAAAGGCCTTGATTAGACTTAAAAACTGGTATACATTTTATCTCGCTACTATATTGGGAACTTGAGATATAACCGAAAAACTAGCTTTTGACTGCGGCGAAGCCGCGGCGCAAAGGCTAGTGTATGTATAAAACGGGAACTTTGAACGTGATTTTTACCATCCATTATGAACTTTTAATTATTTGATTAGTTCATAACAGTTCTAGAAGAAAAGGAACGCCGTAATAATTGATTATCTAATTGATTTGATGTTTAGGGCAGTCAGCCATGTCCTTTAAAGGTAGGTTTTGGTTCTCAGCAATTGCTACCAGTTAATGGTAGCACGATTTATTGATTTGTTATTTATTTAATAGTAATTGCGCACGTCTGTTCACCGCAAAGATACCAACAAAAATATAGCTACAACATGCTACAACATTAGATATAACTGTAAATATTATAGGTACCTAATCCATGTATGTAGGTACTAAAAATGAAAATACGAAACATTGATTATTCTGCTATTGATTTTTGTTGATTAAGAAATTGTCTACGCAAATATCTTTTTAAAGTCAGTAGATACGGCACAGATTTTTTCCTAGGAGGTAAATCGTTCCATATCTTAGTAGCACAATTGTATATAGGTAGGTTATTATACAGCCGTTCATCAATATAGGTAGTACATGGCGGGTTTAAATAGTGAGTGCGGGCCCCACACAACCCTCGTTGCTCCGAACGACATAGGTGTGTTGTGTGGTTTACATTTTTCCCGCCTTAACAAAAACAAAAGAGAGCCGACTCCTGATTTAACATAACTGCTAAGGTTTATTTAAGCTTGTGAAGCAAGTCAAGAACGCGAGATGCCTAAATTGGACAAAATGAATAGTATTGAATTACCTCGGAGACATCATTGATAGCAAAATTTTTGAAATATCTAGAGAACATCTGTTTGACATCGACGTCATCCTTGAGGTGCACAACGACAGTGAAGCCCCTGCGGCTGTATCGCTCCAGCATGTTGTCTATAGTGTCTACATCAAATATCGTTCCATCTACCATCATCGCCAGACGTCTGGTCATCGACAAGTGGCTCTCTATGCTTTAGGTATTGTAACAAATGGTAACATTTACTATAATGGGAGACTAGTGTCACCACTGCATTCGTTCCCGCGGGTGCTGTACGAGGCGACTAATAGAACTAAGCAATTATCATTGGATATAGTGTTAGGTTACCAAGTGGGACTTGTTATTGGGTTTGTAGGTACCACCGTCTTTCATGTGACCGACTGTGAGACATCTTTGTAACAGAAGATAACTATCCATTCATATTGCTGAGTCTAAGCGGCGGTTACCACTTACCATGAGGTGGGCGGGGCGGTGGCTCATCTGCCACCAAAAGCAATATAAAAGTCAGGACAAGAGAGTTTGAAGAAGAATTATATCCTCTAGTCCAAACAATATTAATAACATCGGCAAACGAGCTATGATCTATTAGACTGTAAGCAATAGCCACCGCTCCTGGATCAATTAATTTCAATCATTAATTTCAGATAGGTATGCAACTAGATTACCACCGAAGGAATGTAACATAGTTCCAGAGGCCCGCCAATAAAGGCGGAGAGACGGCACACGGCGGATTTCTTTAGTGGGTGAAGGCCCCACACTACCCTATTCGTTGTCCCCGAACGACGGGGTGTGCGGTTAGGAACATTTTTTCCCGCCTTAACAAAAAAAAGGTATGCAACTAGATTACTACCAACCGGTCAAGATAATCAACTTCTATTTCTTACAATCGAAACATCAAGATGTTTTACAACTGTAAAGGAGACGATAGACGAAATATCCGTTCAGGTCCAGTGGGCCTAGCCAAGTTGCATTCTATGATCGCTAACGCTATAGAAAACTATTAAAACGTACAGAAATTTGTCACCTCTAACGTTAAGTCACGTGACTTAGCGTTAGATAGGCCTACAGGTCTAGCTAAACCATCGACATCGTCTATGACACTATTGCTACCCTTTATTTTATTATAAAATTCATGGCAATCTGCTGGTATAAGGTCCATAATAGAGTTACAAAATAGAGTTACACATATATACATTTTAATAGTTATCTATAGTGTTAGCGATCATACAATGCTACTTGGCTAGGCCCATTGACTCACTTGGTACCATAAGCCCCGTAACCAGTGCGGTTTTCTTTAGAGATTTCGTTCTCTTTCATTGATAGGTATTATATGCATACTTAACACCATCGGGAAAGAATGGAGTGATGACTATCATCACTAAGTTTTATCTAGGTACCTACATATAATCCGGTCTACAAAAAATATACTATCTACTTTTATCCCCGAAAATGTACCTACAGCTTCTGCGAGATAGCCTAGTGATAGATAGTGGCCGGATTTGATAGTTATACCTATCTATAAAATTGAAGTCCATGTATAAAATATAGCGCGCATACAAACATAAAATTTAACAATTTTTTGAAATCAATTAGTTAAGTGAAAAGTTCGTAATTTATAGCTATTGTTTCCAGGTGCATTTATGTAAATAAATAAATATAAATAAATATTCACGGACATTTTCACACAACGTCCTCTCGTCCCAAACTAAGCTAGCTTAACGCTTGTGCTATGGGTACCGGATTACGGATATAATACCTACTACTTTTTTTTTTGTAAATACATATAATAGATAGAAAACACCCAGACGCAGTACAAATATCTGTGTTTATGACTCAAACAATTTGTACTGAATGGGAATCGAGCCCATAATATGACCTCTTGCACGGAAGTCGGTTACACTACCGACTACGCCACGAGGCCCCAGGTAAGTAGGTATAAATAGGTAGGTAAAGGCGCTCTATATACTTACTTGCTGGATGCAGTTAAGATGGCATGCCCGTTTTTCCTTAGTATAAATAGTATAGTGTACATAGCGCGTAGCACAGAAAAATTCTGCCAGGCAGTCGCCTCATTTAATATGACCACAGGGGGCGCCCCGATTACAGCAGCAGCAAAGTGGAGGCGCGCCAAATCTTTTACTTTTATGTACTTAACCTGCGTGTGGGCCAGGTGACTGATATCTGTTTGTAAAAAGATATGTAGTAGGTATAATTATTAAGTATCATCGCAGTCTTCTAAAAAACAAAAAACATAGCATCATGCCTGTAGGTATTCCCCGAAGGGGTAGGCAGAGGTGTATTACACACCCACGATACGCCAGCTATGTTTAAGTCCCACGTAATAGGGGACGAGCCTATTGACGTCTACCGGGCACATTTCCAAACTCCGGGCTGCTACTGAGAATTTTTCTTTTTAGGAAAAAGCTCAATAACAAAAGAAAGTCTAGAGTCTTCTAAAGATGCGCAGAAGTGAACACTTTGAGATTTAGGGCTCCAGATTTCACGTGCTGCCGAATGAGACTATTTTGGCGCAAAAAAAAAACAAACCTTTTTAAACCCACAACCTCACGCTTAATAATATTTAATAGGTTTATAAACAAATTGTCTAATAAACTACCGAGAATTAAGTGAATATAAATATTAATAATAGTTATCTACACAATACCTGTAACAACACCATTTCAACTACCTACTTTCGTAGGTGCTTCAATTGAGGGCTATTCAGGCCATAATAAAGGTTATATATACCTAGTGCATCGATAAGATTCTTGGTCTCTTGGAGTGCGCAATGCGAAGGAACTCCGCGTAACACAGCGATGAGTATAAGAGCATTAGTGACTGTCAACCAATCGGGGAGAGTAGCCCGTTCGCAGCATAACGATATGTGGCGTGTGTACTGTAATACATGTTTACTAATTAGACACAAACATCTTCTACATCTTAAATATTGTAAATAACTTTCTGTTTGTGAACGCAACTATCAAGTGCTGCCCCCTGGCGAATAATATTGTTATCGTCTCTTCTGCAGCTCGCCTTGTCACGGAACGCTATTATATACTCCTTCCATCCATCAGCCTTTCATCGTCCACTGCTGGACATAGGCCTTCCCTAAGGGGGGTATTGCCATAATCGCCACGCTTGGCAGGCGGGTTGGCGATCGCAATCCCTTAGTCGGCTTTTACGACTCCCATAGGAAGAGAAGGGGTAGAGCTATTCTTGATGCCGGCCCCACACGGCTACTATACCTACTATATACTAATATCTAAATAAACACATATTTTAGAAATTAGTATATTATATACTAATATCTAAAATATGTGTTTATCTTCAACTCCTGATTGATATGGCACGATAAATTCAATAGGGACGGCACACGCCGGGTTTTTTTTTCCTTGTTCCTGCCCCGAACGACGAGATGTGCGGTTACATACTTTATTTCCACCTTAACAAAAGGTGACTTATAAGAAACCAGTAAAACTAGCTAGAGAATAAGGAACAGTGGAAACAAAGCCATACCATGTGGCAAGATTTTCATCGAATGAGTTGTGGCTTGTCGAGATGCCTCTGTTCTCAAAAAAGTGGTGCGACTTGAGTATAATATAGATAGATTAACTCTTTATATAATTAATAATGTACCTATAATTTATAAGAGTAAATTAATTACGTTTATGCGCGTACTTCTTTTTTCTATAGATGGAAAGCGGTTATCGTAGCATATAGACGCTAGCAACACCAGAGGCATCACGTCGCCATCTCCAAGGAAAGGTATAAGAAGTGGAGAGGAAGGGTAATAAGGAGAGGATAGGGAGGGCATACTCCTTAGCTTCTTCTGTTTGTGATATGTGATGTTCCATGGGTGCTAATGAGACGCTACGTTTATGGCAATGTATTCTAAAACATGAACTATTGCGAGCTATTTATGGTTTATTTAAATTAATGCATGAAAAATATAAGTAGGCTTTAAAAATTACATCATGGTGATGATTATTTAGGTTCCATTTCGACATGGCCCAGGCATTACCACTGTGTGGTAATGTGTATCCTGCTAATATCTCACAGAGGCGATCCCTCCCATGGCGTTTTAATCCTGATATTGCCAGTGCCTCGCCCTTTCCGATGCCTAAGTAAATATTACGGACTGTGTATAACCCAGCGTCCTTTCGAGTTAGGTTCATGGCACAAAGATATTCGCCGAAAGTATCTATATTTTTTCTTTTTGCTGTAAACAATCATAAATCGTATTTTATCAAAATTATTGAGGCAGAACCATTGATCTATAAATTAAGGATACACTGTTTATTGATCGTGGTAAAAGTTGTTTAAATAAATAATCTTACTTAAATACATAGCATTCATTTCGCATTAATTTTATAAAATAGTAACAACTTCCAGTCAACGATTTTTCAAAAAATAATTTAGTATTGATGCGTTGCGCTTGCTCGCGCGTTGAAACTACACTAAACGAAACAAGTGCAGGAAAGAGTAATTTGCACTCATTTATATTTCCCCCTTAGAATGAGGACTTTCGGTCTTCGTTAGACGAACTTTCGTTTCGAGTCATTGTGATTGATCAACAGTCCGACGCGTGATTCCTGATTAGTCGAGATCTCGACGCGTGATTCAGGCGACCTATCACAATGAAGCGAAACGAAAGTTCGTCTAATATTTCGTTTTTCATTCTATGGGGGCTGGACACTTTTAGGGCCTAATTGTTGATCTTCTCTTTTAACATTAATGGGCAGAACATTATTCTAGACAAAAGTCCCTTACGGTAGGCGGAAGGCCCTTTAAGTACTTACGAAAATTACCAGAATAAAATTTGGGATAAGAAAGTTTTTTTCTTATCCCAAATTTTACTGAGGTCGGCTTCCGTTCCGCCCCCTTAGAATGAAAAACGAAACGTTAGACGAACTTTCGTCAAAATATATATATTATTTTTAGATATTTAGGTTTTTAGATATATATTTTTAATTGACAAGGTTAGCCATATAAATGTAATATCTATAGATACATCTATATCTATACAAATAAGTAAATAAAATTGAAGTGTCTATTTGTAACAGCTTTTTACTGTTTGTTCCGGCTAATCTCCGGAACGGCTGGACCGATTTAGACGGTACTTTCACTAGCAGTAAACTGATGTTGCAATGAGTAACTTAGGCTATGTACTTTTACTTTGGAATAATAATTACGGTTCCGCGCAAAAAAATAAAACCCATGAAATTGTGAATCTCCGAAACGGCTGAACTGATTTGGACAGGCCTTTAACTAGCAGGTAACTGCTGATATAAGAAGTAACTTAGGCTACTTTTATTTTAGAAAAATAATTAGAGTATAATTTTGTTGTGAATAAGGAAATAGAGATTTTTAGTAGGAGCGGGATCAAACCCGTGTCTTTTCCAATCCGGGGAAGTGCTCTAAGCCACTGAGCTATCTTACCGATCTTTCGATCATCCCAATCTCCTCATCACATTTGTCTTACGACCAACGCCATCTATCTTTTTCCTTATTCACAAATAATTTATACTTTAAAATGTAGTAGTAGAAAATAACTAAATTCCACGCAGGTGAACTCGCGGATAGTAGCTAGTTTGTAATAAAATGTGATGTATAATAATAATATAGTGCGAAATCGAAAACCGTACGAGCACGATTTGAATTTTTCACTTATTGGTCACGCATTCGATTGTTAGCTGAGCGAAAGTTGCTTAACCTTTCTGATCAAACAAACTGCAAGTGCACAAATAGGCTACGACCTCCTCTTAGATATAATTATAGAATATAGATATAATTTAAACCAGTTGTAATCTAAAAAAATCTTACATTTTTTAGCAGCTTGTCTTATTTCTACTACATCATTCTTCTCTTTCGCAATTCCAGGATTTAAGAGTTCTTGGCCAAATTTGTCTTTATTCAGAATTTTCCCAAATAAACATTTCCAAACTCTTTTAAAGATTTTGTATTCTATAAGAAGCAGTAGTGTGCCAAAGAAAACTGCAGTTGTAAACATAGCTATCACCTCCATGAGTATTCCAGGATGACGACTGAAGTAATTCTTTCTAGAAAAGCATTCTTGAAGAATGCCACATTTAGCTGAAATATATTATTTATTATACTCAAGAATCTTCTAAACATAATATTTCGAATTAACATTTAGATAAGAACAATTTATTTATGAATATGGAACAAGAGAACTTTACTGCGAGCGGGATTCGTACCTGCGTCCCTTCCAATCCGGGGAAGTGCTAGGCTAGTGCATAGGTGTGGCGTGGGTCGTAAAGACAAATGTGATGTAAAGACTGGGAATGGCTGTCGGTCACTGCGATGGCTTAGCGGTCTAGAGCACTAAGCCACAGTGACCACCAAGCATTGACCGACCAAGCAGTGACCGACCAAGCAGCGACCAAGTCTAAAAAAGACCAAAAGACCAAATTCACAAATAATTTGTTCTTTTAAGTAGCTGTGTATGTCATGTGCTAAAATACAGACCAAAATGTTTAGAAAAGAGCAAAAGCAATAAGGTTTGGAATACTTACAACAACACTTATGCACTGTACTTGGAGTACAAAGATTTCTATTCCTGAATATATCGCACTCTGTATTGTACACGAATATTTGTCGTATCTTTACGTACGCATAAGCCATGTTGAATTGAGGGGATAGACACATGAAGTCCAGGGCAACTGAGAGCATATCACCATAAAACAGCTTTGCTAATATTGTCGTTTCACCTGTTACAAGAAAACAATCTTGAATGTGAAAGTTAGTAGGTACCTATATTTTGATATTTGTTACTCAATAGCTAGGCCGGCTTTAGAATTGTCCCACCCCTCTCCATCCATGGGAGTTGTAAGAGCCGACTGAGGGAATACCGAGGGAGTGGGCAGCAGCACTCTTGGGTATTAACAACATCCACTGCGATCGCCAACCCGCCTGCCAAGCGTGGCGATTATGGCACTATTCCCCCATATGAGCGCACAGGACCGCTCGTTGTGGCGTTCTCTTGGGGAGGCCTATGTCCAGCAGTGGACGTCAAAAGACTGATGGATGGTTACTCAATCAGGGGAAAATAGCTGAACGAACTTGTATACAAGTTGGCACATGGATAGAATCACCTGAATAAAATTCCTGCTAATATTTTAAAGAAGAAACGTTATCAACGTTTCTATATTTAAATGTGTGAATGTGTGTTATCCTCATGGCTCAACGGATTTGGACAATACCAACTATCAGTACATATATATATGGTTTGATCCTGGATTAACACATAGCATGCCTTTTATCCCTCAAAATAACATATAGACACTATCAGTTATAAATTTTTTTATCAATTTAAAAATTTCTAATATAATTAATAAATAAGTAAGTACTTAACTTTATAACTAGATAGCGCTACCTTACCTGAATACAGGCGTGATGATATATTTGATTCCTTACACCTCAGTTGTATTTCTCTATTTTTTTTATACTACATGGATGGCGAACAAGCATACAACCCACCTGACGGTAAGCGGTTACCGTAGCCTATAGACGCTAGCAACACCAGAGGTAACATCACTCGCGCGTCGCTATCACCAAGGAAATGGATAGGAGATGGATAGGAAGGATACTAAGGAGAGGATAGGAAGAATAATAAGGAGAGAAACACAACGTTAGGAGTAACTACCATTGTTACACGCTGATCTTTTGTGAGAGGGTGGTATTTGCCCGATCGAGCCGGCCCATTCGTGATGGGATAAGCAAGGCTCTACCATTAGAAAAACCTTTTTCTAAATCTCTTTCAAAACGTATTTCTACAGTCGGATAATTGTAAAGTGTAGACGCCAGTTATCTACATAATACCTATAGGTAGGGGTGATTTAAAATACGGAGGCACCTATAATACATATTATAGTAGGTCTTGGCTCTACAATGACTCACCAAACACCATATTGACAATTATGAAAGACATAGCGTTGAGAGCAACACGTGGACCAAGACTAAAAACATACGCTTGAGGAATACAACCCATCCCGTAAATTAGCAACATGATAGGCAGAGCCACTGCAACAATAAATGAGAGATTTAAATATCAATAGACAAGATCATGTTTATGTGAAAATATCGAATGCGGGTCGAGGGTAAAACTGGCTGTTAGCGTGGCGACATCGCCATGCCAATTTATGTAATTCTTTTTAACGCCATCTGTTTACAAAAACTTGTAACTATTAAGCATAACAATCAATAAACCAATAACAGTTTTAATTTGTTCATGGATAACGAGAGGGCGCTTACCAAGAATTATATTAAACTCTATTAATATTCTATTTATTATATGTATATTATAGTAATATGATATTATAGTAATATGATATAATTACAATTGTAAGTTCATTGCCTTTATGTTAATTTCCGTTATTTTATACATGCACGTCATAACTTTATACAAGCACTGAAAAGTTATGATCATTTTATTTCTACTCATTATTTCTACAAAATGACATTAAACACAAAGTAGTAGTTAGCAGTCAGGAGCAATTGTCACGATGGCTGAATTGGCAAAGCATCTGGACGGTCCAGGAGATGCAGGTTCAAATACTGCTCGTGAGTGTTATTTTCGATTTCACATTTTTCACTTTGTGTTTAATGTATAGTGCTAAGCATGTCAAATGCTGAAAATATATATAAAAATATCTACAAAATGATTTCGATGTTTTCACATCTGACAGACATCCCGAGACATTTGTAAATGAGGGGCAAGTGAATGAAAACAGATTTTTTTTTCATGTTTCTATGTATCTTTGCCGTGGTTGTCTCTAATTGGTTTAAGCTGATCACTAGTATTTATATACAGCTACCTCCTCGACCTGTCCATCTGACTTGAGGACCCAACTTAGGGGACAAGACGATTTCAACTTTCAACCAAAAATCATGCACAATTTTATTTAGGGTGAGATAAAATGTATACCAGTTTTTAAGGATAATCAAGGCCTTTCAAACAAAAAAAAATTCAAAATCCGTTTAGTAGTTTTTGCGTGATGCGCGAACAAACAAGCAGATAAACAGACAAACAGACAAAAAATCTAAAAAAATTTTTTTTTTGTTTAGACGCCTGTATATTTAGTTTAGTAACTTTTTCTCGAATGTATTAAATGTGTTATAGCTTTATAATAGTACTATATAGCCCTTGCCCGCGGCTCCGCCGCAGCCAAAAGCTAGTTTTTTGGGTAATAATCTTAGGTTCCCGATATAATAGCGGGATATAATGTATACCAGTTGTTAAGTCTAATCAAGAGTTATCAAACAAAAAAAGTTGCATTAAAATCCGTTCAGCAGTTTTTGCGTGATGCACGAACAAACAAACAGACAAACCGAAAAAATCTAAAAAAAATAGTTTTGTGTTGCGACACGCCTATAGACATAGCATAATTCTGTCATTTTTTCTCAAACATCTTAAATGTACAGACATAGCTCTGTTACAGCTTTATAATAGTATAGATAGATAGATTTTGAACAGCAATAGGTGCCACAATTGACCAAATATTTCATGCTAGCCGGACGAAAGAAGCCTTATCTTGCCAATCACGGTTACGTTCTCCAAGAGAAATTTTGCTATATCCTCACTAAATAAATTAAAAAAAATGAAGGTTCTTAATAAAGTAATATTAAAATGCTACTTGCTACAGTAGTGAGGGCCGAATAATATATATTCTAGTTTATTTATTTCTAGTTTATATATATATTCTAGTTTATTTTATATAGACATGGGCAGATAAACGGTTTTATTGTTGTCGTAAAAGTAGTGAGCTTAATATCAGTTTTAAATATTTAATCCTATATTAACTTATCAGAGCCGGAGCAGGATGCCCGAAAGATTATTAAAGTGCTCTTCATTAGGTCCCTTTCGCTTCAGTAAACTTAGTCTTACAATTTAGGACGAAGTGCAGTAGTAAAATATATTAGATACTAGCCTTTGCCCGCAGCTTCGCCGCAGCCAAAGACTGGTTTTTCGGTTATATCTCAGGTTCCCGATATAGTAGCGGGATAAAATGTATACCAGTTTTTAAGTCTACTCCTTGATTGGACTTCAAAACCTTTCAAATAAAAAGAGTTGCATCAAAATCCGTTCAGTAGTTTTTGCATGATGCGCGAACAAACAAACAGTCAAACAGACAAAAATTATAAAAAAATTGTTTTGTGTTTAGACACGCCTATATGGCCTAATATACTCATTCTTTCTCAAATATCTTGAATGTACAGACACAGCTCTGTTACAGCTTTATAATAGTATACATTAAAAAACTTACACAGATCGTAATACTGGAATTGAGCTTCTGGTATGCTGATGATTAAAGTGCCTATCATCGTGAAACTCATGAGCCCAACGAGTATCCAAAAGAACACCACATCACAGATATACAAGGTAAACCAATATAGAAATGGAGAGAAGTTCATGGCGTGTTTCTGCAAGTTTAAATTTAAAACCTAAACATATTATCCTGCAAACCCTTTCACTATATAATATATATATATATATAGAGCTTTGAAATCGGTTACAAATTAAACATATAAACATTATTATATTTTATGACGTACCTGCACGTGTCTCACAAATCCATACTCCATGGAAGGTAGAAGTGTTATGTGACTAATTGTTAGAATTAGAAGAAACTGTAGAAACAGGGGTGGGTGATCTATGTCCTTCATCCACTGGAAAACACGAAGCTTTATGGGTCATCGATACTAATATACCTACCTAATAAGCCGAAGAGTTTGCATATTCAAACGCGATAATCTCTGAAATTATCAGTCGGATTAAAACATTCTATTGGCGTGGCTATTTTAACATTACACTACAATTCTTGAAGTTCAAGCAATTTAAAAAAAATTTTGGAAAATCCTAAATGGCACGCCTCATAATCTTTATTTTTCATAATAAAATTGATTATTTGATAAGACTAATAATGTATTGGTCTTACTAAGTAGTTTTCAATAAATCACATAGAAAGCACTAATTTTAAAAAGTACCTTCTCATGTCTTATTCGCCATCTAGCGCAAATTTTAAGAAATATTACTATATTGGTCAATAGAAGTAGTTCTCACGAAAGGTATAGAGCTGGTTTTAGTGTCGAGTCGAGCGTAAATATTCACTATTTTTTTTTTATTCAGCCATCGTGACAATTGCTCCTGACTGCTAATTTCGATAACACATTCATACTTAACGTCTTTGGGTAACGCCTGCGCCATCTGTCGGCAGTATTTTCATACATTATACCGACCAGGTTAAACTTAATTTTACAATTAAGATTTTTACCTAATAATGACGCAAACCCTATAATTATTTAGATATTTTTATATATATTTTTAGCATTTGACATGCTTAGCACTATACCTACATTAAACACAAAGTGAAAAATGTGTAATCGAAAATAAATTGGTTGGTTGAATTGGCGAAGCATCTGGACGGTATCCAGGAGATGCAGGTTCAAATCCTGCTCGTGACTGTTATTTTCGATTTTACATTTTTCACTTTGTGTTTAATGTATAGTGCTAAGCATGTCAAATGCTAAAAATATCTAAATAGAGACATTTTAAGTTTTAAAAATCAGTTTTTCTGCGTGAAACGAGAGTAGTACACGCCTCATAAGCGAACTGACCACACATAATTAAAACTGCACTGTAGTGTGTAAAATTTAGGTGGTGCTTTTCTAAAAATTGAGCACATGCAGCATGCATTATAAAAATATTATTTTTGACTGCACAGATGACGAACGTGTTTAGGGTGCCCAGATCTAGCATGAGTGTTTAAGGGTTCAATTTCCAAACAACTCTCTGTAAAATCCACAAATGGTTGTTCCAAGTCTGGGTGTACTTTGTATTCGTTACACTGTATGTTTGTAAAGTCCCCCATACAAGGAGTATTCCGTAGTGCACATATTGTCTTTAAAAAAATCGGATTACAGTTTATAAAAAAAAATACGTACATAATATAGAACAACATTGTGATGACAGACTAAGAATACAAGTGTCACCACCCCATCCTTTCCCGCAGGTTTCGTATAAGGCGACTAAGGGAAGTAAGCAATTATCACCCATTACTTATCATTACTGGCGCTAGGGCTGGGTACTAAGTGAGAGTACTCACTTGATATCGGGCCCGAGCGGGTCGGTACCACCATCTTCTGTGTGACCAGTCATGAAGCACGTCAGTGTGTTTTGGCTGTAGCAGAAGATAGCCGTTTATTCTTTCATTTCACATCCGAGAAATGAAATGGTGGTTTTGTCCGTGTGGTGACGGACTAAGAATACAAGTGTCACCATCCCATTCTTTTCCGCGGGTGTCGTATGAGGCGACTAAGGGAAGTAAGCAATTATCATCAATTGCATGACTGGTGGTAGGGCTGGGTACCAAGTGGGAGTACTCACTTGGTGTCAGGCCCGAGCAGGTTGGTACCACCATCTCCCGTGTGACCGGCCATGAAGCACATCGTTGCGCTTTGGCTGTAGCAGGAGATAGCCGTTTATATTTCATTTCATATCTGTAAAATGAATTGGTGAGCAGCGGCTTGACAATACTCTCGGTACGTCGAGTCCATGGGCGACGGTTACCATTTACCATCAGATGGACAGTGGCTCGTCTTTCACTACATGGAATAAAAAAAAAAAATGTTGCGCAGCGGCTTGACTACATTCTCGGTATAGTTGAGTCTATGAGTGACGGTTACCACTTACCATCAGGTTGGCCGTGGCTCGTTTGCCATCATAAGCAATAAAAAAAATAGTTTCCTTTTAAGAATTAGTCACTGAAGAATTTATTAATCTATATCAAGTTCTAATGCAATAATGCAAATAATAATAAATATTTGGGATGATAACAAGGAATTAGAAGGTCTAATTTCTCTTGAATTTGTAAGAGTACTTTAGAGAGTGGAAAACATAAGCAAATTAATGAAAATTACCACAGAAAGATCTAGAGCGAGTGGATCATCACCAACTTGTATGGTAGCATCGAGCCGTTTGGTGTAATGTCGTATAAGGGCCATGTACACACGTGCAATTGACCTGGCCGCCGCCCCGCGGTCTTGATGCAGGGGACTGTACAGTGCTTGAATCTACATACCACAAAAGTTAGTGCCGTTAGTACGTTTGGTGAAATGTATGCGTGTAGAATATATTTCATTCTACATTATACTATTATTAAGTACATGTTTAAGAAGCTTATAAACTAACTTGGCACTGGTAGACGCCAATATACTATTACAAATTTCAAAAATGTTAAATATTATTATTTAACTGCGCTCACTCATTACGTCAAAAAATGCGCCAGATCCTCAACAATCCCGCAGTTATCGCTATTAAGACTCAATGATCTATTCATTAAATGTGCAAACATTCTCGAAGAAACATGTAGGTACAGATCGACATTTAAGAGCAGCCAATAGATCTCTTTTCTAAATAGAATACACTTATCTATCCACGGATAGCATAGAGGTTGTGGTCGGATCGTTCTGTACCAAATACCTACCTTTTTCTGTAGATCTCCTATAAAAGTATTAATTACAACTCTCACCTATCAGAATCTTAGTGCATTTTTTTTTGTTTAGGCGGGAAAAAATGTTCCTAACCGCACACCCCGTCGTTCGGGGCAACGAACAGTGTAGTGTGGGGCCCGCACCCACTAAAGAAACCCGCCGTGTGCCGTCTCTTCGCCTATGTTGACGGCCCACTGGTACTGTGTTGGATTACTTCAGTGGTCCGCCGGCGGCTTACCCTCTCGGGTACCCTCAACTGAGCGACGCATCCGCACACGGAGCGTCGCACATTCGCGGGTGGCCTTGCGGGTGGCGGACGTTCCCCGGTCCATCCACCAGCAGCCTCAGCTAGGGCGGCATTAGGCGCAAATATCCACGCCTGCGCCGCCCCAGTCGCTGGCGGCGGTTCGGGTCTGCGGAAGGATCAGCCTCCCTGGCCCTTTCCGCCACTTCCTTTCGCGAGATGACCTCCTCGCAAAAGTCACCGACCGCAGCCCAATTCCTGTCGCTGCCAAGCATCGCTCTGACGACGCTCGGCAGCGAGAGGTCCCGCCCTATTGCCGCGACAATTTTACGGCGCTGCCCGTCCCAAGCCGGGCACGAGTCGAGCGTGTGCCGCGCCGTGTCCTCGTCGCAGCTGCAATGGTGACAGCCCGGAGTCGCTTCCCTCCTTGCGACTATGTACAGATATCTGCCGAAGCAACCGTGCCCCGACAGCACCTGCACCAGTCGGAAGGTAAGGACTCCGTGCTGTCGCCCCGCCTACTCCTCCAGCACAGGCTGGAGCGCCCTTACGGTCCAGAGACCAGCCCGGGGCGTCTCCAGCCGCACCCTTCAACTGGCCATGGCAGCACGGCGGGCGTCGCCCTGGCACCTGGCCACCTCGCTGGGCAGGAGGCGACCACCCCTAGCCCACTCTTGCGACGCCCGCCAATACACCTCGGCGAGCACCTCCACCTCCAAGTGCCACAGGGGGATTCCGGCCAACGCGCAAGCCACCTCGGTCGACACCGTCCGGTATCCGCGTATGAGCCTGGACGCGACGACTCTTTGTGGTCTCCACAGAAGAGCCCTGTTTGGCGCGTCCAGAGACTCCGCCCACACAGGTGCACCATCGACCGGATCACCCCCGAGTATAGCCGTCGGCACACATTGTTGGGTCCACCCATATTCGGCATGAGCCGTGCAAGGGCGGACGCTGCGCCGACGAGCCTCGGGGACAGTTGGCGGGAGTGCTCGCGAAAGCGCCACCGCCCGTCCAGCGCCAGGCCCAGATACTTGATCTGGGCCTTCACCTCAATTTGGATCCCGTCCACCGTGATCGAGGCGCCAGCAGGTGGCCGACGTCGGGGCCCCTATGCGGCTCTCATAGAGAACGCTGCGGCCCTCAAGATAGTCCGCCACCAGCCACCTCAGGTATGCAGGCACCCCGTGATACCGGAGCGCCTCCCTGATGCAGCTGAATGGCAGACTATTGAATGCGTTGGCGCTGTCAAGCGACACCGCCAACAGCACTCCTCCGTCAGCGACAACCGCTGCGGCCGCGGCCCTCAGGCGCATTATCGCACCGACGGTCGAACGACCGAGTCGAAAACTGAACTGGGCGTCCGACAAGTCCGGTCCGACGTCGCGCAGGTGCTGGACGATGCGGGTAGCGAGGATTCTCTCCAGCAGCTTACCCGCCTCGTCCACATCGGCTGGGTGCGGAGCATGTTAAGCGCCGCACGGTACGGGCAACCCCAGGGGTCACGGTTGAGACCGTCCAGCATCTCCTGCCTTTTCTCTGTTTTGGCGCGGCAGATGGCCAACATGAACGCAGCCCGCGAAGTGTGGTACGCCTCGTACAGCTGGCCCTTCCGCTCCCCATCGCGGTTGCACCGCCGACTGCGGGTATAGGACCTCCGGGCACGAATGCACACCGCACGGAGGTCCGCCAGCTCCTGGGACCACCAGTAGAGCCCCTTCCTCGGAGGAGGACGTCGCACACGGGGCATGGCCGAATGACACACCTGCGTGATCGCAGCGCGAAATCGGCCAGCCTCAACGTCCAACCCTCGGTCAGGGCTGGTGACGACAGCCACGATTGAACGATGGGAATCTTAATTCCTAGTATTTCAGTGAAAACCAGAAAGTATTATTTTATTTTTTACCGAAAGTGAATCATCACTATGATCCAAGGATACGTCCATGCCATAAGCGTACTCGTATACGTAGTGTTGAGGAGAGTCTATGGCGCGCGTCATAAGATACTCCACGAGACTCTGAAATGAAACACGATGGTGCGGATGTCAGCAAAATTGATTAAATATAATGGTATTTATAAATATTCTTTTAAGCTTTCGGTTTAAAAAATAATAATAATAAAAAATTAAAGCTGTTTTTTAGATAAATTGTTGCATATAAATATTAATAATCACCTCTGTGTGAGGCATAGCTATGTAATATATTTTATCTGTTTCTTCTAACGTTGCTTTTGTCTCAGACATTGTATACCTGAAAAATAAGTTTTCTAAGTAAAATTACAAAATTATTGAACATCCAGCAGGTATATTGAATTTGCCAGTTATATTAAAAACAACTCACGCTTGTGCCACTGAGAGTGCCTCCGAAGAGTTATCGGAACGTAATACTAACAAGGCAGTTTGTCCGAAAGACTCTACCGTTAGGTTCTGTGTACAAGAATATTGAACAGCTTAAAAACAAAAGCAGGAGAAAACTACAAAGTGACAAATACTTTAACATAGATTCATTAGAATACTTACCTCTTTTTTTATAATATTGTGTATCACACCATAGTCTGTGATATGTCGTGAAATAAAAGAAATAGATAATCCCAATAACAGGCCAGATATTAATGCTAGAAATAACTGCAACATACGAATTTTAGTACATATCATGAAATGTAATAAAGAAATCATACGAAAACCTCATTATAATATCCTGGCAATATTTTTATTTTTTTATTTTGTAGGTACTTAGCGATTTGAAAACTTAGAATTTTAGTCAGTGCGTACCTATTTTGAATGTTGACTAGCGGGGATTTTCTAAAATAATAACTGACGCGAAGACATTATATTAATGATTTGTGGAAACTTTAACGCCTGAAATTAAATTCAATTCACTCAATGGTCAAGAAGGAGAATTTTGAAAATACTTACTGTGAGAGTAAATATCAATTTGTGATGTAAATGAAAACTGATAAATTTCTTTGCGATACTCCTTATATGTAAGTTCAGGCAAAATGTATGCCTCTTCCATGTAACTGGCTCTAAAACATAAGTAGGTTTTCACTTTGAAAAAATAGTTCACCCCAATGCAGTTAGTAGCAATCGTGACATCACTTGACAAGGTCGTATCCAGGAGCAATAGTGTGTCATTTAAAATGTCAACGTGTGTAATTAAAGTGTGCCGAAACTACAAAAATCGGAAAATGAGCACTAAAGATATCTATTATCATCGGCTAGTAACAATATTTCATACAATAACTGGCTAAATAAGTCATTTAAATATTCCAAAAATAAATTAATTTTAGTTCATATTTTTTATGTGATACCAGTTTATGAACTTATTTCCCACGTAACCTTGCAAAGTTGATAATATTTTAAAGATAGAGCGTAATAGAAACATTACCTAACATAATTATTAGCGTTTGGATTTGGATCCATAAAGCTGCATAGTCATTATATTTTTAAATTTATAATTATCGTGTATTATAGTAGTATTCTCATTAAAGAAGAGGTTATATATAGTATTTTTTTTTTTATATATTATTAATTATATTAAGATTATGAGAGTAAATAGAAAGAGATAATTGACTACATACCTACGAAACATTTTGTAGTATAAGAATGTCTTGCATCTAAGATAATATATTTTTCCCATATTTTAATACTGCCACTGAAACTGGTATCATTACGCAAGCAGACAAACACAAATTGCACAAGCGTAATGACAGCTGTCACGCATACTAGCATAATAATTCCCACCCGATTTTGATGACTTTTATAAGAGTGACACTCCATCTAGATAAATATTTAATCTAAGTATGTATGTATTTACAAAAAAAAGTAGTACCTATATATATTATATCCGTAATCTGTAGGCCTAGCCAAGTTGCATTCTATGATCGCTAACGCTAATAGAAAACTATTTAAATGTATGAATATATATAGAATAAATTGATAAAGAACCTATATTTATCTAAGTCTTTAACAATATCTATAACGCTAAGTCACTTGACTTAACGTTATAGATGTCAAATGTACATACATTTTAATACGAGTAGTTTTTTATTAGCGTTAGCTATCATAGAATTCAACTTGGCTAGATCCACTTGTTAGCACAAGCGTTAAGCTTAGTTTGGGACCAGAGGACGTTGTGTGAAATGTCCGTGAATATTTATTTATATTGATGTTTTTTCGAAATTATCTGTGTACTTGTTTATAAATTGTCACTGCTGTGTTCTGCTTTGATAACATCGTGAGGAAACGTGCAAGATCAAAATGTTTTACTCGACGACTTGGAGACTCTGCCAATAATTGTTCTCACTCTAAGAGAGATCCGTGCTCAACAGTAGGACATTACTAGTAAGTAGTACCTACTAGTAAAAACATTGATTGATATGGAGCATTGTACTGGTGACTTAAAAAAATGCGACTACAAAAATAACCCTAACAGCCTCTGTGGTACAGCGTTAATGTGAGCGACTGCTGATCATGAGGTATCGGGATCGATCCCCAGGTGGGGCATGAGTGTTATTGAGCTTTTTCGTTAAAAAAAAAAATTCTCAGTAGCCGCCCAGAGTTTGTATATGTGCCCGTACACAATAAATAGGTTCGCCCCCTATTATGTGGGAGCTGGCGAACCGTGGGTGTATAATATCCCTCTGTCTAACCCTTCGGGGCATATAGGCGTGATGCTATGTTTAAAAATATTCCAACTAAGGTGTGTAGGTACTTTGAGTAAAATTACTAACCTGCCATTCTTCTTAAGGCTTTTTTAGCAGCCTTCGCCTTGGGGCTATTCTCGTTTATTATGGGATCTGTTACATGAGCAGTAGATCGTGATTCACTCATGGCTCTAAAATATATTAAAAATATTTTAATTGCTAACTGTATCTTGGAAGTATAAAAAAGGCAATGTTGAAATAAGCTTTATAACGAACATATAAATCAATCTTTCTATCCCCCATGACGGTACCGCTCGTTGTGGCGGTCTGTTGGGGAGGCCTATGTCCAGCAGTGGACGTTGAAAGGCTGATAGATGGATGGATGGAAATTAATCTTACAAAGTAATTGTAAGCAAGTTGAGCTAAAACTCACTTGTCTGTTTATTATCAATATAATCCACTGCATAACAACTCTTTTTTCAGCAAAAAATGGGACATATCTACCTACTATAAGTAGTTTACTACGGTGGCCTGTGGCTATTTGTTTCAAGACGATTAAAGTCAAAATATAGTCTTCTTCACATCCTTGTCTATGAAAATTTGGAGGCGATATGATATATCTATCTATAGGTACTAAAAATTTTATGTTTAGCGGCCCCGACTTTATATATAAATACAGAGGATGACAAAATTACAACGAAAAAGTAATTGAAAGAAATTCTCGCTTAGTTAAAGTAACAGTGTGTGTTCATCCATCCATCCATCCATCCGCCTCTCGACGTCCACTGCTGGACATAGGCCTCCCCAAGAGAACGCCACAACGAGCGGTCCTGTGCGCTCATATGGGGGGATAGTGCCGTAATCGCCACGCTTGGCAGGCGCTTACGACGACTCCCATGGGTGGAGAGGGGTGGGACAATTCTTTTTGTGCTAGTAGCTTAGTTCTGTGTGGTGACGGACTAAGAATAAAAGTGTCACTACTCCATTCTTTCCCACGGGTGTCGTATTATGAGGCTACTAAGGGAAGTAAGCAATTATCATCCATTGCATGACTGGTGGTAGGGCTGGGTACCAAGTGAGTGTACTCACTTGGCCCGAGCGAGTTGGTTCGACCATCTCCCGTGTGACCAGCCATGAAGCACATCGTTGCGTTTTGGCTGTAGCAGGAGATTATTCTTTCATTTCATGTCAGTGAAATGAAATGGTGAGCAGCGGCTTGACATTACTCTCGGTATAGTTGAGTCCATGAGCAATGGTTACCATTTACCATCAGATGGGCCGTGGCTCGTCAGCCAATACATGCAATAAAAAAAAACGCATGGGTTTTTTTCGCGTCTATACGCGATCTTATAATAGGTACATTTTAACTATTTACTTACTTAACATCACGCCATTTCCCTTAGGCTATATATATATAAGTATATATATATCACCCCGCTCTTGCATACATCTCTCGCTTCCTCAACATTCATAATTCTCTTCCTACAAGTTCGCCGGTTTCGGAGACTCCTGACTCCACCTTCCTTCAATACATGACCGATTTGGTCCAGGTACGTGAGTCTCGGTCTCCCCCTGTACCTACATCCTGCCACTTTCGCATATTTTAACTACCTTTAGCAAAACTAAATTATATACGTTTCGCGCTATCAGATAATGTTGTTATGAAATTAGGGACACATTCTTTTGAAACAATATAACTAACCTTCTCACGATTTCCTCAGAGTCTGGCACGCTAACATTTATTGAGTCCCTCAATCCGTACTCTTCAGCATTATCAGTTAAGTCGCTGATGAGTTCAGCGACTGGGGTCGGAGGAATAGCAGGCACTCGTAAGATAAGCAGTGAACCGAGGTGCGCCCGCACGGTAGCTCCAGCGGCAAGAGCACGCTTTAACAACTCGTTGTTATTTTCATCTTGGGAGCCTTCTTCTTGGTTGGATCGAAGAGTTAAGCGGACACGGTATTCCCGACCTGATTAATAGTTCAAATTAAAAAGTAAACAATATTTTTTATTATTTAATTTGTACTTGCTTATTGGGTTTTTGAAGTTAAAATAATTGTCTAAGCATCTCTTCTTTTTATTCCATAAGCCTACCTAGACTGATAGGCGCGGCAACCTTCTAAACTAGAAGGAAAATAGTCTACAATATAACGCTGTATCACCTGAGGTGAGAATACCTATAGTTTTATTTCGAGATTTGTTGTCTCAGAAATGTTTTCAGATCGCAGAACAAAGTCAAATTCTCACGAACGATGCGATGAACGATGCTGTTACGAATTCTCGCCAAAATATTTTACCACACATTCCCAAAAAAATTGAAAGCTCCAACGCTAGTAGCATTGGAGCTTTCAATAAATTAAATAATAAATTAGTAACTTTTAATTAAATTATTACATATCTACTAGCTACTACCAGCGACTTAGTCTGCGTGGACCTCGCAATTGGGTCAAGATCATAGTCACTCATCATGTTAATTATTCTTATGTTAAAATAGCTATCCCACAAGACCTATCTTCTTCTGGGATAAAAATTATCCCAGTTGTAATCCAGGTAATATTTCGCACATGCTAAGTACAAAGCGGACTTTATGCCTTAGGCATTCTCTACCAGTCTACCTGAGGCGGAGCAGAAATGTACAGGTGCATTTAAAAATAATAAACTGTTTTCCAAAGTTCAACCAAATTTGTTCAGCAGTGTTTTCGCGATTGAGTAACAACATACATACATTCACATCTACTTATATAAATAAAATTTAGCAAAGTTAGAAACTTTTCTCCAGTTTAATTTCATAGACACGGCTCTTATCTAAAAAAATATACCTATAGCGATATATTCATTTAAAATAAAAATTGTTAAGATTTAAACCACGATTATCTTGCCCCGGAGAAGAAGGGAATTTTCTTCTACCTCTGCCTCATGATTTTAATATAATAAGCAACGCAGACGAAGTCGCGGGTATTAGCTAGTTTTATAATATTAGTAATATCTAGTTCCAAATGTGGTCAATGAATTACTTGCCATATCTGAAGAACATAAAGGCAGGTGTTCCACCGAAAACCAAAATCTTGTTGTCTAACACAAATATGCGGTCACCATATTCTAACTGCAAACTCGAGTTGTAAAGGGCCACTATTGACAGATGTTTTCTGTATTGCTGTGTATTGCAAAGATTTACATTTAGACTAACGAGGGAACTCCAAAAATAAAAGTTGTTTATCACTTAAAGAACTATGTGCAGATATTTACCAGTATTTTATCAATTATAACTGCTCTATATATAGGTTCATCTGTGAGCATAGGAATAATGATAACCTGAAAAGTAAGTCTCACTTTAAATTCACAATATCCTAAGTAACTATTGGAGTCATCCTTTTCGTCTCACATTTTCTCTAAGAACGTGGCGGGATTTAAATAAGGGTTACGGAAATCCATCCATCCATCCATCAGCCCTCAAACGTCCACTGCTGGACACAGGCCGCCCCAAGAGAACGCAACAACGAACATTCCCGTCATGGGGGATAATGCTGTAATTGCCACGCTTGGCAGGCGGGTTGGCGACCGCAGTGGATGTTGTTAATACTCGAGGGAGTGCTGCTGCCCACTCCCCTGGTATTCCCACAGTCGGCGCTTACGACTCCCGTGGGTAGAGAGGGGTGGGACAATTCTAAAGCCGGCCCCACACGGCCTTTTTTTTTGTTAAGGCGGGAAAAATGTTCCTAACCGCACTCCCCGTCGTTCGGAGCAACGAACAGGGTAGTGTGGGGCCTGCACCCACTAAAGAAACCCGCCGTGTGCCGTCTCTCTGCCTTTGTTGGCGGGCCACTGGAACTATGTTACATTCCTTCGGTGGTTCGCCGGCGGCTTACCCTTTCGGGTATCCTCTACTGAGCGACGCATCCGCACACGGAGCGTCACACCTTCGCAGGAGGCCTTGCGGGTGGCGGACATTCCCCGGTCCATCCACCCGCAGCCTCAGCTAGGGCAGCATGAGGCGCACGTACCTGCGCCTGCGCCGCCCCGGTCGCTAGCGGTGGTTTGGGTCAGCGGAGGAATCCTCCTCCCTGGCCCTCTCCACCGCTTCCTTCCGCGACATAACCTCCTCACAGAAGGCAGCGACCGCGGCCCAATTCCTGTCACTGCCAAGCATCGCTCTGACGACGCTCGGCAGCGAAAGGTCCCCCCTCTATTTAAGCGACGAGTTCACGGCGCTGCTCGGCCCAAGCCGGGCACGACTCGAGCGTGTGCCGCGCCGTGTCCTCGTCACAGCTGCAGTGGTGACAGCCCGGAGTCGCTTCCCTCCTTGCGACTATGTGCAGGTATCTGCCGAAGCAACCGTGCCCCGACAGCACCTGCACCAGTCGGTAAGTAAGGACTCCGTGCCGTCGCCCCGCCCACTCCTCCAGCACCGGCTGGAGCGCCCCTACGGTCCAAAGACCAGCTCGGGGCGTCTCCAACCGTACCCTCCATCTGGCTATGGCAGTTCGGCGGGCGTCGCCCTGCCACTTGGCCACCTCCCTGGGTAGGGGGCGTCCACCCCCTCCCGCTCTCGCGACGCCCGCCGATACACCTCGGCGAGCACCTCCGCCTCCAAGTCCCACGGGGGGATTCCAGCCAACGCGCAGGCCGCCTCCGTCGACACCGTGCGGTATCCACGTATGACCCTGGACGCAACGACTCTCTGTGGTCTCCACAGAAGAGCCCTGTTCAGTGCGTCCCGAGACCCCGCCCACAAGGATGCGCCGTACAGCGCCATCGACCGGACCACTCACGCGTAAAGCCGTCGGCACGCATTATTGGGTGGCTAGGAACGCCGCTTCCTCGATGTTTCCACCCCGGGCCGTGACCAGCGTATCATCCGCATAGCAGATGACCGCCAGCCCGGGGGGGAGCCGACAGCGCAACACCCAGTCGTAACCGATGTCCCACAGGAGCAGCCCCAGGACTGAACCCTGTGGGACACCGCACGACATGGGTCTCCTCACAACGTCCCCTATGCGGCTCTCGTAGACGACGCTGCGGCCCTCTAGATAGTCCGCCACTAGCCGCCTCAGGTATACAGGCACCCCGTGATACCGGAGCGCCTCCCTGATGCAGCCGAATGGCAGACTATTAAATGCGTTGGCGATGTCAAGCGACACCGCCAACAGCATTTCTCCGCCGGTGACGACCGCCGCGGCCGCGGCCCTCAGGCGCATGATCGCGCCGACTGTCGAACGACCAGCTCGAAAACCGAACTGGGCGTCCGACAAGTCAGGCCCAACGTCGCGCAGATGCTGGACAATGCGGGCAGCGAGGATTCCCTCCAGCATCTTAGCCGCCTCATCCAGCAGCACGATGGGCCTGAAGGCCCCGACCGAATCCGGCGTTCGTCCCGGCATCGGCAGGAGTACCAGCCTCCCCTCCTTCCAGCAGTAAGGGAACCGTCCGGACGCCACGCACGCGTCGAACAGTCCCCTGAGGCGGGGCTCCAGGTGGTCAAGAGCCAGGGCCAGAGCCCGGGCGGGTATCCCGTCCGGGCCGGGGGCGGTATTCTTGGAACAAATCCGCGCAACAGCCCCCATTTCCGACGCAGTGACGGGTGGTACACTGAAGTCAGCCGCCCGGTCGCTACCTGGCGGTGCCATGACCGGGGTGTGTGCTCCACCCGTCGCGGGAATAGACCCTCGACCACCTCGATGAGGAGGCCGGGTTGAAGGGTCTCTGGGAGGGAGGTTCCCCTGGGTGCGGAGCTTATTCAGCGCCGCACGATACCGGCGACCCCAGGGGTCACGGGCCTACGGACACGACACGGCACGGCTTACAGAAATATCGGGTTGTTTTCCTTTATTTAGAAGATTACTATACGGAGATCAGAACCACCATCACTTCCATTATCATAGAATACTGAAATGGAATATAAAATATGTAGACAGGCCTTATATCAGACGTATTAATTTACAATGTTTCAACACAAGACGGAAATTGGTGGCTTCGAGCAACTGCTACGATAGCTAAGCGTCGGGATATGTGTTCTAGAAGGTGCGCGTTCAATCCTCACTCGTAGTTATTATTTTCAATTTCACATTTTCATACTTCATACTTTGTGTATATAATGGCTGAGCATATCATGTGTTTAAAATATATATAAAAACTAGCCTTTGCCCGCGGTTCCGCCGCTGCCAAAAGCTAGTTTTTAGCTTATATCTCAGGTTTCCGATATAGTAGCGGGATAAAATGTATACCAGTTGTTAAGTCTAATCAAGAGCTATCAAAAAAAAAAGTGGCATCAAAATCTGTTCAGTAGTTATTGTGTGATGCGCGAACAAACAAACAGATAAACAGACAAACAGACAAAAAATCTAAAAAAAATCGTTTTGTGTTAAGATACGCCTATATAGCCTAACTCAGTAATTTTTTCTCAAATATCTTAATTGTACAGACACAGCTCTGTCAGCTCTGTTATTATTACAGCTTTATAATAGTACCTGTAGATAACTACACACTACTTTGGCATTTTGTGATTGTTTTATTCACATAAACTAGGTATTACCTACTAGAATGGTGTAGAATGGTGTACCGTATACTGACAATTAGTATCAATGACTATTATTTCATCCTGTTAAACCATCCATGTCTTATGAAGATTATCATTTCAATACCTATAGTTAGTATTTCTTAACTAGGTACAAAATCTACTTTAAAGTAAGTATCAAGAAAAAAATTTACGCCAGAAGCATTAAGCAGGCTGAAAAATTAAGTGCAATACCCTCGGTTCCAACAACTTCGCCAATGCCCAGCAAAGTTGAGCCCTGTAGTACGTACTTAAATCTCTAACGCGTGTATTACGAACTTTACTCAGGTCACACTCTTCCAATAGGGCTTCATATCTTATGTGGCCATACTCCACAATATTTCTAGTAGCCTGGTGCCACAGGCATATCTGGAAGAAAATGTTCTCGATATAATTAGAAAGATGAATGGTGCTGACGCGAATAACAAGCATATATTATGTAGTAGAAGACTAATATCTGTTGCTATGTTACCATAGTATGTTTTTTTTTTATTTATGACAGTAAAGCAACACCCTGCACTACCGATAATCCCTGTACCTCGGGGGACTTTGCAAACATACAATTAACGAACATAAAGTACACCCAGACTATAAATTGTGGATGAAACTAATAATTGTCCAGTGTCGGGATCGAACCTAACACTTTGCACGGGAATTCCGTATCTCAACCACTACGCCACCTGTGCAGTCAAATGTGAATTGACGCAGTATGTCCTGTTTTTTCCGTAGGTCGTAGGGAAGGACCCTTCTTCCGGCCGTTCGTCCTTACTTTTGTAAATTACCTTGATAGTTACACGTTTATTAGACATACTTATCATATCATCCTACATATATTCAGTCTTCCTTTCTCATTCTATCTCCAATCCAACTCATTATGTATCAAATGTTATTACCTACTATAATATGTGTTCATATTTTACTCAAGTATATCACGGGTTTAGCGTTTTATCCAAATAGAATATCTTTATTTATTTTGAATAGCAGCCTGAACTAAGAAATAATCCTTGTATCGCGGGGGACTTTTACAAACATACAATTTAACGGACGCAAAGTACACCCAAACTCAGAACAACCATTTTTTTCACACAAATAGTTGTCCTGTGTGGAAATCAAACCCACAACATTCGGGCGGGAGGCCGCTATCTAACCCACTCGGCTATCTGTGCAGTCAAATGTTCTTCATCTTTATTATACGAGTATAACTGAAATTTAAATGCATGGTTCATCATCACCATGATTATGTTACTTACATTGTTGAACAAAGTAAAGTGCTCTCGTACAGTAAGATCATCGATTAAGGTCTCAGAGCGGTGACAGTATCCCATTGTGTATAAATGGTTTAATGGAGCGGTGTCAGCGGTTAACTTTTTGCCCAAAATTCTGATTTCACCATGGTCTGGTAGCGTCAGACCTGTTACACAGAAATATCGTCAAAAAATTTACATTTTCATAGATTAAACTAAAAGTAAACTACAACGACTCGACGTTTCGTCAAAGACAGTTCGTTTTCAGCGTTATTTTCTACCACGTACATGTAAGCTCTGGAATGACCCACCTGCTACGGTGTTTCCCCGGCGCTACGACATGTCCCTCTTTAAACGAGGTTTGAAAGGAGCACTTAACTTGCGGTAGGCGGCGGCTTGGCTGTGCCCCTGGTGTTGCTAAAGTCCATGAGCGGCGGTTTCCACTTACCATCAGGTGGGCTGCTTGCTCGTCTGCCACCGCTGGCAAATAAAAAAAATAAAAATAAACTACTAATATTATTATAGAATGGATATACAAAAATCCGAACACAAATTCGACATGTTTTTCGCCTCCACACGAGGCATCCTCAGGGGGTTAGGCAGTATCTCATATCTCACATGTCCATCGTATCGTGATCACTGTAATTGGTTGAAAAATCACCGTGATTGGCCAACGGATTATTGTGACATCACGCGTCGGTTTCTCAACCAATCACAGTGATCACGATACGATCGACTTGTGTGATATGAGATTCCGCTCGGCAACA
Organism: Leucoma salicis; assembly: GCA_948253155.1. NCBI lineage: Eukaryota > Metazoa > Arthropoda > Insecta > Lepidoptera > Erebidae > Leucoma > Leucoma salicis. Next base: position 27,460,932 of record OX411804.1, on the reverse strand, counting down.
AATGAGCCTAACAATGGACTTCCGTCAAGTGTCGCCTCATTTAATTAAATACAACTACTAATTTTGAAGCAGTTGTTTTTCTAAACATAGTTAATTGTTCTTCAGATACCGTAAATAATTTCTATATAAACATCACAAAAAAACGGACTTCAAGTTAGTGTTAGTGTGTTAGTACTTATATGGTTTTCTCATGTAATTGAAATGGGAACCACACGGGAAGCACCAGCTTTCAAAGAATCTTCAAAATCCGTTCACCCAGTCGAAAGTTCTGACATAACAAACATAAAAAGAATACATTTGAATTGAGAACCGCCCCTATTTTAGAAGTCTGTTGAAAAGAAAGCATGTTGTGATTTCTGGTCCATGTAATTTTGATGTTACCTTTACATTGCCTTTTTAGATGAGGCTGGCAATCATGGTTATCAATGCTGTTAATTATTTTTGTTTTCTACCTTTATTCTAGAATCTGGATCAGAGCATGACACCGGTTTACGTCAGAGATGAAATGAAATGAAATATTTATTTGCAAGAATTTTGGTTACAACATTGCCGAGGTGTTAGTAGCTGATAAATAATCTGACAAAATTCTGCCTTAAAAGGCGTACAAATGTTAGGCAAACATGAATCGATGTCAATTTAATCCCTTTATGTCAATTGTTTGAATGTCAATAATATAATAATAATAAGCAATATGTTAATTAACCTTATATATATATATATATATATTTAAATTATTAGGCGATAATAATATGTTTTTCATTTAAATAGTCAAGTACTGAAAATAAAACAGTTTTTTTTTAAATATGTTAAGAGAGTCCTCTTTTAAACTAATGGGCAATTTATTAAATATTCTTATCGCCATACAATAAGCATTTCTATTAGTTAATGCTAGACGTTGCATTGGAACAAAGAGCCTATTAGGGTATCGACTGCTTCTTTTAATAACATCGCAATGTTTATCGAATAAGTGCAGATTCTTATTTACAAATATACATATTTCGTAAATATACAAACATGGAAAAGGCAATATGTTACATTGTTTAAAGAGCGGCACGCAACTATCCAGATACCCTGCACCACACATAGAACGCATACATTTTTTTTTTGTACTATAAATACCCTGTCCGCATCTACCGAAAATCCCCATAAAATGACTGCGTAACGAAGACAAGATGAGACATAACCATGATAGGCTAATAATGAGGCTTCCATTGTTATGGTTTGTCTGAGACGATACAAGACATATACAAATCTATTTAACTTTTTGCACAATTTATCTACATGTGATTTCCAATTACAGAACTGGTCAATAGTAATACCTAAAAAAACAGTTTCATTCACACTATTTATAGTATTATTCTCGTATGATATACTTAAATTATTAGAGTTGCCTTTAAATGTACGAAATTCTATAAAATTAGTTTTCGTTAAGTTGACTGTTAAGTTATTCTGCCGTAACCAGTCCAAAATATTAGTTAGGGCCTTATTGACCTCTTTTTCAAAAGTAAGATGATGCTGGGTATTCTATGCAATTAGCAGAATCGGTGTGATCCAAATAACTTATAAAGTCTTTGAAGTTGTAATTAATTTTCTCGTTTAATTTGTTTTATTCACTATGTCTTACCAGTCATTAAATCGTCTAAGCAATCAATGATGTTCTCTTGTATTTTTTCAGCGTACACAATCGAGTACTCTCCACGATATATATCAAAAGTAAGATTTCTTAATACTTGAATCCCCATTATATTCTGAAATTAGTTCTATTTTAAAATATAGCTCAATCTGAAAATAATACTGGTATTAATAATATTTTTATATGTATTTTTAGCAATTGACATGCTCAGCTTTTAAAGAAGAAATTATTTGCGAAAGTGGAAAATTAGCATTTATAAGTGAACAAGTATTAATATTGATGCTGTTAACATTGTTGACAATGGCACTACATTTTTTAATTAAGTAGTTCTTTTTTTGCGTTTGGTGGCCCGGCCCAGTACCTGATGGTAAATGGTAACCGTCGCTCATGTACTTAACTATACCGGGAATATTGTCTGGCCGCTGCTCACAACTTCATTTCAGAAATGAAATGAAATAATTAACAGCTATCTTTTGCTACAACCAAAACACACCAATGTGCTGATGATGCAAAATGGTGGTTCCAACCCGCTCGGGCCTAAAACGAAGTGAGCCCTCCCACTTGCTACCCAGCCCTACCGCCAGTAATGCAATGGGTGATAACTGCTTACTTCCCTTAGTCGCCTCGTACGACACCCGTGGGAAAGAATAGAGTGATGACACTGTATTTTTAGTCCATCACCATACGGACTATTAAGTATTCAAGTTTCTGGTTGAAACGCCAGTTTATGGGTTTTAGGGGTTAAAAATTTTAAGTGGACCACCACATGTGATCATTTTCGATTTAATAATCTAATAACATACCTAGCTAAACACAAAGTGAAAAATTTGAAATCGAAAATAACAGTCACGAGTAGGATTTGAACCTGCATCTCCTGGATACCTAGGATTCAAATCCTGCTCGTGACTGTTATTTTCGATTTCACATTTTTCACTTTGTGTTTAATGTATAGTGCTAAGCATGTAAAATTCTAAAAATATATATAAAAATATCTAAATATAAACATACCTAGCTAGTCAAATGTTATATTAATTTTAGGTTACATCTAATTTTGAGGGGAAGGTTCCAGATATCTTAATAAAGAAAACAAGGATAATTAGTGTAATAAAGCGGAAATACCTTAGAGACATCTTTTAAACTAATAGCTAACGCAACCAAATCGTCGACTTCCTGCAGCTTGCCCTTTTCGCTTCTAGACGGTAGCTCGATTTCATGCAGTTGGCTGAAGTCCTAACGTCGGCGTAAGAAAAAGGCAAAATACATAAAAAGGGGTTCGTACTTGCTCTAACATGCTTATTTAACTTTGAAAAAATTTTAATCATCAATAGATTGTGAAATGGAATATGAGGTGCATGCTACAGTAGTTTAGTTTTGTCAACGTGTAAACCTACCTAATTTACTTAAATGAGCATAATAACGTTGATTTCAAATCTATACAAAAAAAATGCCTGTTTGTAATGTCTAAATAACAGCTTATATTCAAATTTTTAAAGTTTAGTCTGTCTGTCGGTCTATCTTGCCCTTTCTTTAGCTGCTAACCGCGACTTCGTCTGCGTGGAAGTTAGTCATTTTATTTTTTTGTGCTCCTATTTATTTTTCCGAATAAAACTACACAGCTATCTACCAGTGAAAATCTGAATTAAATCTAAAGTCCTGTCCAAATCCGTCTAGCCGTTTCAGAGATTAGGCAGAACAAACACACAGACCGATAGACAGAGAGACTTTAAAAATTGCTTTTTGACACTTCAATTTTGTTTATTTGTTTATAGATGTAATAATAAGTTTGTTTGTTTGTTATTTATTGGCATTGTAACTACTTTACAGAAAAAGACGTGATGTGCTTTATATCCCGGAAAAATGTAAGCTTCCCGAAGGATGGTTATATTTGTACACAGATTATTGTGTGATGTTGACGTATTTATATTACATAAACTAGTTTACATTACGTCGACCTGTGTTCAGAGTTTAGTTCAGAGTTCAGAGTCTTTTACTACAGGAGGGCGCAACAAGCTTACCCACCTGATGGTGAGCGGTTACCGTAACCTATATACCTATAAACGCTAGGTAGGAACACTGGAGACATCACACCTGATATTATAATTGTTATTTTTATAATCCGTCATCATTTACAGCGCTCCATGCTTTCACTCTAATACCACATCCTCACACACTTACAATAAATTAGTTATTTTTTCTACGCTAGAAAGGAATTCTCTAAAAATTCTCTAGAAATAGTTTATATGGCAAAACAATGTTTGCCGGGCAGCTAGTATATGTATATAAGCCACGAAAATTACAGTGTAATGAGCTTACCTCGGTTTTTTTAAATATAATGGACCTCCATGAAACTTGTCCGCCTATGGCCCTTTGTCGCCCAATAGTTCGTTGTAACAACATTAACAGTCCAAAGTATATGAGTATCAATAGTCCCCACGATGCCACCATGTGTATTAAACTTCCTTGTTTTATTGTTTGATCTGTGAAAATAACACTTCAAACTTATCCATTAATTTTTTCTTTATCTACTAAATATTTACAAAGAACAAATGTGGAAAAAGATAACTTTATCTTCTGCGAGCGGGATTCGAACCTGCGTCCTTTCCGATCCGGGGAAGTGCTCTGGAGTTCTCTTTTTTCACATTCACAAATAATAATTTGTTTTTTAATGTATCTAAGCATGTCAAGTGCTAAAATACAGATAAAAATTTACTATTATAAAGGTGTAACAGAACTGTGTCTGTCATTTAAGATATTTAAGAAAAAAATGAATGTATGTAAACGCTATTTAGGCGACTCTAAACACTAAACATTTTTTTTTTATTTTTTTTATTTTTGTCGGTTTGTCTATTTGTTGTACCGTGTGGGGCCGGGTTTAGAATTGCCCCACCCCTCTCCACCCATGGGAGTCGTAAGAGCCGACTGAGGGAATACAGTGGGGAGTGGGCAGCAGCACCCCCTCGAGTATTAACAACATCCACTGCGATCGCCAACCAGCCTGCCAAGCGTGGCGATTACGGCACTATCCCCCATATGAGCGAAACACATGTTGTGGCGTTCTCTTGGGGAGGCCTATGTCCAGCAGTCGACTTCGAAAGGCTGATGGATGGATGGATGGATGTCTGTTTGTTTGTTCAGGTATCACTACTCTTTTCCCGCCTTAATAAACACAGGGTAAAACCATTGAGATAAATCAATGGGTAAAACGGGTAAATAAGAAACCTTTTTTTTTAAGATGGGAAATAATGTACCTAACCACACCCCGTCGTTCCGGGTAACGAACAGAGTGGTTTGTGCACTGAACCACTTAATAAACCCCCCGTGTGCCGTCTTTCCGCCTGTAGTGGCGGACCACTGGAGTCATTGAGACCTAACCTATCCTATCTAGTCATATTTACTACATCAAATTTCTTATCGAATAGAAAAAAGTTACTTACTTCCCGTTGAAAGCAAAGCAAACTCATTGAAAGCATTTATAAGACCCAGTGGTGGCAGCAACAGATGCAGGAAGAACGTCAGCGCAACATGCATAGAGTCATACTGGTGGTGTACCAGTATCTCAGCTAGATATGTTTGTAGAAGTGTAAATAACGATGTCCATATACATGCAATGTAGTCTGCGTAAGAAAATTATTGGGCACTTAATAATAATAATACACAATAATAGATAACTTCAGCTTTCTGACGTCAAAACGCCCCAACGGAAGATCAGCGCATGTTGTACCACGTTTTGTTCGTTACAATAAATATTTTCTTTCTTTCTTTCTTCACTAGCGACGGGCTTAGTAGACAATTTACTTAAATGTTGGCAGGACAGTGACATCTATAGGTATTCCCTTTATATTTCCCATAATTTAATTACTGTGTCGTTTATTTAATAAATATTATCTAACTACAAAATTCGATTCAAATTGTAAGAGTAGTTTCCGAGATACACCAAATACAAACATTAATGTCCCACACAAATAGTTACTGAGATAAACGAAATATATTTATCCTTTAATGTCCCACTGTTAGACATGAGTCTCCACTCAGTGTATAAATTTTTTTAGGCACCACGCTGGCCCAGTACGGGTTGCAGACTCATAAGCCATCGAAAACATCTCTCAGGCTTGCAGGAATCCGAGCTTTGCGATGTTTTCCTTCACCGGGCAATGATAGTTTGTAAACAAATACTTATTTAGAAATGTTTATATATATTTTTAGCATTTGACATGCTTAGCCATATACATTAAACATAAAGTGGAAAATGTGAAATCATAAATAATCCTACTCGTGACTGTTATTTTCGATTTCACATTTTCCACTTTGTGTTTAACAAATACTTACACACATTATTTGTAAAAAATCTTAGGAACATCTAAGGAGGCGTGGGCCTTAAACTAAAAATTTAACTTGATACCATTGGCTTTGCTGTTGTTAGTCTTACCATTATACTATCATCACAAGAATTGCTAGTATAAAGATATTGAATAAATTTCAAATTAACAATTATTATTTGAAAAAAATGCACTTACATTTATTATGAAACATAGCCATGATCAGTGCCATCATAGTCATTACAGAAATATAGGCGAGCACCACGATCAACGCTGTCAAGAGATGGATCCACCTGAACGTGAGAATGATCATGATCGCTCCGAGCACGCCCACAGGTAGAGCCGTCAAGTATGTGTAGCAAATCCAACTGAAGTACATGGAGGTGTAATCCACATTCCGCATACGTAAGGCTCGCTGTAGCAATATATAAAAATACTTTGGAAAATCCAAACGTGCACGCTTCATAATCTTCATTTTTCACAATAAAATTGATTATTTGATAAGTAACATTGATGTATGGTAACATATAACTCAATGATAAGTAACTAATAATGTATTGGTCTTACTAAGTAGTTTTCAATAAATCACATAGCGCTAATTTCAAAAAGTACCTATTAATGTGGTTCTCATGTCGCATAACGCCATCTAGCGCTAATTTTAAGAAGTACTTCTATATTGGTCTATAGAAGTAGTTCTCACGAAATAAGGATAGCGCTGGTTTAAGTGTCGAGCGTAAATATTCACTATTTTTTTTTATTTAATAAGAATTAAACCACATCAAATTAGACCATGATAAGTGATAGGGATTCGTAATTATATGTATTATAAAAGAAAAAAAAATACTCGAATAGTAAAGTATTTTGGTCGTTATCGTGTTAACATACATTATCCGAACATACCTACAACACACGGACGTCCAAGACAGAACTTTTTAAACAGTTTTTTAGTTAGTTTAAATAACAACAATGGCATCAAAAATATTATGATTGTTAAAATTAGTGTTTTTTCTTGATATGTGTGTGTATATATTATTTTACAAGTGCAATCTACACTAATATTATAAAGAGGAAAACTTTGTTTGTTTAGTTGTAATGAATAGGCTCAAAAACGACTGTACCGTTTTTAAAAATTCTTTCACCATTCGAAAGCTACGTTATCCACGAGTAACATAGGCTAAATTTTATTTTGGAAAAAAATAGGGTTCCGTAAGATATTTGGGTTTTTTTGGACACAAGGTGTAAAAAATCAACCGGAAAAAATACTTATTTTGCGTACGCTGCCTAAACTATAAAAGATAGAACCATAAAATGTTCTAATTAATTGTAGATCTTATAAATATCTACAAAAAGTCCGCGGCACACTATCTATGTCGAGTTGGGCCCAACAACCATTTTTTTGTTTAAAAATCTAGAATTTTTTTTGGACTACATTTAAACGCATTTATTTTACTCATGCTATTAATCCTTATCAAAATAAATTATGTCATCATTAAGTACAGTTTATGTAGATAATATTTGGTATTTGAATGATTAAAATTGGACATTTGGTTTTGAAGTGATGGCGAAATTAAAATATTACGATTTCTGCTGCACGGCCCGTTGCGAAGTGAGCGTCACTAAGGCGGGGGTGCGCATGCGGGAGGGGAGTTTAGATCTATGAGTAAGGTACCCGCGCGGCTCAGACGCGAGGTCGGCTCCCATGCAGCGGTCGTGCGCGAAGTCTAATAATTTTCGTGCGATTTTTTTTAGATTTCTTTCTTAAAACTACACCTACGCAAAAGTTCTTCTCAGAGCTAAACAACATTTCTTCTCAGAGCTAATCAACAGTTCTTTTCAGGGCTAACCAACAGTTTTTTTTCAGGGGTAACCAACAGTTCTTTTCAGGGCTAACCAACAGTTCTTTTCAGGGCTAAGCAACAGTTCTTTTCAGGGCTAAGCAACAGTTCTTTTCAGAGCTAGAATATTATACGCTATTAGCATTTTCTTAAACATTTGAAAATGCCTAAGAGAGCCAGGTCTCAACTTTCTAAACATAGTTCTCAAGCACGGGCAGCAAGAATACGTCGTATGGGAGAATCTTCACCTGAACGTTCACAACGCCTTGCTGAACAAAATCAGAGACTCTTAGGTACGCGCACGAGAGTCGAGTGTCGAACGTTCGCAACGCCTTGCACAACAAAATCTGAGAACCTATGAGTTACGTGCACGAGAGTCGAGGCTGGAGCGTTCCCAACGTCTTCATGAACAAAATATAAGGACCTCTCAGTTGCGCGAAAGAGACTCGAGTGTCAAACGTTTGCAGCGACTTAGAGCTCAGGCAGAGAGACAGTAGTTGTCCACAAATAGAGTTCGCAATCGAATTTTAGCTAGCAGCAACAGACTGGCTTTCAGATATGATCAGCAGGTTGATTATGCACAACAAGCGTCCGTCCAAATCGGAGTCATGAATAAGATCTGCTCTAACTGCTCTGCCGAGAAATGGGCGGACGAACCTAATGGTATGTGCTGTGCTTCAGGTAAAGTTTGTCTTCCTATCCTTCAGAAGCCGCCACAACCAATAAAAAATCTTTTAACTAATAACCATTCATTATCTGGTCATTTTTTAACAAATATACGTAAATACAATAGTTTTTTTCAAATGACTTCTTTTGGCGCAAAAGAAATAAGGGAAGGTGATTTTATGCCCACTTTTAAAATTGAAGGACAGGTGTATCATCTCATTGGTAGCTTTTTACCATCATCAGGCCAAAACCCACAGTTCTTGCAAATATATTTTATTTCGGATGCAGACCAGTTATCGTTGCGATCAAGCATCGCACCAACCTTAAAAATGGATTTAATTCGCGAATTACACACCGCTCTGAATAATCATAACGTGTATATACGAAGTTTTAAACAAAACTTAGAACTCAACTCCTCAGATAATTTAAAGTTAATTATTCATTCAGATCGCACTCCACAGACATCACACAGAGGCAGATATAATGCTCCTACTGTAAACGAGGTAGCCGTTCTCTTGGTCGATGAAGACAAAGGTCCCAGGGATATAGTCTTACACGGTAGAGACGGACAGCTCAAAAGAGTTTCTGAGCTACATCGGTCCTATGATCCACTACAGTATCCTATAATGTTTGTGACAGGAGAGGACGGTTATTATTTGACTATCCCTCAGCAGGGTTCTGCGCGTAATAAAACTGTTTCGTGTATGCAATTTTATGCATTTAGATTAATGTTTAGAACTAACTCTTTTAATCCCTTACATTATTACAGAGACTTATTTAGTCAATATTGTGTTGACATGATGGCAAAAATGATATCGGAAAGATTAAATTTCTCGGAATCAACAAAGACTGAGGGCTGATGACTACATTCATCTCAGAGATGCCTTAAATCTTGACGCAAATGTTGATCCATCAAATATCGGTCAACATGTCATATTGCCATCGTCATTTCGGGTTCTCCGCGTTTCATGCACGAGAAAACGCAGGACGCGATGACGTACGTCTGAAATTATGGTAGACCTGACTTTTTTGTCACTTTTACATGTAACCCCGAATGGCCTGAAATTAAGGCGGAGCTGCTGCCAGGACAACGGTCTTTCGACCGTCATGACATAATTTCACGTGTATTTCATTTAAAGATGAAGAAATTCATCAAATTATTTGTCAAAGAACAGATATTCGGTAAAGTAAAATGTTATATGGCAAGTGTGGAGTGGCAAAAGCGCGGCTTACCTCATTGTCATTTGCTGTTCTGGCTAGAAACTAAAATACAACCAGATGAGATCGACAGTGTCATAGTTGCGGAGCTACCCGATCAAGAAATTGATACGGTACTACACGACATTATAACTAAAAATATGGTACATGGACCCTGCGGAGAACATAATTTAGCTGCACCATGCATGAAGAACGGTGTCTGCACAAGAAAATACCCTCGCCATTTCATGAACGATACCCAGACCGGAGAGGATGAGTACCCAGTTTATCGTAGACGCGATACAGGAAATGGCGGTCGGAGCACTACGCTACAAATCAGGGGCAACATGGTGACGATAGATAATAGGTGGATTGTTCCATACTCCCCGCTACTATGTAAGACTTTTAACGCTCATATAAACGTGGAGTATTGCCACTCTGTCCAAGCCATTAAATATATAAGTGTAAGTATATAAATAAAGGTTCAGATCAGGCAACGTTTAGCCTTAGAAACCCACACGATGAGGTCGAAAACTATTTAAATGGCAGGTACATAAGCACATCTGAAGCTGTCTGGTGCTTATTTGAATTTCCCATTCACGACCGGCATCCTACTGTAGTGCATTTGGCCGTTCATCTAGAGAACGGTCAAAGGGTGTATTTTGCACCAGGGACAGCTCATCAAAACCCACGCAATACCACATTACTGGCATTTTTTGCTCTCTGTAATGAAGATGAATTCACGAAAACTCTTCTGTATCATGAAGTCCCGCAATAGTATACATGGGCAAATAATAAATTCACTAGAAGGAGGCGTGGTGAAGATGTAGTTGGAAATCCGGAGATAAAAAAAGATGCCGCTTTAAGTAGAGTCTACGGGATACATCCATCACAATCAGAGTGTTTTTATCTTAGGATTCTACTGCACCATGTACGCGGTCCGACCTTATTTGCATACCTTAAACTGTAAACGGTATTGTCAAAGAGACGTATCAAGCAGCTTGCCGTGACCGAGGTTTACTTGAAAACGATGACCATTGGGGTAACACTTTAAGCGAAGCTTCGTTATCTCATTGTCCAAAAAAACTAAGGGAGTTGTTCGTAGTCATACTTTTATTTTGTCAACCATCGGAACCACTGAAGTTATGGGATACTTTCAAAGATCAGTTCTGTGAAGATATTAGACATCATATCAGACAACAAAATCAGGATAACACTTTACCCTTCACTGAAGTCATTTATAATGAAGGATTAATTGAAATAGAAAACAAACTACTAGAATTAAACGACAAAAATTTAAGTGATCCCGTGTCAAACGACAAAAATTTAAGTGGTCTCGTGTGACTCCCGTTCGTACCCAGAATAATACTATTGACACAATGGTACAACAGTATAACAGATATGATTTAACAGCGTTTGTAAATGACAATGTGCCAAAATTAGTACCAGATCAAAGACTTGACTTGACTTGCTTATGAGACTATTGTGGATAGCGTGAACAATAGCGCGTAGTAGCGTGGGGAGATTATTTTTTTGGACGCACCAGGAGGCACCGGAAAGACTTTTCTCGCAAATTTGATACTTGCTAAGATACGGCAATCAGGGAAGATAGCGATTGCAGTTGCTTCATCAGGAATTGCTGCAACTCTCTTGAACGAAGGAAAAACTGCTCACTCTACGTTTAAACTCCCGCTATGCGTATCTTTAGATCAACGGTCTACGTGATCTATTCGGAAAAATGGGCCTCTTGGTAAGTTACTGCAAGACGCGTCGTTGGTAATATGGGATGAATGCACCATGAGTCATAGAGCTCATGTGGAGGCCGTAGACCGTACTTTAAAAGACCTCGGAAGCTCTGCTAATGCCATGGGTGGTATCACTTTTGTATTTGCTGGAGATTTCCGCTTCCAGTCGTCAACAGAGGTACGCGAGCAGATATTATGAAGGCATGTTTAAAATCGTCTCAACTTTGGACATCTGTTTAACATTTGAATTTGCGCACCAATATGAGAGCTCATCTACATGGAAATACGCAAAGCAATTTTCCACAACAGCTGCTGAAACTTGGAGAAGGAATTTTTCCATCTTTAAATTTGGGCACCGATTATGCAGTTACTTTGGATGAGTCTCTAGGCCAAATAGTCCATAATTTAGATAGTCTGAAAGATGCTATATATCCTGACATCGAAAACTTACATCAAAATGATTTTCGTTGGCTGTGTTGTAGAGCAATAGTTTCTCCCAGGAATGAAACAGTCAACGAAATAAACAATTTAATTATGCAGAAAGTACCGGGTGAAGTAAAGTGCTATAAATCCATAGACTCCGTCACTAACATCGAGGACGCAGTGCACTACCCCCAGGAATTTTTAAATTCTCTGAACCCCGCTGGGCTACCACCTCATGAACTGTCGTTAAAAGTTGGCACGCCGATAATGCTTCTCAGAAATTTAAGCCCCCCCAACATGCGTAATGGCACGAGACTTTTTATAAAGGAGCTAAAAGATAATTTAGTAGTAGCGAAGATTATCACCGGCCCTGCAGCTGGTGAATTAGCTCATATACCAAGAATACCCATGATTCCTACTGATTTGCCTATACCCTTCAAAAGGCTTCAATTTCCAGTAAAAATTTCTTTCGCACTAACGATAAACAAATCCCAGGGCCAAATATTCAAATTAGTTGGAATTGATTTACGAAAAGAATGTTTTACGCATGGGCAACTTTACGTTGCCCTATCACGGGTCGGGGCTCCCGACCATCAGTATATTTTGTTACCTGAAAATAATTTAACGTCAAATGTTGTTTATAGAGAAGCTCTACAATAATCGCTTTAGTTATCTATCCTAAAACAACGGGATTCACTCCGGGACTGCCGGCAGAAGTGAAAACTTAGTACATTTAAATATTTTCATCATTAACAACTTTAACATCCTTATAAATACAATCTATGCAGCCTGCGGATAATGACTGCGTCGTTGATGTTAGTGTCGGTGTCTGTGAATTGACCTGGGAATCATTTTGCTTATCAAGTACTCAGTTAGATATTAAATTTTTGCTATCTAAAATCACGCTACAATCAATTAGCAAGTAATTGCAGTAGAAATCACAAAAGGCAAACTCTGAATGTTTATGTTTTCAATCAGTAAACTCAAATAAAATAGGCAAGTCAATTGCAGTGTTAAACACACTATTAAACACGATAAATATATTTAGATATTTTTTATATATATTTTTAGCATTTGACATGCCTAGCACTATACATTAAACACAAAGTGAAAAATGTGAAATCGAAAATACGTCACCCAAAGACGTTAAGTATGATGTGTTATCGAAATTAGCAGTCGGGAGCAATTGTCAGGATGGCTGAATTGGTAAAGCATCTGGACGGTATCCAGAAGATGCAGGTTCGAATCCTGCTCCTGACTGTTATTTTCGATTTCACATTTTTCACTTTGTGTTTAATGTATAGTGCTAGGCATGTCAAATGCTAAAAATATATATAAAAAATATCTAAATATTTAAAGGGTTTGCGTCATTATTAGGTAAAATCTTAATTGTAAAATTAAGTTTACCTGGTCGGTATAATGTATGAAAATACGTCCGACAGATGGCGCAGGCGTCACCCAAAGACGTTAAGTATGATGTGTTATCGAAATTAGCAGTCGGGAGCAATTGTCAGGATGGCTGAATTGGTAAAGCATCTGGACGGTATCCAGAAGATGCAGGTTCGAATCCTGCTCCTGACTGTTATTTTCGATTTCACATTTTTCACTTTGTGTTTAATGTATAGTGCTAGGCATGTCAAATGCTAAAAATATATATAAAAAATATCTAAATATTTAAAGGGTTTGCGTCATTATTAGGTAAAATCTTAATTGTAAAATTAAGTTTACCTGGTCGGTATAATGTATGAAAATACGTCCGACAGATGGCGCAGGCGTCACCCAAAGACGTTAAGTATGATGTGTTATCGAAATTAGCAGTCGGGAGCAATTGTCAGGATGGCTGAATTGGTAAAGCATCTGGACGGTATCCAGAAGATGCAGGTTCGAATCCTGCTCCTGACTGTTATTTTCGATTTCACATTTTTCACTTTGTGTTTAATGTATAGTGCTAGGCATGTCAAATGCTAAAAATATATATAAAAAATATCTAAATATTTAAAGGGTTTGCGTCATTATTAGGTAAAATCTTAATTGTAAAATTAAGTTTACCTGGTCGGTATAATGTATGAAAATACGTCCGACAGATGGCGCAGGCGTCACCCAAAGACGTTAAGTATGATGTGTTATCGAAATTAGCAGTCGGGAGCAATTGTCAGGATGGCTGAATTGGTAAAGCATCTGGACGGTATCCAGAAGATGCAGGTTCGAATCCTGCTCCTGACTGTTATTTTCGATTTCACATTTTTCACTTTGTGTTTAATGTATAGTGCTAGGCATGTCAAATGCTAAAAATATATATAAAAAATATCTAAATATTTAAAGGGTTTGCGTCATTATTAGGTAAAATCTTAATTGTAAAATTAAGTTTACCTGGTCGGTATAATGTATGAAAATACGTCCGACAGATGGCGCAGGCGTCACCCAAAGACGTTAAGTATGATGTGTTATCGAAATTAGCAGTCGGGAGCAATTGTCAGGATGGCTGAATTGGTAAAGCATCTGGACGGTATCCAGAAGATGCAGGTTCGAATCCTGCTCCTGACTGTTATTTTCGATTTCACATTTTTCACTTTGTGTTTAACGATAAATATACCTAACTAGCTGACCCGGCAAACGTTGTTTTGCCATATAAATTATTATTTCTAGGTAATTTCTAGTGTAGACAAAAATAACTGACTCATTGTAAGTGTGTAAGGATGTGGTATATGCGTGAAACCAGATTCCCAGGAAAGATCGTGTCTTTCCTGGGAAGGCTTTTTGCAGCGGTAACCGACATCCACGCGGGCGGAGCCGCGGGCGACCGCTATGTTAGCTAAAGATGGGCTAACAAAAAATATTGTTCACGCAATAGCATTAAGAGACTGATATTGTTTGTTAGTGTTACTGTCGTAATTAATTAGTGATATGTAATTTTAAGAAATAACCTACAATAACTTAAAATTAATAATGTTTGGCGTTTGTTATTTTTATATTCTCTCATCGTTCACAGCGCTCCATGCCTATTTCACGCATGTATATATTTTTGTCTACACTAGAAATTACCTAGAAATAATAATTTATATGGCAAAACAACGTTTGCCGGGTCAGCTAGTTAGGTATATTTATCGTGTTTAATAGTGTGTTTAACACTGCAATTGACTTGCCTATTTTATTTGAGTTTACTGATTGAAAACATAAACATTCAGAGTTTGCCTCTTGTGATTTCTACTGCAATTACTTGCTAATTGATTGTAGCGTGATTTTAGATAGCAAAAATTTAATATCTAACTGAGTACTTGTACAGATAAGCGCGTTAAATGTAAGTACCTATAATATTAGCTGTCATCGCAATATTTTTTTTTATTAAGGCGGGAAAAACGTTCTTAACCGCACACCCCATTGCCCCGAACGACTTCGGGGCCACGAACAAGGTAGTGTAGGGCCCTCACCCACCAAATAAACTCGCCGTGTGCCATGATGCACTTGATGTTAAGTAGTAATCGCCACCTGCCACCCAAGAACTTCCACCAAGGGAGCTCTGGAGAGTGCACTTATATAGTTTTACTAACATGGTTATCAGTAACATCCTATTCAAAACCATGCAGATGGCATAGTAACGAAAGCCGGTATGCCTGGGCACAGTACTGGCAGCTCAATTTCTAACCAGCCAACAAATAATAATAAAAAAAATAATGTACTTACCATGTATTTATGACGGACTAAAGAGTATAAAATACATGTAAGATTGGCAACGAAAAACTTGCATGGGCATGCAGCAGATCTTAAATTAATTATATGTATAGATGGACACTCGGCGTTGTGAACGCGTCAAAAAAAATAAATTGGTTGCCTGTTAAGTCGGTATACGGGCGAAAGTTTTACGTGACAACGACTTTGAGTGGTAAAATAATTTTAATGTGAATATTCATTCGTATAGTAGGAAGAAGGATGAAATAATAGTAACAATTTAAAACATTTATTTATACAAAGAATTATATTTAAAACATTAATTTATACAAAGAATCTCGCACTGAATTTCATATTAACAAAATTTTATTTCTTCGTCTCTCTCGCTCTTAGGCGGGCTAACCATGCCTGAGTGGAAGGGACGCGTGCCTCTCACTCGCTCTCATTGTGAGCGCATAACGTGAGCGGAGCGTAACGCAGTTTCTTGAAGTGTCACCCGGCAAACCAATTTATAAGACGTTGTCACGTCAAAAATTGCGGTGAACTTTTCATCCCAATGCTGTTAGTGTCAATCGTGACGTCACTTGACAAGGTCGTATCCAGGAGCAATAGTGTGTCATTTAAAATGTCAACGTGTGTAATTAAAGTGTGCCGAAACTACAAAAATCGGAAAATAAGCACTAAAGATATCTCTAATCATCGGCTAGTAACATTATTTCATACAATAACTGGCTAAATAAGTCATTTAAATATTCCGAAAATAAATGAATTTTAGTTCGTATTTTTTTACGTGATACCAGTATATGAACTTAAATTTCCCGCGTAATCTTGCTAATTTGATGATATTTTAACGATAGAGAGAACAGAATTTAATGGATCCATAAAGCTGCAGTCGTCATTTTTGGAATTAATTACAATATTACTATTCATTAAACACAAAGTGAAATACTAAATATATATAAAAATTTCTAAATATAATATTACTATTTGTAATATTATTATTTATTTTAATGATGAAGATTGTTTACATTTTTAAATTTATAATTATCGTGGGTTAAAGTAGTATTCTCATTAAAGAAGAGGTTATACTATATACTTAGTATATATATTTTTATATATATATATTAAGATTATGAGAGTAAATAGAAAGAGATAATTGACTACTATATACCTACGAAACATTTTGTAGTATAAGAATAAAAAAAAGAAAGAAAGTCTTGAATCTATGATAAATTTTACCATAATTTAATGGACTACCAATTAAATTGGTATCATTACGCTCGCACATAAATACAAATTGCACAAGCGTAATGAGAGCTGTCACGCACACTAGCATTCTAATTCCCGCCCGATTTTTATGACGTTTATAAGAGTGACACTCCATCTAGATATATAGTTAATCTAAGCAGCAGATAATTCATGCAATATTAGTGTGCCCCATGTTTTTCGTTTCCAGTCTTACAAGTATTTTAATTATTTTACACCTTTTAGTCATAAAAACATGGTACATTTTTTTTCCATCCATCCATCCATCAGCCTTTCAACATCCACTGTTGGACATGGGCTTCCCCAAGAAATGGGGGATAATGCTGTAATCGCCACGCTTGGCAGGCGGGTTGGCGATCGTAGTGGATTTTGTTAATACTCGAGGAAGTGCTGCTGCCCACTCCTCCGGTATCGGCTCTTACGACGCCCGTGGGTAGAGAGGGGTGGGACAATTCTAAGGCCGGCCCCACACGGCATAGCTGGTCCCACACGGCATAGTCGGCCCCACATTTTTTTATTTATTATTATTTTCTGCTTTTTAAGGTTATGTTTTTCATCTTTTTCCACATTTTCTTGCATTGTCATCCTGAGCTATGGTCCAATATTCAAGTATCTAGCGCATCGGGAAGTTAGTTTAAAATCAATTACAAAATTTCCCCCGGACAGACATAGGTACAAGAAAGCGAGTATAACATAGGTACCAAAAATTGCAAGCTACAGAGGCGTTGTCTAATTCGTGTTCATTAATGTTGACTGTAAAGTCCCCTGTGGCATAGACAATCATGCCACAGTGCAACTGGACTTTTTAGGAATAAATTTTACCTTGAACATATTTTCAGTTTCCCATACAACAAGTGCTTCAGTTTCCAGTATGGCGGGCAGAAAGGCTAGTGTGAAGCAGAGAAGAATGAGTGAGAGGGCTTTCTTCACTCTGCTCTCTTGCATGAGTGGGGACACCGGCATTGATACGAGGCTTACCTGTGGTATTATGACATGCAAATATAGCAAGCATATAGAAATCATAAACTAGAAATGTAGTTTTCACTTCTGGTCAACATACTATGATAACAAATAGCTCGGTGGTAGAATATAATTCATATCGAATAATTCCTCAGAGTAATAATAGTAGGAACAGTCGATATAACACATAGGCACGCAGTGGCACTGTTGCTTCAACGAGTACAGTCTATCCGTGACATTATAATCGTTCGAATAATACACCTTTGACCTTTTGGGGGCCAAGTATATTGTACACAGATAAATTAAATTTAATCTGCGAATTGCAAATTTAAATAACGGATCCATAATTTGAACCTAATGCATATCGCCGAAATAGCTCAGTTGGGAGAGCGTTAGACTGAAGATCTAAAGGTCCCCGGTTCAATCCCGGGTTTCGGCAATACGTACATTTTGAAATTTTTCTTACTTTTTAATTTCTATAGCTGACTTGATTATTACAATATAGATGATTTAGTTAGATAATGTATGCTTTTTTATTCCATCGTAATATCATTTGAAAATATTCCATTTATAGGAATTATTTTTGTGAGTAGTACGATGGTGTGGAATTACATTTTTTGGGGCATATCAGCAACAGGCCTGCCTGGTAAGCGGTTCCTGTTTATAGACGCTAATGGCACCATAGGCATCACTGTCGTATTGCCAACTCCAGGGAAAGATAGGAAATGCAGAGGAACGATGATGTAGAGGAGAGCAATAGATGGGCAGTAAGGATAACAGAGGGAAGATGAGCAGGCGCTTCGCACCTCCGGCGCTCTCACTAACCATACGACATACAACAGTAGTACCTACCATTGCTTTACGCCGGTTTTCTTCGATAGGGTGGTACATACTACCACCGAAGGAATGTAACATAGTTCCAGTGGCCCGCCAATAAAGGCGGAGAGACGGCACACGGCGGGTTTCTTTAGTGGGTGAAGGCCCCACACTACCCTGTTCGTTGCCCCGAACGACGGGGTGTGCGGTTGGGAATATTTATTCCCGCCATAACAAAAAAAAAGGGTGGTAAATACTTCCCAGGTCAAGCCAAGGGAGAAGCCAGGCTCTACCAACTTGCAGGAGATTTCTAAGAACCTGTCGGTCTACGCACTATGCATATATATGGCTTGAAAATTAATAATATTACGTAAAACAAAATATACTCACTTCAAAGTTCGGGGGAGAAGATGTAACGTATTCCAAAATAGCTTGACTGACGGCTACTTGCACGGCAAGAAAGCCAGCACGGAGGTGAGGGTTGGGGTACCCTGTCGAGTCTACATTGGTTATGTAGCGAGCTCTCTCGGTACTACGAATACTGAATGCCCATTGGTTGTTTTCCTAAAGACAAAAATTTGGACTTTATCAAATAATATTTTAAACATTTTCTATGTTCTGTTGTGGCGCTCTCTAAGAAGCCTAAGTCCAGCAGTGGACCGCGAAAGGCTGATAGAATTATAGATGGACCTTTGCTATGACTAACAATTTGCGCAATAGCAATCGTTTTCTAGGAACAGAAATCACTCTTATCAGATCCGACCAAATGCTGTCGTCCATATGTCACATCTGACGTTTACCGGTTCGTGTGTAGGCTTATGTGTAGGTAATAACCTATACCCGTCAAAGCGATTAGATTATCCTTGATTCAAATCTCATACATCTTGAAGATTACTTAAATTAAACACAAAGTGAAAAATGTGAAATCGAAAATAACAGTCATGAGCAGGATTCGAACCTGCATCTCCTGGTCGGTACCGTCCCGATGCTTTGCCAATTCAGCCATCGTGACCCTTGTTCCTGACTGCTAATCTCGATAACACATTCATACTTTGGGTGACGCCTGCACCATCTGTCGGAAGTATTTTCATACATTATACCGACCAAGTAAACTTGCTAAACCAGGTTGCTAAGCATGTCAAATGCTAAAAATATATATAAAAATATCTAAATGATTACTTAAATGTAAAGAATTTGCGCGCTTCAGTTGCCGGTTCAAAAATTGTCGGACCTAAACAGCTGGTTTCATTTTATGATGTAGTTAGGGTTTGTCGGTTACAGAAACTCGAAAGGATATTCAAAATCTGTATTTGATAATTTCGTTATCTAGACTTATTAGGTGTTTAGCACAGTTGTCATTCTACGATTTTGCGCCGCAAATATTGATAACGGTCAAGATATAAGACGACGATGGGACGTCTATGTCTTTATTATAATGCCTGAAACATATAGTAAGAGAAATGACATTGTTAAGTATAATTTTTTATTATTCTCACCCAATTTTTGATTTGAATTCGCCATTATAATGACTCTGTTTAACATTTACCCATATCTATAGTACCTACATTTTTTTGCATAGTGATAAAGAAAGAAACGATAAGCAGATGATATTGGTGTTATTGAAGATAATCAACTTTGGCTCGATCTGGTTTATAGATGACAGATCATTTATTAGTATGCGTGCCTGTGCTTTGTGTAACACGTAAAGACGTCAATCGTATTTAAGTACTTTCTCTGGTTGTATTGGATTGCCATCCTATAGGACTATAAGATTGAGGGAATTAGGAGTGTGTGGTTTCAGATGAAGTTTTTTTGTTGATATAATATGTTTTTATAAAGTACGCACAATTTGACTGCCACATATAAGCCGAAATAGCTCAGTTGGGAGAGCGTTAGACTGAAGATCTAAAGGTCCCCGGTTCAATCCCGGGTTTCGGCAGTTCTTTTTTAGTAAATTAATACTGTATTCTATAAACATTGTTTTTAATAAATTAATAGGTACTGTATTTTACAAAAGACATTTGTTGTGTTTCTTACATGGCTATTGTGTACCCCGTGGTTTCAAAGGCTTACATTTTTCTAAATATGGGAACAAAATAAACATTGATACGAGTAAGTTTGGCTTTTTTGTCTGCCTGCGTCACATTATTGTAGTAATCTTTCCTAAGAAATATGTTAAAAATAATGCAATATAACATGATTTATATAATATAATCTGCTATTCAATTATATAAAAAAGTTAAATCAGAATCTTCAGCTAAATAATATCAGTACAACAGTAGAAACTTTTTGATGATCGTACCTCTATCAAATTTACGGTAAGCAAAAGGTAGTACAATAAATAATAATAATAAATAAACAAATATTCACGGACATTGTCCCAATTTCCCAAACTAAGCTTAACTTTTGTCCTGCTCTTGTGCGTAATCTGGTACCCATACCAGATTACGGATATAATTCATATATATTATTTTGTAAATACATACATATTATATTATTAGATAGAAAACACCACAACACACAATATTTTAAATCTCGTCGTTTGCGTGCGAAAAACAGAACCACAGAATTCTCTGTACTTATTATAAATGTGTCTTACGTCACTAAACTTCTCCTAAACGACTGGATCCATGTTGTATAACTTTTGTAAACCTGTTAAACTTTAAAAAACAATTCTCAGCCAAGTCAACATTCGTACTGCAGGCTTAGCATGAACTCTTATTGCGATTCAGTTTAGTACCCAAACTGAGCTGAATCGCAATTTCGTATCATGAGGCACAATGCGAGGTGCGCAATCTTTTGTTTTTTTGCCGAATTAGCACATAATCTGAATCGCAAACATGACATCTTTGTTTTGAAATTCGTACTTACAACTTACTTGACAACCTAAACAAGATCGCTCAATTAGACATCATTGTACGAAATACAACAACACACCTATTTTGAATTGCGTCGAAATTGAATCGCTAGCTAAGAGTTCGTGGTAGGCCTGCAGGATAAGGAATCTGCGAGTAGTTTTAGGTAACTATAGTGCCTTGTGACTTTTTCTTTTAATCTTACCCTGGATTTGTTCAGCAACGACATAGACAGCGATGGTGACTTTACTGACCTCTGATTTCCATATAATCCATATGATTGCATCGTTGATTGGAGTGCCCCGAGATTTGTTGTAAACAATCTCGTATAAATCGTCTTCTGTTTTAGCGGGCATCGCAGCTGCAATGCATATCAATGAAAATTGAATTGACATTGAAGGCAAAAAGATTTGAATTGCTACTTATCTACGTGACAGTTTAGGACTTGTTAAAAACGTATGCGGTTCCCGTGCATAGCGGCGACCCCTTATTATTGGGCCGTTTAACAATTAGGACTGATATTCCTAAAAAAATCACTTCCTTCACAACCTAAAGTTATGATGCTATTTGTATGAATTGCATACGCGAGCAAGTGAGTCGACTCACTCATTGGCCAGCACTTAGTCCCGACTTAAATTCCATCGAACATCAACGAGCTTAACACAGCGTTGGTAGAAGAATGGGAGGGAATACCTCAATATTTAATAAAAAAAGTTGATCAGATCCATGAAGAATCGCATGAGAGCAGTTATCAGGGCTAGAGGAGGGAATACCAAATATTGAAATAAATATTTTTTTGCCAAACTTCCACATTTTTGTTTTAATTTGAAAACAATGACCTACACGTCCAGTGAAATTGTGTGAATTATCAATATCTTGCAATTTCGGTCATAATTCCTTATTTATAAATGTACTGAACCGGTGTTTATGCAAATAATATCATTTTATAGCCTTTTTTTTTTGTTAAGGCGGGAAAAAATGTTCCTAACCGCACACCCCGTCGTTCGGGGCAACGAACAGGGTAGTGTGGGGCCCTCACCCACTAAAGAAACCCGCCGTGTGCCATCTCTCCGCCTTTACTGGCGGGCCACCGGAACTATATTACATTCCTTCAGTGGTCCGCCGGCGGCATCATTTTATAGCCTAAGCTATGCTTTTAAATATGTAAAACCTTTACCCCGGCTGTACACACTCGTCGAGACACAACGAGACAGGCCGGGGGCGAGTGTATACATGGTAGCCTCGTCTAGTCTCGCGGCTCACGCTATGTTTCGGAAGCGTGTCGGTTTGTTGTGCACGAGTCAAAGGGTCTCAGTGTGTCTCGCGATGAAAACGAGAGCGTGCCTGTACACACTCGTTTGTTTAGTTGCCCGCCAACTGCGTTCGCGTAAAGACGTGCTTTCTGCGTGCGACAACGATGTGGTCTAACGCTTTTTAGAAGCTTACCAAAGGCTAACTTAAAGCTAAGTACAGCCATTTTTGAGATGGATCACTTTTTATGCGCACTTGAGGCTTGAGTAGATTCACTTGCTTGCGGGTGTATAATTGCATACGTGGAAAGCCATACGTAATAGAGATAATGAGTGTAATAAATACATTTGCATATAGTACAGACAGACAAAAGAATACTTAGTGCCCCGTCATTCTTTTTCGCGGGTATCGTATGAAGTGACTATTAGAAGTGAGCAACTATCATCTATAGCGTTACTGGTGGCAGGGTTCATACCATCGTTTTCCGCGTGACCGACCGTGATTCACCTCATGCGTTTTAGCTGTATCGGGTAATAGTCGTCAATTCATTGATTCCTTATGCGCGAAAGAAATGGTGAGCATGATGATAACTTGGTGTTGCTGACGCCTATTAGCGGAGGTTATTACTTCCCATCTGGTAGGCCGTGGGTCGTCTACCACCATAAGTAATTAAAAAGTCAGAGGACCATATATAATTCCACGGGTGTCGTAAGCGGTGACTAACATAGCATCGCGCCTGTATTTACCGAAGGGTAGGCAGAGGTGTATTACACACCCACGGTTCGCCAGCTAAGTTTAAGTCCCACGTAAAAAGGGGCGAGCCTATTGCCGTCTACGGGGCACATCTGCAAACTCTGGGCTGCTACTGAGAATTTTCCGTTTTACGAAAAAGCTTAATAACACTGCCTGAGGGATCGAGCCCGAGACCTCATGATCAGCAGTTGCTCACACTACCGCACACAGACAGTTAACTAAGTTAAGGTGACTAAGCACAATATTATGACAATATCACTATTAGTAAATGAAAATAAGAAATCCATCCATCCATCAGCCTTTTAACGTCCACTGCTGGACATAGGCCTCCCCAAGAATGGGGGATAGTGCCGTAATCGCCACGCTTGGCAGACGGGTTGGCGATCGCAGTGGATGTTGTTAATACTCGAAGGAGTGCTGCTGCCCACTCCCTCGATATTCCCTCAGTCGGCTCTTACGACTCCCATGGGTGGAGAGGGGTGGGTCAATTCTAAAGCCGGCCCCACACGAAAATAAGAAATGCGACTTACTAATTCCTAATAGACTAGCTGCTCTAGCTGTAACAATATTATAAGGTTCGACACCAGGTGCATATCCGAGTATGCTCGTTGAATGTAGAGAGTTTAAAATATCGCTTGCAGCTAGAGGTGGCTCTGGTTCCGCTTGTAGAGGAGTCAAGAACACAGGTCTAGCTATAAATATAGCGATCATGAACAGTATCGCACCTATTAATGTTTCTAATACTAAAAGTTTCCAACGCCGCCTGCAAGCATAGAATAAGATTAACAGTTAACTTCTTAAATATTATACTTTAGGATATTTATATATCAAACAAAAAAATGCCTCAAAATCTGTTCAGTAGTTTTTGCATGTGAGAAAAAACGGACAAGAATTCTAATAGGAATTGTTAGACACGCCTAAATAGCATAATACAGTATAGTATCAAAGAAACCCATTACAAAAAAAAGAGGAATTATCTTTATTTTAATTATTTAACCACACTATAATAACTTTTTTTTAAAGTCGACACCCTGTGCTAAGGTATAATCCTTGTATCGCGGGGTCTCCACAACACAAACATACAATTTCACGGACATACAGTACACCCAGGCTCAGAAAAACCATTTGTGGATCACACAAAGAGTTGCTCTGTGTGGGGATCGGACCCACAACACTCAAGAGACTCGGCTGGTAAATACCACTCCGCCATCTGTGCAGTCGCTTTCTTTTCATTAAATTGCTTCTTCAAGTTCAGGTTTCCGTATACAACTGCTGAGAACATCTCTCAAATATTACGTTTTTTTTAAGTTTCATTCACTATTTCAAAGTAATGGAAATTGTATTCATGTTTATCAGTCTGTTTTGAGCCGATATCGGGTTGTCAAAATTTAGTAAGCATGTAAAATTGGTCCTTATTACCGATATTGGTGATTTATTTTAGTTGTGTTATCGGTGATGTGTTTTATCATTGCGGCGCTTATTACGTTTTACGCACCGGCGACTTTGAAGGGTTTGCACATTTAGAAATTTATTTATTTAACTTCAGGTTAGAAATCGTGACCTATATTTGTTGAAAATAAACCCAGTGTTCTATACATACTGCCTTTGTAAATAAGACTTCCACATGAGGATAGCGGTGTGCCTCTGAAATTTGCTTCTCACTAATGCTTTTTTACGCTCCTGATCAGGGACATGCTGTTCACTTGCTTTTGGGTTTCGTGTGTATGGCATAATAAAAAACGTTAACTATAAGAGTGAAAGATCAATTAATTAAATTATAGCTTAGTAAATTCATGAAATGTTAGCTCATAGGTAAATAACTATACTGGAAATGCTAGCTTATCTTTAAAATACTCTATGGAATAATACAACTGTCATTTTGACAAGAAAATTTTAATGTTTAATGCATTAAAACCTTTTTGTAAATTATAGATTTACAAAAGGTTCTAAAAAAACATAGCATTACGCCTGTATTCCCCGAAGGGGTAGGCAGAGGTGTATTACACACCCACGACTCGCCAGCTATGTTTAAGTCTCACGTAATAGGGGGCGAGCCTATAGACGTCTTCCGGGCACATTTCCATACTCCGGGCGGCTACTGAGAATTTTTCATTTTAGGAAAAAGCTCAACAACTTTGCCCGACCCGGGGATCGAACCCGAGACCTCATGATTAGCTGTCGCATACACTACCGCTACACCACGGAGGCAGTTATTATATAAATAATATTTTATTGTTAATAGTGAAGTTAAAATGATGTTTTTGTTATTTACAAACTAAAGCGATGATTAATAAATCATAGAAAATATTTCCTTTATTTGCTTAGTAGAGTGGGGTGACCTCTGGCATAAAATTTAATAGCTAAATCCTAATGACTAAGTCAATTTAAACATCGGTACGTCTAGATGTTTGTTACTTAAACACCTAAAATTGTCTGTAATGAATATAGGTAATAAATAATATATAATAGTTCAGATTCGTTATTATTATAACGGATTTTAACTATTATTTTTTTATATAGGTGCTACTTGTGTGGCAAACAAGCATACGGCCCACTTAATAGACGCTAGCGACACCAGAGACACCACTCGTGCATCGCTATCTCTAAGGAAAGGTATAGGAGATGATAGGATGGAAATTAAGGAGAGGATAGGTAGTATACTAAGGAGAGGATATATGAAGCATAATAAAGAGAGAACTGGGAGGGGATTTTAGTCTCCGGCGGTCTCACACATCATACGAAACACAACGGAGCGCCTACGATTGTTTCATGCTGTACTTTTGTGAGAGCGTGTACACTGTATTAGCTTATTTCGGCACGTCTGAACACAAAACATTTTTTTTAGATTATTGTCTATTTGATTGTTCGCACATTAGGTAAAAAATACTTTACGGATTTTGATGTAACTTCTTTTGTTTTAAGTCTAATCAAGACCGGCATTAATTTTAACCCATAACTTTATGGCAACCTCAGATATAACCTAAAAGTCAGCTTTTGCCTGCGGCGGAGCCACGGGTAAAGTCTAGTTAAGGTTAAAATTACTTATTTAGTAGGTATAGAATTTTATGACTTAAACTTATTTTTACTGCATTACTCAAACATTTTTATTTCTTTGCACTAAATTCATTAATCCGAACAGACGAAGTCGCTGGCATAATATGCCATTATTATATTTATAAAAATAGCTTTCAAAAACCCCGTCGATATAAAGCAAATATTTACACTTAGGAGTAAACTATAGTACCTACTTAAGATTATTAAATAAAGGAAAAACACACCTCAAGTAGTTGAGACTGATCAATTATTGACTTTTGTAATTGTTTTAGGTTTAGGAAGACCAATGATCGGGTTCCGTAACTTAATTCAATTTCAATTTCCAATTATATATATGCAAATCTATATTTAAAAAAATTGTTTGTCCTTACTGACGGATAATGCACAACTGAAACTAGGACTAGAGAATTGAAATTTGGCATGTTGTCTTGTTATATATCGTAAGCATGCGCTAAGAACAGACTTTCGGAAGTTCCTATTTTAAGGGTGAAAATAGGCGAAGGAAATTGGTATGAAAGTCTTTTTTATTTTTAAATAGAAACATGAAAGTTCGATACATATGTGATACCGAATGAAAACATTTTGGCAAAGCTTTATATTTGCCATAGCCACATTATAATGCGGGATCCTAAAAAAATTGTTTGTTGTAATATTAGTCACACTGTCGTTTTGCTATCAATATAAAATGGCGCTGAGATATCACATATTCATCAGTTCTATCGCATAATTAATAAGATAATATTATATTGTATGTTACCTTATGCAAATATGGCTCGTTTTAGTGTGATTTGCCTATTGCTTGTCTTTATGTTAGTGAACACATTTATTGTTAATGCAGGTAATTACGAGTATATTATATCGTTCACTCATTTGAAAAGAGTCGATGGCGTCGACTTTTTTCTGCTCTTTAGATAGTATAATGTATAGAGTAATTGATCCAAAGGTGCATTGCAAGGCAAGAACACACTTTTGTTCTAAGAGTAGTTTACATTTTGGTATACATATTTCTCTTTAAGCGGTTCGGGAAGCTGAGGAAGATCTTTTTGGCCAAAATTCCACAGTGTCTTAAGACAAAAGTCTACGATAAGTGTGTGTTACCGGTGATGACTTAGGGAACAGAGGCGTGGTCTCTGAATGTTGGCCTTACATCAAGGCTCAAAGCCGCTCAGCGTGCCATGGAGCGGGCTATGTTTGGGATCTTTCTACGTGATAAGATCCGTAATACGGAAATCCGTAGGGGAACGGGAGTAACTGATATAGCCTACCGGGTCAGCATGCTAAAGTGGCAATGGGCAGGCCACTTCGCTCGACGAACCGACTACCGTTGGGGAAGAAACGTTCTCTTGTGGCGACCGCGTATTGGACGGCGCAGCGTAGGACGGCCTCCCACCAGGTGGACCGATGACCTGGTCAAAGTCGCAGGTGTTCGTTGGATGCAAGAGGCACAGGACCGTTGTGGCGTTCTCTTGGAGAGGCCTATGTCCAACAGTGGACGATGAAAGGCTGATGGATGGGTGCATGGATTTCTCTTTAAATATGCATGTTTATTTTATAAACTTTGGACTTAGTTGGCTTCTGTAATTGTGCTCATGATATTGATATGCGTTTTAAAGAGAGAAACAAGTACCAAATTCATAGTCTTCTTCTCTCTATTTACCTAATCTCTATGTTATGCTCTCACGTATTCAAATAACAACTTCTAGTTTCCCCTGCTCTTTTCCATCTCCATGTCGGATTGGCACTACATGTTTTCTTATTTCACTTCTTTGTGACACTCGTGGTCTCAGTATTACCAACTTTCTTTCTCATATCTTTATTATTACAATCCACCCATCTTTTCTTTGACCTACTAACCACCCTCTGTCCGTCTACCTTCATGTCTAACATTATTTTACATGACTCTAATTTGACGAATTACTCCTTATTACAGTACGTAACGTTTCAGATCCACATTTCGGAGGTCATCGGTATTTTGGACGACCTCCGCCTCCAAGATTTGGTGGTCGAGGTAGCGGCATCTCTATTAGTGCCTCGAAAAGTATTAGTATTTCTAGAGGAGGGGGTGGGGGGTTCGCTCAATCCAGTGCTGGCTCCGGGTCTTTTGGGAAATGATTCTAGTATTACAAAGCATTTTTTTTGCTTCAATCTATAGAAAACAAGCAAGATGTGGATACGCGGATAATTTAATAAAAAGCTATTGTATTTGTAATGAGACGGACGTTTTATTAAATCCTGTATTATAGGTGGCTCTGCGCTACCAATTTGTTAGATATGTATTTTGATTATAATCAAATTTAGTCTCAAATCATGATTATTATCAAAAATTATTGCACTCGTTATTATGAAACGTATATGTCATGACGGACTAAGAATACAAGTGTCCACCCCACACCACCCTATTCTTTCCCGTGGGTTTCATACGAGGAGACTAAGGGAAGTAAGCAATTTTTTTATACTTTATGTGTAGCAAATAAGCATACGGCTCACCTGATGTGACACCTACTGCCATTCTTTTTGCCTAAGTTTACCGTAGCCTATAGACGCTAGCAACACCGGCATTACTGGTGCGTCGTCATCTCCAAGGAAAGGCCAAAGACGGAACAAGGACAGGATAGGAAGGATAATAAGGAGAATATAAGGAAGGAAGGGAGGAGACGATAGGAAATCCTTCCCATAGTTATATAGTAGAAATCAATAAGGAGATGATAGGGAAGGATAATAAGGAGACTTTAACATAAGTAGGTGTCTAGTACGGAAATCGTATTTTATTTTTTTAGTCCCTGGGTTTCTATTGAAGTCGGTGTTTTTATTAAGATTAATGTATTTTTTGCTTTTTAGAGTTTTTTTTATAAAATAGGCGTAGGTTAGTGTAGATGTTAGATGATGGGAAGACCTTTCTTGGGTGCATCTCGTATGAGAAAGCGCCGAGCACAGGGCTACTGGGCGTCCTGAACAGAGCCAAGCGGTACTTCACACCGAGGCAGAGACTTGCACTTTATAAGGCACAAGTCCGGCCGCACGTGGAGTACTGCTCACATCTCTGGGCAAGCGCACCATAATACTAACTCGACCCACTTGACTCCCTGCAAAGGCGTGCTGTTCGAATTGTCGACGATCCCAATCTCACGGATGAACTGGAGACGCTGGGGCGGCGGAGAGACTTTGGGTCTCTTTGTGTGCTCTATCGACTCTTCAATGGAGAGTGCTCTGAGGAACTGTTTGAGGTGGTACCAACATCCCCTTTTTACCACCGAACCACGGGACGTCGTAGTAGGGTTCATCCACACCACCTGGAAACGATCTCATCCAAGACGGTTCGTTTCCAGCGCTCTTTTCTACCACGTGCGTGTAGGCTCTGGAATGATCTTCCTGCTGCGGTGTTCCCCCAGCGCTACGACATGTCCTTCTTTAAACGAGGTTTGAGAAGAGCACGTTACTCACGGTAGGCGGCGTCTTGGCTGTACCCCTGGTGTTGCCAAAGTCCATCAGCGACGGTTACCACTTACCATCAAGTGGGCCGTTTGCTCGTCTGCCACCGTTGGCAAAAAAAAAAAGAAAAAGGAGTCTGAAAATGACAAACATGAGCGCCTAAAGCGCAGTAGCGAAATATATTGAGCACAGCGTCTCGGAGACCTTCTTCACGGTCTACGAAAGACTCGTAGACCGTGAAGAAAGGCTTTACATATAATATGGATACACCAACTAAACGCACTGCCGCTGAAATAGAGAGGTTTCGAAGTAAAAGACAAAATATCATCAATTTCTGTTTAGATTTCTTTCGAAATTTTTAGATATTGTTGATTTTTTAAAAACGCTCAACGGATTTCGATAAAATTTAAATGGGACCATCTCTGACCTACCAAACAAAAAGAGAATCATTGAAATAAAAAAAACATAAAGTCGAATTGAGAACCTCCTTCTTTTTGAAGTCGGTTAAAAATTACACCTACTGTCATTCTTTCTAATTCATTTTAATTTCAAGTACCTAAGTTTAATTTAATAATCTAACCAAATTTAAACCTTGGGCGATGCAGATTGATTAGAATATTGATAATCGCTGATAAAATAAAATGTTAGTGATGCGAAATTCACCGGGTCATCTTGTTAAATATACATATTTACAAGCATGTTAAATTCCCTTAAAACTTGCTAAGTCATTCACATAAGTACTATAAAATTCACTAAACACTCAATTTGTTTAGTTTGTCTTGCCACTTAACATTCAATTAGCGTAGGCTATTTATGATATAAGCTGATGTTTAGTATAAGGCAGTTTAGTACTAAAGACGAGTGTGCCCAATATGGCTAGTCTTGGCGTCACTTATATTCTGGCGGGATTGGTTTTCCTTAGTGTAATATATGTTGACGCAGGTAATATTGGTTTATAGTCTTCATATCTTTAAATCATTTAAAAGTTTTAATTTTAGTGCTTTCGTGTGTAGCAGTTTTAATGGATAAAACAAAATGGCCTTGAGCTGCTCCTCATTCATTATTTTATTTGTGTGATATATATTATGTCATCTTGATTGTACATTTCTTTTTTCATATCATTTTAGTTATAAAAATTATATTAGACCGTAATGAATATACGAATCAAAACAGTGATCCAAGAGTTTCTTACCGAGTTCTTCTCATGAAAGGCAGTATTACGGAATCCGGCCTCTTGTGGCAACTGCGATCGCCACTTTGTTGATTGCGGATGCATTTGTCTCAGGCGCTCGTGTTAATTATTAGTAGATAATTCTTGAAAATTTTTGTGCTATATAATATAATGAGCCTATGTCCATGAAATAAATATATTTTTGAATATTGTATATAACACAGACTAATACTACTAATATTGTATTTTTTAGATGTACGTGTATTACGATCCCCACAGTTCGGGCCATGGGGACCGCCTCCACCTCCACCACCCCCTCATATAGGTGGATTTAATGAGGGTGGCCCAAGAGGTTACGGCCCTGGTCTTAACAGGCTCCACCACAACCACGGACACCGGGGTGGTGATGAACTCCAAGTACCACCAGGGGGTTCAATAAGCATATCGAAATCTATAAGTATTAGTAGTGGAGGTGTTAGCCAGTCGAGTGCTGGGTCTAGTTCTAGTGCAAGTGGAAAGTGATGTTCTTTATAAGGTTTAAGACTAAAATACTATTGAAATAAATAATTCCAACAATATTGGTTTAATTTTTGAACTCTTGGAGTATTTTATTGCTAGCATCGAATATTTTAACTGCACAGATGGCGGAGTGATTTAGGTACCGGCGTCCCGCTCGGCTGTTGTGGGTTCGACTCCCACACAGGACCACTCTTTGTGTGATCCACAAATGGTTGTTGAGTCTGGGTGAACTTTGTGTCCATGAAATTTTATGTTTGTAAAGTCCCTCATGATACAAGGATTACAACTTAGTGCAGGGTGTTGTCAAAAATAAATTAGTTATACTTAGATTTAACTCCTGTTTAGTATTATAAATATCATAAATACGATAGTGCGTTTGTTTGTTTATTATGCTTTCACGCATTTACTACTGAACTAATCACTAGGGACTTTACAAACATACAATTTAACAGACATAAGTATACCCACACTCAGAACAGGCGTTTATGGACCACAAAAAGAATTGTCCTGCGTAGGAACCGATCCCACAGAACTCGGCATATGAGGTCAGTATATAAGCCACTCCACCATTTGTTTTGTCTTGAGAAGGATCCGCTGAAGGACTGACGATCGCTGGAGTAGAAAGATCCCAGTGTGGGTATCATGACTTACAAACGTAGTCGTGGTACCCACACTGGGATCTTTAGCACATCCGCCTACTATGTAGTCTGTTTACCTGGAAATTGAGCACACGCATGCTCTATACTGATAAAAAATCTCTAGGATTTTGAAGGATAACTATCTAGTATTTTCGTTTGTTTTTATAATCCATTACATTTGACATAGGCCTCCTCTCACAGTGGGTCGGATTTTAAGTCTATCACGCTGGCCCAGTTCGGGTTGGCAGACATCACAATACACCAAAATAATCTCTCAGGCATGCAGATTTACTCACGATGTTTTCCTTCATCAAGATAATTTATAAACACACATAATTTTGAAAAATCTCGTAAAGTCAGAATTGTATGCTGTGACCTTGGACTGAGGATCGAACTTAATACCCCTGCCTTTGCAATACCTACTCGGTTTAACCACAAGACAATCGCTGCATCTAGCTAGTGCTTACATTATTTTGAGGCATTATTCAAGATTTAACTACTTAGTTTCAACTTAAAAACATCCATCCTTTCGTGATGTGGTAAAAACAATTTATTTAGAAATAATACTTTTTTTATTTTTTGGAAATTTTCTTCAATTTAAAACTCTTTATCGTCGTAACTCTATATCTTTTTCGTCGTAATGTTCCCATCTTCGTATATAAAGTCAAAGTGTCCTCTTCAATCTATCTTCCGTCCTCGCACTCACTCACCTACATCCGTGCCTTTGTCTGTTTATTTGTTCAAACATCACGTTAAAATAACTGAACCGATTTCAATGCAACTTACGGGTATTTATAGTTTCATAGCTCTTGATAAGAGTCTTATTCCGCTACTACATCGGGAACTTGAGATATAACCTAAAACTTAGACAAAGGCTTGTATTGCTTATATATGTAGTAGGTGCTATAGCATATAATCCGCATCCTACATTATGTTCTCATATTTCAAGAAGATCATAAATTTATTTACACGGCCTTGAACTGTGTACCTATATAGGTACAGTCAGGCAGTCAATTTTACAGATTTTATAAAACAAGGAGGTATTACGTAATTACTATGCTAACAGTGGT
Source organism: Leucoma salicis (assembly GCA_948253155.1). Taxonomy (NCBI): domain Eukaryota; kingdom Metazoa; phylum Arthropoda; class Insecta; order Lepidoptera; family Erebidae; genus Leucoma; species Leucoma salicis. The sequence goes on along the minus strand of OX411804.1, from coordinate 27,427,669 downwards.
CTAATAGATAGTCTATTTACTTTGTTAGCTCATAGTCAACATAGGAATTCCTTTTTTGAATTCAAGAAGTAGGTAAGCAAATTTCTTTTTCTTTATTATGCAAATTATAGTTTATGTAAGAGAAGTATCTATGAGCCCTTTCCACAATGAAAGAGAGCATTTTCTTGGTGATAAATGCTTGCCAATTCAGGCAACTGGGCCACTTACAGCACCTTCTCATAGAATATCGGCGTGCTTAAAAGGTGGCATTTCTAGTGATGTGTTTCATATGGTGAGTGAGAGTGCCGGTGAATTTTCCTTACAAATATTATAAATGCGAAAGTGAGTTTACTTTTTGGCACTTTTACGTCATAACTACTGACTGACGTCTAGATAACGCTACTCTTCATGGGGAAAAATGAAGCGTTCCCGTATTTTAATTACAAAGAGATAGGTAATTAATGTTCCGTAGAGTGATGTATTTATATTCTAAAATCCACGCGGATGGAGTTGCGGGTAGGATCTAGTCTAGATTATATATGTATATTTGAGATATTTAATTGTTTGGCAACTATACTTTCAGTATAAATTTGCTTTGGGTAATTTCATTTGGAAGTATTGCAAACTATTACACTGAAGGCGCTTACTTTTTTTTTAATCGATAAGCCATGGCTTTACCATATAATTATCATATGCTATTGAAGTGAGATACCTATAGCCGCGGTACGCATTATATTGGCAAATACCGGAGTGATAGGTACCTAATTATTTTGTGGTATTAGGCTGTTTCGGCATCACAGAATACAAAACATTTTTTGGTATTTGTATGTAATTTTTTTTGTTAATTTGTTCTTGATTAGATTTAAAAACTGATATACATTTTATCCCACTACTGTGTCGAGAGCCTGAGATATAGCGTAAAACTATATTAAAGGTTAAAGGTACAAGTCCAGGACGGACTGCAACCGCAAACTGCAAGCTACTGGTTTCTATGAATTTCTATTAAAATAATTCCGGGCAGCACACTACAACGTGCGGTCGCGACGATATCGTGAGTTCAGAACTTGAATCTGAACCTCAGGTGGTGGAACTTTGCATCGGTTTTTTCATGAAATGTGCAATTTCCTTTTCATTTTTTAAGTCTAGTCTATCCGTGTAGTGACGGATTAAGAATACAAGTGTCACCACCGCATTCTTTCCCACGGGTGTCTTATGAGGTGACTAAGGGAAGTAAGCAATTATCATCCATTGCACGACTGGTGGTAGGGCTGGGTACCAAGTGGAAGTACTCACTTGGTATCCGGCCCGAGCGGGTTGGTACCACCATCTCCCGTGTGACCGGCCATGAAGCACACTGTTGCGTTTTGGCTGTAGCAGGAGATAGCCGTTTATATTTCATTTTATCTGTGAAATGAATTGGTGAGCAGCGGCTTGATAATACACCGAGAGGTGTAGAGGACGTTATTAAAATACGGATTTTCTGAACACACTAAATTTATTGTTTTGAACATTTTAAAAATATACATTGTTCGAAATATAAAAACTTAAAATATGAGTACAAAAGAGTTTATAACACGTCGGCAACATTCCGGCCCCCGGTGTGAAAACACTGTCATTTTATGACGACGCTATAGTAACTAATTTTTTAACGGGTCGCCGAAGTGTACCTCCTTTCGTAAACACATCGACGACACGTACAACTCCGTCGCGTCCAGTAAAGGTTTTAGTGACACGACCGCGTGGCCAACTACCCCTTGGTAAATTGCCATCTGCTATAAAAACCAAGTCATTAACCTTTACCGGCATAGTAGAAGTACCTGAATTTAAACGTGGTCTTAAGGTAGGCACGTATTCAAGACGAAGTGCTTTACGCCAGTTGATACGACGGAGCAAGTCAAGAGTCATCAACCTCACCAAAAATTGATGATCTATGGAAAGGGGATGATGTGCCTAACAAAAAGTGATTTGGAGGTAGGGCTTCTTCGTCGCCAGGATCTACCGAGACATGAGTTAATGGCCTAGAATTTACTAATGTTTCCGCTTCTAGTAACAACGTGTGAAGAACTTCTTCAGATGGACTCCGGGTCTTTAAGGTGAAAGCTGTTTTAACGCTCCTCACCATTCTTTCCCAGCAGCCTCCCATAAAAGGTGCTGACGGCGGAATAAAAGTCCACTGAATACGTAAATTTGCTGCAGCATCTTAAAACTCTTTCTCCAGCAGACGTTTTGCTCCAACAAAAGCTGTACCGTTGTCGGAATAGATTCGGATTGGGGTTCCTCTTCTCGCTATAAAACGTTGAAGTCCCATAATGGCAGGATCCGTCGACAAATTGCCTATGATCTCCAGGTGTACAGCACGAATAGTTAGGCAGGTGAATAATGCCACGTAGCGTTTCTCACATCTGCGGCCAATGGAAATATTGATTGGTCCAAAGTAGTCCAAGCCTAAAAATGAAAAGGGTCTCACATTTTGTGCTAGTCTGGCAGCTGGTAAGTCGCCGACTGGAGGACTAACAGGCACAGCTTTTCTTATGCGACATAGCAGACATTTCTTAGCAACGCGTCGTACCGTCGGTCGGAGACTGAGAATATGGTAATGTTGACGTAACTCGTTGACAACGGTTTCGTTGTTGGCGTGAGCAACTTTGTTGTGAAAATGGGTAATTAATAATGTCTCAATCTTGTGTTTGCCGTCGAGCACGATGGGATTATGGCTGGAGATTGTTCTCCTAGCGTGGCTCCTGTCCTTCCAGAAAGTCGTAACAGCTGTTTGTCATCGATATAAAAACTAAGATTTTTAGTCTGCTTTGTTTTGGCAGCTTAGACCCTCTGAGTAACAAATGATAGTCCTCTCCGAAAGAATCCAATTGCGCGTAGAGTAACAATTTTTGTTCAGCAACATCTAAATCTACAGATGATAATGAATGAGAGATTTTGGAATTTGGATTATTATCTAAAATACTTCAAAAAATCTGAGCACATCGGTAAACCCTGGCGGTAGCGCGTAATAATCGCAACCAATTGCTAAAAGGGTTATAATTAGCAATGGTAGGAAAAGGTGATGAAATTGTTAATAAACCCACCTTTTCAGTAACTGACCGAGTCTTAAGCTCTTCAAGTCGGTTGAAAGGTAGTTAATGGATCTACTGGCCGACTTCAGACACGGCCAGGAAAGACGGACCAGTAAACCAGCGCCAATCATTTTAGAATTTGTAATTTGTACGTGTGGCGTCATCCGCATTGTTTAAAGTCGTTGGAACAAACCTCCAATCGTTAACGTTAGTGATTTCTAAAATCTCCCCAATACGATGAGCTACAAAAGACTTAAAAGAATGTGGATCACCACGTAACCACCGTAAAACTGTCAAACTGTCCGACCAAAGGAATAATTTTGATGGCTTTCGCCTATGTGTTTCACTAATATAAACTGCGAAACGAGCTGCTATAAGCCCAGCTTGCAACTCATGTCTGGGAATCGTCGTAGGTTTTAATGGTGCAACTCTGGCTTTACCTCCAATTAAAGATATTTTGACCTCGCCATTTGGATACTGAAAACGCCAGTAAGCTACACAGGCGTAGGCGAGTTCACTGGCATCGGCAAAAACATGGAGTTGAACATCATATGGACAGTTGTGAGTAATGTAGCAGCGAGATATTGTAAAATTGCCTGCTAATGATAACTCGTTAAACCATGCGTTCCAACTCTCAGTCATTTCGAATCAAAGCTCAGAATCCCAATCGATTCCCAATCTCCAGGTCTTTTGAAAAAGAATACGTCCTTTTATGATTAAAGGTGTTAAAAGACCTAAGGGATCATAAATTCGCATTAAATGCGATAACACAAAACGCTTTGTCAATTTTGATGGAATTTTGTCGGGAACACACCTAAGTGGACATAGAGTATCTTTACATCAACAAATGTATTTTGCGAAGCCTTTAAACTCGTAGGTACTCTAACCAGCGCTTCTCTTTTATTTGATACCCAAGAACCCATTTCCAAGCATGCGTTAGAATGAATCTCTACAATTTTCTCTGCTAACACCTGAGCTTCAAGCACGCTGTTTACACTGCCTAAATAATCATCCATCTAATGGTCTTTAAGAATAGCATCCGCAGCGGTAGAGACAGGTGTCTGAAATCTGTTGCATTCTGGTTTTTCAAATACAGAGCAGTAAAAGGGCTAGAAACAGCACCAAAAATCATCGATGACATTCTATACACTAGAATAGGCTCAGAAGGGTCATCGCGCCACAAAAAGCGCTGCGCATCTCTGTCTTCCTCTCTAATCTTAGTTTGAGGAAACATTTCACGAATGTTTGCGCTCAGCTGCTGTAAAATATCTGGACCAGGAAGTAACATGGAGTTTAAGCTTACTCCCTGGCACATAGCTGCCGCATCATGAACTACCCTTAAGTTTTTCTTTTGCGGATGAAATACACCAAAATGTGGTAAATACCACACTATACCGCTCGGTGGTTCAGCGCACAGTTCAGCGTAGCCCTTACTGATAATAGATTGCATATTATTAAGGTATAAATTAGCATAAGATTTATCTTTTTTGAACTTACGCTCAAGACTAAGGAAACGCGACACTGCTAAATTGCGGCTATTTGGTACTTCATTAATATCACTACACCACAATAGACCTGTCTCTAAATGACCTGTAGGTAGTCGTCTAGTAGTTTTATTTATAATTTGTTTTTTGATAGCACGTGATGCACTCTGCGTTTGATATTTTTTTTTTATAATTCCGATAGAGTCTAACTTGTAATTTTCTTTTATTAAATTATTTAAAGACTCTTCTTCTGAAGAAGACCCTACCGAATCCAAAATGGATGGATTATCTGTGGTATGGTTGACAAATTCAACTGACTTGCATTTACTTGACATACAAACACACACAAAACCCAGCCCAGAGCAGTCAATGCAGTTACGGGTTGAGCACGAGTACCCCTTCTTAAATCCCGTGTTATTAACAATTCCCAATTATCTGCACCGATAAGAATCATAGGCGAAGCAATTTCGTAGCACAGTAAATGCTTAAGATCAAACAAATATTCGTAGCTTTGTACTTCTTCAACTCTAACAGTTTGTTGATTTATCCCTAAGTTCGCTATCGATTGGGCATTTTTGATTAAATGGAAATCCTTGCAATAACGGCCTTTAATAGAAAATTCGATCAAACTTACTTGCACTGACTTCGAAAGTCCACCCATACAATCTATTTTTATGTGCGACTGTGGACCCTGAGCGCCTATGGCTTCAGTAATCTCCTTATCCACCAAAGTCGCAGTAGAACCATCATCTAAAAGGGCAAATGTATCCACGCTACCCAGCGGACCCGATACTGTGACAGGAATAATCTTTAACAACGGTTGTTGACGTATGTAATTATTTGTATGAGATACTGAGACCTTAGTCACGTTTTGGGTAAGAAGTGACGACGGTCCTGATGACGCGTGTGGTTCCTGGTCTGAAGGCATGAGTGTAGTAGAAGTATTTTCTAAGTTATTCAAAACTTGCTGAGATCTATGTAACAGTGTATGGTGACCGCGGTTACAACTATTGCAAATATATTTTTTGCAGTGTTTATAATTATGTTTACCGCGCTGGAAACATTTATAACACACCTTGTTTTCATTAACCTAAGACCACCGCTCATCAATCGATAATCTAGAAAATTTATGACAATCTACAATACTATGATTATCTTTACAATACGTGCATGACTGGTGTATGTTGGCCTCTTTAGTTGTATTTAGCACATGAACCTTTTTTGAAACTGACCCCATTGTCTTTACGCTGTCATGAAAATCTATTAAACCATATTTGACATTTAAATCTGCTTCACGATTTAGAAATTCGGCCAAAAGCTTTAACTTAAATTTTGAATTTTCGTTCGCTGAATTTGAGTGTTCGCTGGTTGAGGACCCGTGAATAGTTGAAACTTCGCATTTGGTTGTTGATCACCACACTGAAAATTAGATAAACCTCTATAATGTTTGAAATCACCCTGTCCCATCCAATCTTCCACGGTTTTATTTATTGAACGATGGTCAAAGTCAGAGTGATTTGATGCAGCCTCTAGATCTGCTTCCAACTATAGCTCTCTAACGGCTCGCTCTCGCTCGGCAGTTTCTTGTTGTATTTCAGCCAAACGACGAGCATATCTGAGCCGCGCATTTAACGAGGTGGTTGCAGAAGTGTTTGTAGCAGCGCATCTGGGCGCTGCGGTATGACCAGAGACGGCGGCAGGGAATAAAACCGTCTCTGATATGCCGGCTGGAACGCCGGTAGGCATAGGTGACGATCGCTGTACGGCGGCAGGAATAGAAACCGCCGCTTGATTTTCACCACTTGTAGCTCCAGCCTCTGGTGCATTTAAATATACCGTACTTCTGGTTACCACCATTCTTAAAAAAACCAATTACTTCTGACACCAAAAATTCTATGTAGAGGACGTCATTAAAACACGGATTTTCTGAACACAAAAAATTTATTGTTTTAGACATTTTAAAAATATACATTGTTCGAAATATAAAAACTTAAAATATGAGTACAAAAGAGTTTATAACAGGTCGGCAACACTCAGTATAGTCGAGTCCATGGGCGACGGTTACCATTTACCATCAGCTGGACCGTGGCTCTTCTGAAATATATGAAAAAAAAAAAATGTGAAAAAAAAAAGTGATTATTATTTTTTAATTATTTTTGGTTTGTAAGTAAGAAGTGTTAATGACCAATTAATTTGTCATTATCACTTCTCCTAATAAATAATAAATTAATACATCTTATAATCCATAGAGCAACGCGGTATGTAATAATCTAATAGCTCGACGATACAATTCACAAGTTACTTAGTTGTCACTTCTATAGGCAGTACCCAAAGACGGCCCCGCGTGTTTTTTTTTTTAAATTGCGAGATAAAGTCGTTTTATTGTTCAATATCTAAAATTTTATGTAATAAACCCATTAATCAGCGAATTACTCCAAAAATTACAATGGATTGAAATCTTCGTCACGTTTTTGAAGTTATACTTCTTTTGGCGCGTTAGGGAAAAATTATGAGAGTAAATTTTTACGATGCGCGCGCACACCGTTACGAAAAACCGACACCCTGAAGTTAGCCATAGTCAACATTTTAGTTTTTTTTTGTGATATTTAAATAAACTTTATTTAACTAGATAATGCGTTATAATAAAACTTTCAATATATTAAATACCTTTTTTCTATAATAAGTGTCGTTTTTTTACAAACGTAGAATAGGGCGAAAGATAAAATTTTTGAAAAGATTTTTACCTTGTTACGCCAAGGAAGTATAAGTTCTAACGCGTGTACCTAAGTACACACAAAGTTTTATTTTTTAATCGTGTTCTTAATGTTTCGATGGTGGCTGAAAAATTACTTACTTCATAACCCGTCGTTTTCGACGAAAATGGTATGGGGCATATTATTACATTTAATTGGTGACACCTTTGCCCGGAGTTACCGGTATGATATCATTTACACTTGGTATATGTAGGTATGTCATTTCATATGGCCAGCAATATAAAAGACCTGTACCTAATTGAATCTAAGTACATACATTTACGCAAAATATAAGGGTACATTTTAGTAATTTGTATGATCTTATGATGAGAAAAAAACACACCACATCACTGGTTATCTACGTTCCTGATCAGGGATCAGGGCCCTGTTTAATAAACGTTACAATCCGACAATTTTGTAAATAAGTGACATATTTGTAAAGTTGTATGACAAATGCTATTTAGTAAACCTTACAATTATGTAAGAATTTTACAAGTAAAAATTTTACTAATATTACCATTATAAATGCTGTTTAATAAACGTTTACATGTGCAAAAAACGCCTGTAGATTTTGATGACAATATTTTAACTACAAATTTGTAATTGTAACCATTTTTAATGTACCTATACCTAACAATTAAATTTCATCACTTATTAAATTGAGGTATAAAATTGTTAAATTCTGACACAAGGCGAGTCCACCTGTCGGAATTGTTCCACAATGCGTCAATTATGCGTTCAATAAAACAGTTTTCCTTACAAATATGTAAATTGTCACATGTAAAGAGAAAATGTTTATTAAACAAAAACTTTTCACTTTGTGTTTAAAAATATTATGTAGAATTGTAGGTACAATTTTACAATTTTGACAGTTTTTCACCATGGTAAATTTGTAAGTTATATTCTTTATTAAACCGAAACTTGTTGATTTGTAATTTGTAAAATACAATTACAATTTACAATTAGTAACGTTTATTAAATAGGGCCCTGTTTTATTGCTTTGACAAATGTCTATGGTGTGAAGTTATCTACTTTTGGGAATACCAAATGACTTTTAATTATTATAGTTATGTTTATCACCTCAAGTCAATTAAGTGAGCTTCAAAATTATCATGCGTGTGCTAATTTTCTCGGGTCTCAAAATGATATAAAACTGTGATCATTTCTTCACTTTAGTTATTCACTTATCGTTTTTACAATGACTTGTGTTCGAGTATTCTGTTTGTGTGTCCTACTAGTCACTTATTCAGTAGCCGTAAATGGAGGTTAGATACTTTCTTATGTTTTTAAAGTAAATATTTGTTTACTCACCACTAGGATTGACTATTTAGTGGTAAGAACAAATTATTTGTGAAAATGTGGAAAAAGAGAATTTTATTGCGAATGGGATTCGAACCGGTGTCCCTTCCAATCCAGGGAAGTGATCTAGACCGCTAAGCCATCGCAGTGACCGACGGCCATACCCAAACTCTCTTTCTCTTTTTTTACATTTTCACAAATAATTTGCTCTTTAAAGTAGCTGTGCATGTCAAGCGCTAAAATATAAATCATAATACTTAGTGGTAAGCCTAAACAGAGGCATCTAAGGCATAATTTCGAGCATCAAGCAACCGGTTTAGTAGTGCGTTATGTGCGCACATACGTACCTATGTGTTCGAGGGTAGCGTAGTAGCAACCATTTTTTATGGTATAGGTATTATACGTAGTTATTTAATAATCCAGCGTGACTAAGCGATATTTTCTAGAGGCCTTGAGGTGTAGACCTGAACCCATCTTGTTCTGAGAGATGTTAGTCATGTTAGAAAAGAGATCGTGTACAAAGGCGGTAAAGGTGAAATATTGATGATAAAATAAAAAAAAACTGCATAGTCAACACCAGGCTCTCTAAGCACTCTTCGAGTACTCTGACTTTGTAAAAATTTAAAAATACGTTTAGAAGTTCTTCAGAGCTCTCTTCTCTTTTCTAGAGCTGAAAAATCAAATCTTTGTGTTACAGCGCCAAATCGGGAGAAAAGATCGCCGAGCTTAGAGTTGGCCGGTGCTGCAGCCAGCGCTATATCCGGAGGAGTTTTAGGTGGGCCAGGTTTTGGTGTCGGTCCTGGCTACGGCGGTGGTTATAGAAATGGATTCCATAATTATGGTGGCAGCCGTGGCTATGGAGGCGGGTACGGTGGTGGTTTTGGCGGAGGCTATGGAGGTGGTTATGGCGGTCCTCCAGGCTACGGAGGTGGCCCTCGTAACGGTTTCGGGAATGGTCTCAATGGTGGATATGGTAACCCTGGATATGGTGGGGCCCTTCCTGGGCTATCCGTCAGTTCTTCTAAGAGCTTCAGCCTAGGAAACGGTAATACCCAATCAAGTGCCAGCTCGGGCGCTGGCGGCTATGGGAAATAAGACTATATTTTAAGTTATCGTTCTATGAATAAAGTTGTTGGCATTTATTATCTTTGATTTTATTTACCCAAAAATCGACTAAGATTTTCTTTACAAAAATTAAAAAGAATATTAGATTCTGACCACGACTTTATTTGCGTGGACCCCACAAAGTTGCGTCTTCTCTATGCAAAAATAGGTATCATTCATCTATACTATTATAAAGCTGTAACAGAGCTATGTCTGTACTAAGATATTTGAGAAAAAAATATTGTTTTTGGTTATACTCGTATAACCGTGTCTAAAAACAAAACGATTTTTTTAGAATTTTTTGTCTGTTTGTTTGCGCATCACGCAAAATTTGATAACTCTTGATTAGACTTAACAACTGGTATACATTTTATTCCGCTACTATATCGGGAACCTGAGATATTTCCTAAAAACTAGCTTTTGGCTGAGGCGGAGCCGCCGGCAAAGGCTAGTATAGGATAAAGAACATCTTATGTCCTTTTCCGAGTTCCGGGCTATTATGTATGCAAAGCTTTGTTACCAATTTAGTAATAACGGTGCGAAAGCGTAACAAACGAACAAACGCACTGTTGCATTTTTTTATACTAGTACATGGGTAGTGAACAAGCATACGGCCCACCTGATGGGAAGCGTTTACCATAGCCTATAGAGGCTAGCAACACCAATGGCATCACTCGCGCATCGCCATCTCTAAGTAAAGGGATAGGAGGTGGATAGAAATAATAATAAGGAGAGGATAGGTAGGATACTAAGGAGAGGATAGGGAGGGGGTTGGGCCTCTGGCACTCTCACACACCACACGAAATACAACGGTAAGAGTAACTACCGTTACACGCTAATCTTATGTGAGTACCACTTGTACTTCCCCGATCGAGCCGGCCCCTTCGTGTTGGGATGAGCAAGGCTCTACCACTATAGTAGTGCTCTATCTTTATAAGACAACAGCCTACAACCTTAGTGTAATGAAAATTTCCCCACGATACAAGGATTATTTCTTAGTGCAGAATGTTAAAAAAAATATGCTGTGTCATTTGGCCAGTATCTATACAAATCTATATAAATAAAAATGAATGGCTAAATGTGTTGCTAAGCGCAAAACGCAACAAACAAGAACGGCTGGACCATCCATCCATCCATCCATCAGCCTTTTAGCTTCCACTGCTGGACATAGGCCTCCCCAAGAAAGGGGGGATAGTGCCGTAATCGCCACGCTTTGCAGGCGGGTTGGCGATCTCAGTGGATGTTGTTAATACTCGAGGGAGTGCTGCTGCCCACTCCCCCGGTATTCCCTCAGTCAGCTCTTACGACTCCCGTGGGTAGAAAAGGGTGGGACAATTCTAAAGCCGGCCCCACACGGCCACGGCTGGACCAATTTGACTTATTTTTTTTCAAATATTCTTTGCAGTCGGATGAAGTTACTTATGAAGAAAAAAGATAAATAACTGAAAACTCTATTTTTTTCGCATTCAAACTGCTAGCTGCCAGTTCAAACATTTCAATCAAACATTGACGTCAAACAAATATGAAATAGTCATGGAAGTAACATGTATACAACTGGAATGCGCACTGTTACCAAAAAGCGGTCCTAGTGAGATAGTAGGTACGAGGTCAATTTATCTCACTCTATTCGGGTGACCATCTTTGAAAACAAATAGAATTTTTTTTTTGTTTTCCTTATTAACGGGTAATCTAATTTTTGTTGGTTTTGCTCTCACGCTTCTTGTAGTGAACCGATTTTGATGAAGTTTGATCCAGTTCTTAGGAAAGCTAAACTTTAAAAAAATACTAAAATATAAGCATGACTCAACATAGGTCTCCCCTACTTTCAAAGATCAGACGTATTTCTAAGCTCATGCAAACAAAAAAAAAACCTACCAACTGAACTATAGTTAGAAGTCTGAAAATAATAAAAATACTACATCTGAGGAAGTTTTCTTTATTGTAACTGACAGTTTTTTTTGTTAATTTTGTTTTCGTGGACTGATTAGCCCTTCTGAGTTTAAAAACCTTACGGCTTATTTGAATGAACCGGAAAAGGAAATTTATTGTCACCCTAATTGTTCTATAGTAAGGCTTAGCACGCACAGAGAAATCTCGACGCGCGAAATCAATTCATATAATCAACTGCATGTTTATTTTTTAGCAATTTAATGAGCAACCTCTACAAAAACATCATTTTCTCAGAAATTTTAAGGAAATTTCTACTTTTTCAGTCTTCACTCGACACTGATAGAATAACATTAACTATGTACTAAGTTATGTGGATTTGGAGAAAGCATTTGACACAGTTGTACAAAAGGAACTTTGGGGCATTTGCCAGAGTATGGTATTAACGGTAGACTGCTGCAAGCGGTGCAGTCCAACTACATGGACTGCAGAGCTTGTGTGTGACTGGATGATGGAATGTCACCCTGCTTTGATGTCAATATCGGCGTTAAACAGGGCTGCGTTCTATCAGCTAGACTGTTTATCATACATCTTGATAAATGTCTCCAAAGGATGAATGAAATGAATGTGGCAGTTCAGATGGCGACTTAGTGGTTAACTCACTGCTATATGCAGATGATGTAGTCCTATTAGTGCAATCTGCGACTGACCTGCAAACCCTTATCGACGTAATGGCAGAAGATTTTAAGAACAGGGTTAGGGTGAGGGTACACTCTGAATCACATATTCATAGTGTACACAGTGAATCAATCCACTGTTAACCATATCTCCACTATCCATCCATCCATCAGCCTTTTAACGTCCACTCCCGGTATTCCCTCAGTCGGCTCTTACGACTCCCATGGGTGGAGAGGGGTGGGACAATTCTAAAGCCGGCCCCACACGGCATATCTCCACTACATAGTTAGAAATAAAATTTCTCAACAACCACAAATAATTGCGTAAATTTCTGAACACTCAATCATACTACAATACATACGAGTATATACAAACAATTAGAACAAAACGTATAGGAACACAGTTGTAGTATAAGATATATAAACAAAATTCAAATTACTTTGTCGGTGGTTTTTACTCCCGAAAACAAAAATGTCGTGCTCTCGCTTCTATCGGTGAGCGCGTCCGCGCAGCGACAGTGGGGGTGAGAGGGGGTACGCAAACGAGACACGATTGCATATTTATTTTACTCTTACAACGGAGCAGGTATCTGTGTGATCATCTGTGTACCACTGATTCACTGTTGACCATGTGACCCTACGCGTTCCAGCCTACCGTGGGCTTCCAGCGCTCTCACTCACCATATGAAATACAACGGTAGGCGTAACTACCGTTGTAACACGCTGATCTTTTGTACCAAGCCAAGTCAGACCTTAGGCTTCAATATATTCAAAAGTTATAAGAAGAAATTACATTTTAAGTTGTTATAAAATATTTCAAGTTGATATAAATAAATTTCAGGACTGATCATTGAACTTGGCACCTATTTAGATCTCACTTCTTTTGTCGTTGAAGTCAACAACCAAGTCATATATCAATATTGAACTTGGCTCTCATTTCACATTTATGTTTTTGATGGGATATCATTACTTTTTATACAGAAATTATTAATAGGTACTTATAGGTACATAATAAAATTGCCACTATAAGTAAGTATTCCTGATATAATTAATACAAATCCCAGTTAATAACATAATAAATACGAAAGTCAACTATACTCTTAGTTATAAGTACTACAATTGATGATTGGATTAAAAAAAATAATTAAGGGTGGTATTCCACTCGTTAGATATTCACGGGAAGACCTTAAAATCCACTTAAAGACCGGTGATTTTGATTGCTGATTCTTACATTGCATTACAGGCACTATAAGTAAGTGTTCCTCCTAATAGAATCAATTAATTAAAAAATTACAATGAAAATGATAAAAATTTACTAGTTTCTGATTTATTGCTTTGTTTTCACTCAACTATCTGGATGCCAAATTTGAACTTTCTAGGTCATCTGGAACTGGGTTATTAGAGTTTTAATCGTTAGATCAGTCAGTGATAAAAATGACGACTTTTGGACGTTAATATCTAAATAACAGTTTGAGGTGTGTTTATGAAATTTGGAGCACATATCGCACCTTTAGAACTATAGAGACCTAATACGAAATTTTAGGATTTTGACTTTAAATCATAAAAGGACCTAAAACGACTGTCTTCATCGACTCGTAATCAAAGAAAGACCAAAAACAGCTTAGAAAGGGCCAAACTTATACTTCGGTCGCTTTTACTCTAGTCCTTCCCACCACGTCTCTTTAGTTCAAGAGAGGCACAAACATTAATGTGCCGTTTGTATCATGACTAGATTGTAACCTTTTCATTATTGTGGCGACTTAAACCGTATTAGGCCAGTACGAGACTGAACATTAAGATATGTAAATGTTACTATTTTTAATAAAGTAAAGACTTGTTTTGTGATTGGGTCTATCTCATACTAAACTTGCTATAGCTAGCTGTGACTTATTTATCATTAAGACACTCTTTGACTAAAAATATATTTAAATTAAAGACACAATTATTAATAGGCTTATGTCATTCCGAAATAATATTTTTTATAGAAACTTATTAATGATTGCGCCCATTTTATAATAAATACGATTCTATTTGCACTGACTTTTTTAGGTATGAGTCTGTCTAAACTTTTTATTGACTTGTTAAATAGGTCATTGTTACACTGAACACTTGTATAATTATGTTTAAGTTGTTAACTAATTCAATAAAACTTACATAAAAGTAAAAAGATTCTTCTTCTCTAATTAAATAAATTACTCGCAGAATACACTATAAATAGAAAACAAATCCTCAGCTTATAATAATACATCAATAATAGAAAACTCTTCTGATACATCCATTCCATAATGATCAAAAAATTTTCCTCCGTGCATCAACATCCATGCCAATGAGGGAGGTATATAGGATTTATCGTTTTTTTTTAGGTTTACCTATATAACTATGTAAAGAAAATGATTACTTAATTAAGTAGTATTTGATTTCATAACTAATCGAAAATTAACTATTACTTACTTATCACCATTCCATCTCCATTGCGGGGTAGGCAGAGGGAACAAAGTGACAAAAGGTTCTATTCTTGCATACATCGCTCGCTTCCTCAACATTCATAACTCTCTTCATACACGCTCGCCGGCTGTGGAGACTTCTGACTGCACCTTTCTTCAATACATGACCGATTTGGTCTAGGTTGGTGTCTCGGTCTCCCCCTGTACCTACATCCTTCCACTTTCGCATTGTATATCTTCTCAATCAGTCGCTCGTCCGGCATTCTTTCCGTATGTCCGAACCATCGAAGCATTCCTTTTCGCATCTTTACATCAATACTCTCTTTCATACCTACTCGCTCTCTTACATCGTCGTTACAAATGCCACTGACCAGTCAGCTTCACTCCACAGATTCTCCGCAGAGATGGCATTTCGACCGCATTGATTTTATTCTCATGCTCCGTTTTACCCAACTCTCGCTTTCATACAATAACGTTGGGACAAGCACTGCGTTGTGTATTGCGACACGTGCTTTCTGGCTGAGGTGATGACGAGAAGTTGCTCCAATTGTCCGTTCACTCGTTCGTTTTAGATTAAACTAGGGTGACATTCCATCATCCAGTCGCACGCAAGCTCTGCAGTCCATGTAGTTGGAATGCATAGCTTGCAGCAGTCTAACGTTAATACCATACTCTGGCAAAATGTCCCAAAGTTCCTTTCATACAACCGTATCAAATGCTTTCTCCAAATCCCCAAAACTGCATAAAACTCTCTGGCCTATAGCCAGATGCTTCGTCATAATGTATGAGGAGGAAGCACGCTGTATTACAAACTTTAGTTATTTAATTATTATATTACTGATTACAAACTTCAGTTAGAATTAAAGTTTCTAATCGCCTAGGCATGCTGATAATAATGTTGTTGAGCTTCTCTTGAGGTAAATTCTGCCATTCTTCAACACGGCGATACTCAGTTCACACTCATTGACTGGAGCTGGGATTCTTGAAAACAAATCTCAGATATGCTCTATAGGGTTCATATCGGGGCATCTTGCTGGCCACTCCATCACTGTGATGTTCACTTCATTAAGCTACGCTTGAGTTGAGCGAGCGGTACGTGGCATGTGGCCGAGCATTATCTTGTATCAATATGAAGCCATCACCGATAAAGGGGTAAACGGTACCTTATTTTCTCCCAAAATTTTTGTCATGTAACGATCTGCAGTAAGGGATCCTCCGTCAATCATCACTAAGTCCGTACGAGCTCTCAAACATATCCCTCCCTATACCATTATGTAACCCCACCATATGACACTTTAGTTTCGAAATTTGGCTACAACTCGTCTAGGTTTATTTATATTTTGTCTTCCAACGGATTGATTTACAATAATTCTGCATTCATCATTGAATAACTTTTTTTCGTTGGTCAGCGTTCTAATATTGATGTTCCCTGGGGAAAGCCAATCAGTTTCTGCAATGATATTCCTCAAGTTTTGGAGGATACGAATGAACTTAAATGAGATTGTTGTAGTCTTTTTTCATACTGTAACTACGCTCACTTACTGCCACACCTGGAACTTTCTTAAGCTCATTTCTAGCTTGGACAACCGTTATACGTTACATAGGGTTTCTGCGGATGAGAAACTGAATAAAACGTACATCTCTACTCACAGTACGCCGTTTTCTGCCCTGATCTGGTACTTCTCACAAAAGAATTTGTCTCCATATACCGTTTGATACTGCAATAAACTGTGGAAACAGGTCTACCAAGAATTCTAGAAATCTTTTTGAAGCTTTGTCTATTTCTGCGTAAAATGAAAAAATGTCACCAAATTTTACAATTATTTAAGTTATGAAATAACTTGAGAGGGAATTTTGTTCATTAGGTACTGTGCAACTATAAACAAAACTTAAAACTATATAATAAACAGTGACTTTCAATTGTTATAATAATAAGAACAAAAATACATAAAATTTCTTATACGTAATATTATTTTTGAAATTATTATTCAAAGGGTCGATGTTAATGGCACGTTATCACATGGGTCTGTCATGACAATGGGTGTGCCGCAGGGGTCCGTGTTGGGGCCATTTATGTTCTTAGTCTATATTAACGACCTACCATACTACGTAGGAGATAATCGAAATATTGTGTTGTTCGCAGATGATACATCTTTATTATTTAAAATAAGAAGGCAACAACTTAATTATGACGATGTGAACAACACACTATCTAAAGTTGTTCATTGGTTCAATACTAATAACCTAGTTTTAAGTGAAAATAAAATTAAATGTATAAAATTTACTACACCCAATGTAAGGCATGTAGAAACCAATGTACAATTGAATGGCGTCGAACTGGACCTTGTGGAGTCCACGGTTTTCCTAGGTATCACTATAGATAACAAACTCCAATGGGGCCCCCATATTAAAAAAGTGTCAGGTAGGCTTAGCTCAGCGGCATATGCGGTAAAAAAAATTAGTTTATTGACTGATGTTGAAACGGCTAGAATAGTTTATTTCAGTTACTTTCATAGTATTATGTCCTATGGCATACTGCTATGGGGATGCTCCGCCGATTTAAATTCTATATTTGTACTTCAGAAAAGGGCCGTTCGTGCAATCTATAATCTGGGCCCGAGAGTTTCCCTTAGACAGAAATTTAAAGAAATAAATATTCTAACTGTCGTGTCTCAATTTATATATGAAAATCTGTTGTATGTCAAGAAAAACATCAGAAGCTTTGATAAGTATAGCGACGTTCATCACATTAATACAAGGAACAAAGGCAATCTTGTTGCTCACAGTACTCGTCTCCACAGAATCAGTAGATCTTTCATGGGGCAATGTATATGCTTCTACAATAAAATTTCTGAAAATGTCCGAAACATGCCACTAAATAAGTTTAAGAAAGCCATAAAAATTAGACTTTGTAATCAAGGTTATTACACTGTTTCGGATTATCTTGAGGATAAAATTAAATGGGCTTGAGCTGCTCCTCATTCATTAATTTTCAAAGTTGTTTTATAAGAAATAATGTAATGTTATAAAGATTATATTCAATTGTAGTAAATTTGCAATTTAAAAAAGTGGCCCATGAGTTTCTTGCCGGGTTCTTCTCATGAAAGGCTTTACTACGGAATCCGGCCGCTTGTGGCGATTGCAATGGCCACTTTGTTATTGCGGTTGCACTCGCCTCAGGCGCTCGTGTTAATTATTTTAATTATTAGTGTATTATTGACGATTTTAAGTGCTACTTAATAGGCCTACGAAATAAAGATATTTTTGAATTTGAATTTGAATTTGAATTCAAGACTTAAGTTTTTATTAAGACTGTGCTGTACAGTTATATGATGACTTGCGATTATTGTGATTTAACATATCTGTCATAAAAAAATTCGCCACTTTATTATAATTTTTTGTACTTCCTAAGCATAAAATGTCCCTCAAACAATTTGATTTTTACCGTGAAAGTGGCTTATTTAGGAATAAAACAAGATTTTAAATATAATTCAGAATTGGATAGACCCAAATAATAAAATGTCTTTTTAAAAATCTATGGTTTCAGTCATATATAGACCTAACTAGCAACTGTTTAAATAAATTAAAAATATATATATTAGTAATAATTTTTATTTACTTTTTTAGTTAAGATCATGTATATAAATAACTGGAGTATGATATAAAATTAAAATACTACGAATTTTTTTAATACATTCGCTTTCTTGCTGAATTTATCAATAGAATTATGTTACGCAAACTTTATTCGATGTTTTTCAAAAAACTACTTTTTCTAGTAAGGTCTCTATAATTCTAAAGGTGCGATATGTATCTTAAGTAAGTCTCAATGTATGAACCAAATTTGACATGTTTATGTGAAATAGTTTTGAGTTATGAAGGGGTGAAAAGTGGCTCCAAATGGTTCGTGTAATATTATACACAGTGTTGCTCGCCAATTCTTTAGCTTGAACTTGACTTGACACGCTGCCTCGTGTCTAGACTAGACCTTAGATTAATAAATTAAGAACAAGAAATAGACATTGAAATTGAATTTTTCGAAAAAAAAATTTATAGATACATTTTGTTTACAAATTATCCCGGCTAGGTGTAAAATAAATCATCCATCCATCCATCAGCCTTTTAACGTCCACTGCTGGACATAGGCCTCCCCAAGAATGGGAGTAGAAAAATAAATATTAGGCATAAATCTGCATGTCTCAAATCTTTATAGTTGGTAACAAAAACTACAACTTTCTATTACAGTGGATATTTTAAGTATCTCTGAAGTCAGCATATGCCGCAACCGTGACTTGATAAAACATCACTTAACATCTCTAGTAAAAAAAAAATATACATATAGTAGTGTATATCTAATATAGTGCATAAAAGGAATTGGTGGTTCAAATTTCATTGAAGAAGAAAGCGGAAAAGAGACAGGCGCTCATAGTTTACTATCCTTTATCTAAGGTGAGTATAGACTATTTATAGACAGATAATATTTTAAAGTAAACACGTTGAAATGCACACTTTAACATATTCACCCATGCTTAATTGAATTTGGACGAGAATATTGTGGATATTATTCCAAATCCTAGTAAGTTTTGGGAAAGATAATGACAAAACGTTTACAATAATAAATAGAATAGATTAACTGGTTATGAATTATTAATTCATTTAGCTTATGTAGGTACACAACCTACAGATCAAAAAGAAAAGATTAGGGGCTCTGTATCTGATCTCAAATTACGTATAGAAGCAGTTTTAGTTTTAAACAGGAATTTTCTCACGTAGCTGAAAATCACAAATCCAAACAAACTCTATATTTACTGAGAAATCGTAATAAAAGTCCCCCGATAAACAAAATAAACCATGACATAATACTGAATAACTATGCTTAAGTTGGGAAGTACTTTTGCACGTATTGTGTGCATTACAAATCAGTTGGTTTTTGTGTAAATTATTCTATTATATGATAATGTTTGTATTATACATTGGTCGCTAAATTATTCGAGGATGCTATACTTGGAAATAGTTTTTTGCATCCTTCTGTTTTACCTATAAATATTAGAAATCGGTCCGTGAAGTTCAGAATTACACCGACGTTGCCGCGAGATGGGGATAATACAAATTTTTGTGTTGGCACTATCCGTCTTCACGGTATACAGCGCTGTTATACAAAGAAAAGGTATACAATATTGTTTATACGAATTTTAGCTAAGGGATGAAAATAATGTCAAAATTAATAATATTAAACATTTTTTTTAATTCTAATCTATTTTTTTTTATTTATTACATATAGTGGCAGACGAGCCACAGCCCATCTGATGGTAAATGGTAGCCGTCGTTCATGGACTCAACTATACCGGGAATATTGTCAAGCAATTTATACAAATTATTCACATACCATTGTCATTCATATACCATTGTCATCAATTGATGATAGTATCTCTCTATTTCTTTGCAGATGCCATCCACAATAGAGTAGCACGTTCACCATGCAACTCTTGTGGTGATGGCCCACCATTCCCGCCTGGTCCCCCTGGACCACCAGGTCCACCAGGCCCACCTGGTCCACCTGGACCACCACCACCACCGCCGCCACCTGGTTTCTTCCACACACAACAATGGAGTGGTGTGGCAAGAAGGGGTCACCAGCATGGAGTGTTTAGCGGAGCCAGTGCTGCTATCAATGGAGAAGGCCAGTCTGGTGGAGAGGCGCTTTCTTTGGCTTCTACTGTAGATAATGGCCAAACTTCGAACTTTGGAGGCTCTGGTGGCTATGGAGGAGAATCTGGTAATTACGCTAATACCGGTGGATTTGGAGGAGCAAGTTCGCAATCCTCTAGCAGTTCTCAATCGTCCAGCTTCGGTGGACAAGGAAGTTCGTCTTCAGGATCTCATGCACAATCAGGCAATTTGGGTTCATCTTCTGGCGCCGGATCACAGTCATATAGCCGCGGTGGATTAAGTAGTGGTCAATCTTCTTCTAATTCTCAATCATCGAGTAATGGTGGTTTCGGGAGACAGTCTTCATCTCGATCTAACGCTCAATCATCCAGTAATGATCGTTTTAGAGGACAGTTTGAAGCTAAGTCCAATTCTCAATCATTTAATAATGGTGGTATCAATGGACAGTCTGCGGCCCAGTCTAATGCTCAGTCCTTGAACAGCTTTGATAATCATTTGTCGGCGGGCCATGGTGGTAGCTTTGACAGTGGTTCACAACACAAGGACAAATATGCGTACCAAGAATTCCACTCATCTCAAAGGGGTAACCTGGATGCCATTGGTCACATCAATTCCGAAACTGATAGTCATGGTTTTAATGGTGACGAACAACAGTCTTCGGGAAATGGTTATGGCAGAAATCTTGCTAGTGGCAAATATTCCGGTGGGTTTGGAGGTGGTCAGCAACAGTCTGCAGGGTTTTCAGGTCCTGAACAGTCATCTATCGGATCTGATGTTAGTCAACAAGAGTCTGCATTTGTAGCTGGCCAACAGCAGTCTGCAGGATTAGGTGGCAATGGAAGATTTGAAGCTGGACAACAACAGTCTGCTGGATTTGGTGGCAATGGGCAACACTCTGGAAGATTTGAAGCTGGACAACAGCAGTCTGCTGGATTTGGTGGCAATGGGCAACACTCTGGAAGATTTGAAGCCGGACAACAGCAGTCTGCAGGATTTGGTGGTAGCGGGCAAAGTCAACAACAATCCACTGCATTTGGATCCTCAAGTTCTTCAGGGGGTGCCGCTGCCGGAGCACAAGGTGCATCTAATTCTGTAGGTGGCTATGATAACGGATTAGCTTTGAAAGGTGCTCTTACATTGGCTAACCAAGGCTTGGACGCTGCTGGACAAAACTCAGGATGCAGTAGTTGCGGCAAGAGTAACTATGCTCTGAGCAATGCTCGAAGTGAAAGCGGAAGTGCTGTAGCCGTTTCTGTGTCAGGCTAAACTGATTTTGAATGATATTTGCAGGTGGTTTCTGATGCACTGATTAAATCTATTTTATTTATTTTATGATTGAATTATGTTGATTATATTTTTGTATGCGATTAAGTTGTTACTTGCTAATAAATCTTAAAAATTTATGATTTCATATTTTCGTTATCATTTTCAAATATCATGTGGATTTCCTCTATTTGTATGCCTTACTCGACACTCTCTCGAAAGACTGTCTATCAATATCTTATTGTCTCGAAACTTTTCTTGTCCGTGGTAAAAACGCATCACGCCGATCTTGTGCGTGATTAGGTGATAACAGTGACAGCCACTATTAGACAGGGTAGAGAAAACTTATCGGTCAATTAATAATTATCAATATTATCTGTCCGTATGTCCTGTACTTTTCTTTTAAAACTTAATAAAGTCTCACTGATAGAAAAGGGAATGTTCTAAAGATGATTCAGGTTTTAAATAAAGTTAAAGACATATATATACATGATTACTAAATTAATATACATATTATCATTTTAGGGTTTTTTATACTACTTAGGTGGCAAACAAGGATATGGCTCACCTGATGGTAAACGGTTATTGTAGCCTATAGACGCTTATAACTACAGCGTTGTTGTTATAAGCGTCTATCGACAAGTTGCACTTGCGCGTTGCTATCTTCATGTAACTGGATAGATGGCGAGGAAGGTTAGGATCGAAGGCATAAAAGGAGAGGATAGGGACAGGGGTTACGGCCTCCAGCGCTCCCACTCCTCGTATGAGACGCAACGGTAGGAATACTTATCAGTTTAGTACGCCAATCTTTTGTGAGAAGGTGGTACTGCCCTGATCGAGCCAGCCCATTCATGCTAGCATAAGGAAGGCTTTGCCCCTAGATAGAGAACCAGAAGGCTTACGACATTTGCTATAGGTAGAATAATAATTATTCTACCTCTCAGAATGAGCAGTATTCAGGGTATAATCGAACACGCTGATGCAGTGAGAGTTATTAGGCTTCATAAACCGTTGAGAAAATCACTCAGGATAGTGAATTTTCCACCAGGCTGTCCTGGCAAAGTTGACTTTAGATGGAGATTGATACCTCTACCTTGACCTTTCTGATTTTATTATTAGACTAACTTTATACTTACTTAGTACCTATACAAAAAAAAAATATATTTCGATGTGGTCACAAATCCTATGAACACAAGCAAACTTAACAAAGCTTACTTTACTAATGGGTGATCGTTTAGTTATATTTAAGCTAAGCGTCTCCATCTTACCTAAGTAGGTACCTAATCTCTTTCAGGATGTGTTAGATTGCCATCTCATCGGAAGAAAGCTATATATATGGAGTGACGTCACGGATGTCAACCCAGTGCTAGTTCGTCACGCTTATACTGTTGTAAAAAATAAATTAACGTTATATATGAGTATTTAGTGTAATTGGGAATAATTATAAAAGTGTTACAAACAACATAAAGTGATATAAATAGTTGCAGAACGAGCGTTGTTATTATTAATTCTTGAAGACTCATGGTGTTACCTATCCTATAAAGGAACCATCTAAATTGTGATATCATAAAATTTTATCCTCATATATTGACAAATAGCATAATCAAAATCAACAATTATTGCTTATCACGATTACGATAATTTAGCATTTGCTGCAAGAATAATATGCCTTCAACGAAGTGTGGTGGTTGTGCCAAATTTCTATCTGCTCCGGAGGCTGCCAAATACACAAAATGTAGCTCGGTTTACCACCGCGGCTGTGTGCTTCTGCCAGTGACGGGCCCCATAGCATCTGCTTGGCGATGTCCCGAATGCTTGAAACACATTGTTCGGGACTGGTACGCCAGTACGAGGCAGACTAGATGCCGCTCAGGTGTACCGCTCGGATAAACTAATGGACACCAGCCAGCTGAGTTCTTCCTCTGTCACCGCTTCCTCAAGTCTGATCGCAGACCTGGCTGTCGAATTGCGCCTGTTTAGAGAAGAGTTGCGCACAGATATTGGTTCCATACGCCGAGAACTTCAACAATTTCGGATGAACATGACGGAGATAAAGGACTCATTAAAAGCGAATGAAGTGCGCATGACCAGCTTGGAGTCAAGGATAGACGCTGCGGAAATGAAGCTCGAATAGAACCTTACGTTGGATAGAACTCCGTTAGAAGCTACTATCATCCAACGCAGCCCCAAAAAAAAATCCTCAAGCGAGTGGTGTACCTGCAAGTGCTCGCACACTTAGAGATCAATAGGTTGTTACCTGGCTTGCAATCGGGCTTTCGTTCGGGACGAGGAACGGCTACTGCTCTGGCAGATGTCGTAGTCAATATCCTGGAATCTAGGGATCGTGGTGAGGGTACAATACTGACGCTACTTGATTACTCCAGGGCTTTCGATAGTATTAGTATTCCTCTATTATTAACGAAGTTGTCATACTATGGTTTTGATGTGAAAACTGTCCAATGGTTTCAGAGCTATCTTCAAAACAGAACGCAATATATTGAGTTACCGACAGATGATGGTTCCGTAATCTGTTCTTCAGTCCAACCCGTCACGCGTGGTATTCCCCAGGGATCGTTGCTCGGGCCCCTGCTGTTTATTCTGTATACGGCCGATGTGACCAATAGTATACCAGACTGTAAGTACCATATGTACGCAGACGACATACAGCTATATCTGTCGTTTAGACCAAGTGATACGTCATCATCGGTACAAGTAATAAACAGGCAGTTAAAAAAAATTACCGCCTGGTCCGAGCAAAACGCCCCAGTTCTGAATTCTGTTCTGAGTGGGCTGCATTATTTTGATCTCATACTGTAAATTTTTTATTAT
This sequence comes from Leucoma salicis, assembly GCA_948253155.1. Taxonomy (NCBI): domain Eukaryota; kingdom Metazoa; phylum Arthropoda; class Insecta; order Lepidoptera; family Erebidae; genus Leucoma; species Leucoma salicis. Next base: position 27,403,212 of record OX411804.1, on the reverse strand, counting down.
TTTTATTTTAAGGTTCAAGTAGTTAGTAAGGTCAACAATATTTATTTAATATATAAAATAAATTATATATATATATATATATATATATATATATATATACCTATACTGTGGATGACGTCATATTATTGTTCTGTTTTGTTTATATTTATTGCGTTTTATTCATGTTTGTTTTTTGTAACCGTATCTTAATTTCTTTATATTGCAATCTAATTAGATACAATTTAGCACACATAGCTACATAGTTGCCATCTAGATGTCACGAAGGCTCCCATTGAAAATCAGCGTGGCAGTGTATAATAGTTGGTGCGCTGTGGCATCGTTGCTGAATGGGAGCCCTATTGTCACTTCTACTCTAATTATCTATTTTAAGTTTTTCAGTTGTTTTAGTTTATTAGTTATGTACAATAAAAATATATTTCTTTCTTTCTTTCTTTCTATATAATAATAAATATCTATATCAGCGTAAGTACTTTTGCTCTATAATTATTGTTCCTCCTGCATAATTTCACGGGACATTAGACTGGTACATGATGTTTATATTATAGAAAAAAAGAAGGAAAGGAAAGAAAATAATTTTATTGCTCACCAATGACATAAGTACACAACAGACAAAAAAATATAATAATTTTAATATAACTCTAACAGTAGATAGTATGCCGTTGACGTGCCAATGAGGTCTCCCCTCAGCATATTATACACTAAGAGGCTTGACAACGAGCCGCACTTATATTCCCTGAGTTAAAGGAACAAAAAAAAACATAGCATCACGCCTGTATTCCCCGAAGGGGTAGGCAGAGGTGTATTACACACCCACGACTCGCCAGCTATGTTTAAGTCCCACGTAATAGGGGGCGAGCCTATTGACGTCTACCGGGCACATTTTCAAACTCCGGGCTGATACTGAGAATTTTTCTTTTTAGGAAAAAGCTCAATAACGTTGCCCGACCCGGGGATCGAACCCGAGACCTCATGATTAGCAGTCGCATACACTACCGCTGCACCACCGAGGCAGTATAGGAACCTTTCAAAATATTATGATACTGATTAAACAAAAATCTCATAGACTGCTGAAGTTGTAATCACGACTTAATAGAAAAACTAGACGTCGTGGGTGGGACGTCTACCAGATGTGAAACATCGAAATTATTTTGTAGAAATAAAATGACCATAACTTGACAAAGTACTCCTCAAGACGAATTAAACGAGTATAAACTCGATAGGGTTGCGTTGTTTCTTTACAGAGTTACTGTGGCAACCTTCCAGCTCCATCATCAGACCTTGGAAACCATCTAGAGGCAAAGTACTCGTCAAGACGAATCATACGAGCCCAAACTCAATGGAGTTGCACCGGTTCATTTATAGAGTTCCTATGTGCACCTTCCAGTTCCATCATCAGATCAGCTCCATGTCATCATAATATTGCATTGTCACGCGATATACATATGCTTGTAAAATTTTAGTTCAATCGGAAACCGGGAAGTGTGTCAAATTAACTTTACAAGATTTGAACGGGACAAGTAAAATAAAAGCGTCGCCACACTAACAGCCGATTTTACCCTCCCTCCGCATTAGATGTTTCACATCAAAAAAGCTCCAAAAATGTTATAGTTTTGAGCTCTTAGCATACTGGGGTATCTATCATATATGTTGATAGTCGCATATCATCGGAAAAGATGTATGTCACGTTTAATACTAACGGGATTATCGGGTATTTTTTTTGTACGTGTGGTGACGGACTAAGAATACAAGTGTCACCTCCTCATTCTTCCTCGCGGGTGTCGTATGAGGCGACTATGGGAAGTAAGCAATTATCATCCATTGCATGACTTGTGGTAGGGCTGGGTACCAAGTGGGAGTACTCACTGGCTATCGGGCCCGAGCGGGTTGGTACCACCATCTCCTGTGTGACCGACCATGAAGCACATCGCTGCGTTTTGGCTGTAGCAAGAGATAACCGTTTATGCTTTCATTTGATATCTGTGAAATAAAATGGTGAGCAGCGGCTTGACAATGCTCTTGGTATAGTTGAGTCTATGAGCGGCGGTTACCATTTACCATCAGATGGGCCGTGGCTCGTCTGCCACTAAATGCAATAAAAATGAAAATTGTATGGGTAAACCTATGAGAAACTTAAATGCATCTTTGAGAGTTGTTTAATGAGAATGAATGAAAAAAAACTCCATATTTCATATTTCCTCCCTCTCTCTGTATTGGCGGACCACTAATACTGTATGACATTAGATCAGTGGTATGAACGGATAACCGTAGCCTAGTTCGCGGACGCACTAAAAGATTCTGGAATATATAAGAAAAAAATGCCTACTATGAATGGCCAAAAATATTGTCTTCTTCCTTGGTGACTTTTGAAACATGTTTTTCATACTCCTCTACAGCCTTTTCTGGTGATGAAAATTGTTGACCAAGTAACTGGATCTTAATTTTTGGTAAAAATGTCACATGGTGCCAGGTCAGGACTGTATACAGCTTTGTTGATAAGGTCTTCATTTTTCACCTTGTCTTGACCTTGGTTATGTGAAATATGTTTAAGTAAAGCCGATCGTCTTATTCCAAACATTTTGTTGGGGTCGGCTTCTGATCTGTTCAGTTTTAGCTAATCCACCAGTGAGACAACTGGTGACCTTAAAAAGGGTCATACTTTTTATCAGAACTGACAAACTGTAACGACTGTCATGGTGTTATTTGAAGCTCTGCTGAGTCCATTAAACCTAAAATAGTACAAAATACGAAAATTTTCACGAGTTATAGGACCAATCTGTGTGTCCCTGAAATTGGCTGCAAGACGCTGCGCCGTAATGTGCGTCTTCTACATATTACATTAATCGAAAAATGTTTGATTATAATTTAACAATTGTAATCGGTAATCATATTATTTATCTATCGTACTAAAAGATGTGGATTTTTCTATATCTAGATTAAAGCTTATTCACTTAAATCGCTTGTATACTTTTTATTGAATATAAAAATAATAAATAGAACTTAAGCAATTACATATGAAAACATTATAATCTCATTCGATTATTTTGTGAAATGTTTATTACATTTGAATCAGTCAGCATTAATCGTATGATTCCGTCACAATCCCTACTTCTTGCTCTTTGCCTAACTTTAGAGGCATAAAGATCCATTGTGCTACTATAAATAGATAGTGATCTACAGTATTCTAGAGTTAGTACGCAATTTCTAAAATGACGCATTCTCTAGCTAGAGAGTGTAAAGTTTATGGGATGCCACAATATAAAAACAAATGACAGTGAGATGAAACAAACTGTATTCTACAGCCAAATATTGGCCATTTTCAAATTACTTTTAAAATATTGTTATGAAAATAGCAAGTTCAAGAAACTAAGTGCGCCCTATGTAGTATACTAACGGAAATAAGTTCTCGAGTAGCAACTGTTCATTAGACGGCGTAACGTATTAATGGCCTTCCATTGCGGACTGACGGCCTAGTTGAAGCGGTACCAAGGAACATTATAATACAGAGCCGTATTGAGTCATTGGAAGCAGGAGGCTATAGTCACCACAAGACTTCCATCTGTCACTGTAGTGAAAAAAAAAGCCACACACAATAAACTCTTAATATTTTTAAAACGTCTATCAACACGAGATTTTGTTTTAACATGATTATGTCAATGTCATTGGTGTCATTACTAAAGGATATAAGTGTCAGTATTTAGTAAATATTACAACACTTGTCAAACGATCTAATTCAACGTTACCTCATGAAAACCGCACGTAAATAAACATTTTGTATATGGACATAATATTAAGTCTAGCTACACACTATCAATCTATTTACAAGCCTTCGAAGGCGGCTCCATCGCAGACAAAAGCTAGTTTTCGGTTGTATCTCAGGTTCCCGTCTTAGTAGCGGTAAAAACGTATTTTAAGTCTAATCAAGAGTTATCAAACAAAAACAGTTTCATCAAAATCAATCCAGTAGTTTTGATATTAAACAAACAAATAAACAGACAAGCAGATAAAAATTCTAAAATAATGTTTTATGGCTGATATTTATTAGACTGGAATTTTCCGTGCGTTCTCCCACACCGCTGCACGTGCACCGATAAAATTAATGTTATGGGCTACCACGGGCTATTATGCATATAGCCAATCGTTGAACGCGTCTCTGAACGTAGTCATCCATCGGACCGTTGGTAGTGTCGACGTCCCAGACACTTTAGAGCATTCCCGGTTTTTTTGAGGGACGATGGCAAAAGACCTGACGGCGCTTATTATCTGGCAGATAGGACGTACATTGGCATTGTCATTCCTTCCAGAATCTTTCCTGGTGGCGCTGGTACATCGGCTGTCAATCTGAATCACTAAAACGGTGCAATATACTCATGTGCGCAATGGGCTCCTGGGGACCCGATGCATTCCGAATTGATAAGGATTTGGCGGGACGTCTTATTGAGTCGATACGGAACTGAAATGGTGACTTATACCTCGGCCAAAGGATAAGCCGCGCCATCCAGCGGGGTAATGCTGCCCTAGCATTCTGGGGGCATGGATTAGCCGGCTTTAGATTGTAACTTGAATGAGCTATGGCCCACTTGGTCTAAATTTCGTTCAAGTGTTCATATCTATATTTTTTTTATTTTATATATTTTATCTCCTTATCCTTGTTTTGTTTATTATTTGTATATATTAGTTAGTATATCCCAATCTTTTGTTGGGGTCGGCTTCCGATCTTTTCGGTTTTACCTGATCCACTTGTATTTACACGGAGTAACTTTCTATCTGACGTCCACAACCCAACTAACGAGACTACTGAAAACCTTAAAGCAAGATCGGTGTCAGATTTTTTATTCAGGGCTCGGTGTCACTTTTTGATCATCTATCAGATTGCCAAAATATAGTATATACCTACCCCTACCACCTACTAAAAATCTCTTTTTCCTTATTCACAAATAATTTATACTTTAAAAAGTAACGTAGCATATCATATGCTAAAAAATATAGATCTAAAAAAATATAATATATTATATAAAATAAGTGTTCTAATACATAATGTTTACAAGTTCAAGACAACTAACAATGTCTAATAATGAAAGGATATAGTTAGCCCGTATTTCGCAAATTATAATAAAAATATTATTAAACATTAAACACCTGATAGTGTGCAGCAATCCTAAATTAATAAAACAAATTGCCGGAATGACCGACGTTATGGTATTCACAAGATCCGTCTACGTTATCAGAAATAATTAGCATTTACTTGTGAAAAGTCATTTTTCGCAGTATTTTCCCAAGACGTACTAACACAAGGCGTATATAAAATGTATAACACAACGAATTAATTCATATTAAAACGCCGACATGTGGCGAATAGCCGTATTATTAGGCGTAACAGCATTATTAGATTTTACTTCGGCTGATGTTTACCGTAAGTTATACTTATATTTCAATGCTATATAGTTGAAACTTCTAGTGGAGAAGCCTTGCTTGTCCCAGCATGAGTGAGCCGGCTTGATCAGGGCAGTACCACCCTCTCACAGAAGATTAGCGTGAAACAATCGTAGGTACTCCTTCCGTTGTGTATAGTGTATCGTGTTATTGAGAGCACCGGAGGCCCTAACAACTCCTTCCCTATAACCCTCTCTTCATTATCCGTCTATAGGTGACGCTAACTACTGATTATCAGGGCCACATTCTTGTTTGTCACCCACATAGTTAGTATAAAAAAAACAATGTCTTTGCAATGCAATTGCTTTGAGAATTTAGAAGTTAAACTATTCCTAATAAGACGAAACAATATACATTTCCTCGTATCTATATATAAATTCAACTTACAAAGTTTATAAACAAATACAGACTTTTAAACGGAATAGATGACCATATTCCTCTTTTATTGCAGCTACAGATGTTCGCGTCATTCAGAGACTAAAACGTTCTCCGCAATACTGTGACGAATACAGACACCCAAGAAATTTCTGGCCACCACCACCCCCGCCACCTTACTGGCCTCCTCCACCACCTCCTCCTCCACCGCATCCTCCGAGATATTGGGCCCCGCCGCCACCACCTCCTCCTCCGCCGCCGCCACCTCCTTCTCCGCTATCTTCACAGCGAGAAATTCAGGCTGAACCAATTTCACCACCATGCAGCACATGCGGAGGTTCAGCTAGTGCAGCGGGAGCAGCTATTAGTAATGCACAAAGCGGTACCGGAGAGGCGATTGCTGTCGCTGTTGCTAAAGGAAAATGACGATGACGGTCTGATGTCAGACAAAAATATTTGTTAAACTATAATACAATTTGATACTTTCAAGATTTCGTGTTTTTGTCCAGTCAATACCAACCAAAAGTCCAGTCTTATGCTGTAGAATGTTATACAGTAACTTAGATTTTTTTTTCTTTAAAACTATTAATGTTCCACTATTGGACACGGGTCTCCTCTCATAGTGAGAGATTCAAACCGTAGTTCATCACGCTGGACCAGTGCGGAGCCTGCCACTCCACAAGCCGTCGAGAAAATCTCCAAGGCATGCAGGTGCAGCCCAACGACGTTTTCCTTCACCGATCAGTGTTAATTTTTGTGTACATATTCTAGAAAAATCAGAGATGTGTGTCGTGACCTTGGACTGGGGATTGAATCACGATACCATTGTCTTTGCAGTCCTTTGTTTTACCACTAGGCCATCACTGTTATAACTTACATTTACATCCATCCATCCATCCATCCATCAGCCTTTCGACGTCCACTGCTGGACATAGCCTCCTCAAAAAACGCCACAACGAGCGGTCCTGTGCTGTTTCGCTCATATGGGGGATAGTGCCGTAATCGCCACGCTTGGCAGGCGGGTTGGCGATCGCAGTGGATGTTGTTAGTACTCGAAGGAGTGCTGCTGCCCACTACCTCGCAGTATTCCCTCAGTCGGCTCTTACGACTCCCATGGGTGGAGAAGGGGTATGACAATTCTAAAGCCGGCCTCACACGGGCAACTTACATTTATGAAAGTATATATAGGTACAGTGCACCTTAATTGCTACACTGCAACATCGTTGCCTTATTGAATTACCCTTGAATTTCTGTATTTTATATTTTGTTGTGTTTTCTAGGTTAAGAATTTTTCTTCGGTGTCAATAAAATAATCTGTTTGTTTTTGTTTTGTTTTGCTACTTAGGTCTCGTAGTTATCAGAATTAAATATCAAACTATAACCTTACGTTTCGAAAATCGAGTTGAAAAGCGAAAAAAAAAAAACAAAAAACATAGCATCACGCCTGTATTCCCCGAAGGGGTAGGCAGAGGTGTATTACACACCCACGATTCGCCAGCTATGTTTAAGTTCCACGTAATAGGGGGCGAGCCTATTGACGTCTACCGGGCACATTTCCAAACTCCGGGCTACTGAGAATTTTTTCTTTTTAAAAAAGAGCTCAATAACATTAACCGACCCGGGGATCGAACCCGAGACCTCATGATTAGCAGTCGCATACACTACCGCTACACCACCGAGGCAGTTAATTATTACATTATCCATCCATCCATCCATCAGGCTTTCAACGTCTACTACTGGACATAGGCCTCCCCAAGAGAACGCTTCAACGAGCGTCCGTCATTCCGTCATGGGGGATAATTCCGTAATCGTCACGCTTGGCAGGCGGGTTGGCGATCGCAGTGGATGTTGTTAATACTCGAGGGAGTGCTGCAGCCTACTGCTGTCGGCTCTTACGACTCCCGTGGGTAGAGAGGGGTGGGACAATTCTAAAGCCGGCCCCACACGGCCAATTATTACATTTAACTTTTTTAATTTATTTGTGAAATATAGTGATATTTAGATTAGTGATACTATATTTGTACTATATATCCTGAAAAAACCTGCATACTGTACAGATTTTCTAAACGGTTTGGGAATTCTGAAAACCCGCACTTGCCCATATCGTGATGGTCTATGGCCTGGATTCCTTACACATTGGGAGGAGATTCGTGCCCAATAGAGTTACAGTACACAAACAGGTTGAATAGAATGGGTAATTGTTTCTAAGCCAGTCCGTTTCCTGGAATGAGCAAGACCCTTGATCTTCATCTAGATTGTGATCATATAGCTTATTGCTTACTAGAACTATCTATCGAGGCCATCATCTCGTAGGCAAGCTAAAATCACATAAAAATTAAGGAGTACTACTGAATAACGGTGGCTTTAACCATACATGTACATGAAACTGTGTCAATCTTTTTAGATTTATTGTGAATTTTGAACGTCAAGTAGGTACCGGCTATTCTAGTTTCAACAGTAAAGGTGGAAAACAAGCAATTACATCTGTGTTTACAAGATAAAAAGGTAGCTTTAACATAAAACATTTGACTACAGATAGCGGAGTGATTTATATACTGACCTTATGTGCCGAGTGTTGCGGTTCGACTTTCACACTCGAAAACTCTAAGTGTTGTCCACAAATGCTGTTGAGAGTCTGCGAACTGGCGTCTATCAATTGCATGTTTTTAAATTCCCCCGCAATACAGAGATTCTTCCCTAGTGCAGGGATACAAAAAATCAACACGATACGCGCGCGCTTGAAAATTAAACAATATCTTCCATCCTACCACTAAAGTAATACGTAGTAATTCTTTACTTCCCTTGGTATGTACTCCTAATGTTGTTTCCTATGGTGAGTGAGAGTACCGGAGGAGTCATCAAACTACCAATGGCATTTGATAATCTTGGCATAATATAGGCAATTTCTCTGCCATTACGAAGGAGTGTTACGCCCAGCAATCAGTGGAGTTTCAGTGGTTCGCTATTATAAGCGAAGAGATGGTGTAGGATGGGTTATTCACGAGGTACCCTTGTAACTTGTTCTTTACTCCGAACGGCAGAGTGTGCGGTTAGGTACATTTTTTCACCCAAACCCACAAAAAAAGAAAAAATAAAGGACATGAATTTATAAAGTACTTAAACAATTTAACGCATACGAAATAGAAACGAGAGCACAGCCTAGTGTAGTGTTATGTATGAAGGTTCTTGACATTAACGACTGTTTTTACGATTTCCACCATTTTTTGCTTGGCCGAGAATTGAACTTAAGACCTCTAGGATAATAACATTAGGAGAATAAAAGCGCTGACATAATCTGTAACGGTATTAGTAATTTACACTATTATAAACATAATATATATGATGCCTGAGGACCAAATGTTTTAACACAATACTTCTTTATTTATTATGTGAGGTGAAAATTGTTTTCTATTTTTACTTTTTTTCCGTTAAATTGTGTTTGTAAAGGTACCTACGATAAAAGGATTATATCTTAGCGCAGGGCCTTTTTTAACTAGAAATATCTATATACACTAAATTTGACGACGACTTTTTTTCTCTTCCGAATGAATTGTAGTTATTCGAGTAGTTAAAGCGCATCCACTTTTTGATCCAGGGGAGGGGGCAAACATGAATTTATTGGTCCAGGGTTACGTTTTTAGCCCCCTTAACCAAAAACGGCGCGACACCAATCTCCACTTCACAATATTGCTTTTTAGATGTCTTTACGACTCAGTACTTTCATGTGTATTTAGTAAAAAGCTGTTTTTTGACAATTCAAATAGATACTTCAATTTTCACCCAAAGACGTTAAGTATGAATGTGTTATCGAAATTAGCAGTCAGGAGCAATTTTCACGATGGCTGAATTGGCAAAGCATCTGGACGGTATCCAGGAGATGCAGGTTCAAATCCTGCTCGTGACTGTTATTTTCGATTTCACATTTTTCACTTTGTGTTTATTACAAATTATTTGTGAATAAGGAAAAAGAATGCATGTAAATGCATTCCGATAGATGGCGTTGGTCGTAAAGACAAATGTGATGAGGAAATTGGGATGATCGAATAGGTCTGTACGATAGCTCAGTGGCTTAGAGCACTTCCTCGGATTGGAAAAGACACGGGTTCGATTCCCGCTCGAACAAAAAACCTCTTTTTCCTTATTCACAAATAATTTGTACTTTAAAAGGATAATATATACTATTTCTTAAAACAACGTTGAGGCATAGATATGATGGGCAATTGCATACTGTAACCTTATGTCTCATACTGACAGGACTGGTTGGCTTATTAAAAAACATATACGTATATAAAAAGCAGGGTTTTTAATAACATTATTGATACCAATGTACTTCGTGCTTGTAGTAAATGTATTCTGTAACGTTGTAACATGTTTCGTAACTTATGTTTTGATATAGTAAGTATATTATGTTTATAAGTCTAGTTCTTAAACGTGATTATTATTTATATATGTGCGTCATAAAATTAACTCAATCTATCAAAGGATGTAAATAATTAAAGTGTGATAGAATTCGCAAATATATCTCTCCATGCTGCCCGGATATTAAAATTATTTTCTCAAGACATGTTATCAGTTCTCTTAGGTGGTATATTTTTAATACCGTTAGAACCTGTTAGCTTTTTATCTTATTCCTTAATAGTTTACAACAATGAAACTCATTACTGATTAAATGATTTATGATTAATAACTAGTTTAAATAAAATAATTTATATGTATTTACCACGATTTCGTTCTCAGAGAATAACAGTGATATCAATTTAATTAATTAGAGTATAAGATTTATTATAAATAAGGATGTTTCAATCAATACAAGGGCGAGTCTCTTGAGATGCGAATTCTCGTAAACATCGTCTTAAAATAAATATATTTTCGAGGTTATAGAGATCCATACTTACTATAGTAATGCAATATAGTTCCATTGGCCCGCCAACACAGGCGGAAAGCCGAGGGGCGGGTATATTTAGTGTCTGGGGACCCCACATTACCCAGTTCGTTTCCCCAAACAACGGGGTGTGCGGTTAGATAAATTTTTTCCCGCCTTAACAAAAGGCTACAGACATCCATGCCCGTACTACATTGTTTAATTTTAATCGTAACCTAATATTATGGCATTTTGTTGCAGGTTATGTAAAGAAGAAGAGTTATACTTAAAGATATATTATGTTTGGGGTTTCCAAATTAGGTAAAATGTTTAATGAGTTAGTAGTCATCAAAATGTTTTTTTAATTCTGAGATAGATATACAAAATCGAGGGCAGTGATGTTAGACCAGTGCCGAAGCCTCTGATAATGCTAAAAAGTGAAAAAAAAATTAGAACAGGATGATACATATGATGAGGTCGGGAAGGGGGTGGGGTGAGATTTTAAGGGTGAAAAACGGTTCATCATGATTTCCAACGAAGCTAAGAGTCCTGTAGAAAAAAGTTAAATGGCAAAATTGTAGGTAATAAAAACATCCCTTAAAATCTCACCCCACCATTTTCCCGACCTCATATCGCCCGTAAAATATTTTTTGTTTTATTTTTGTTATATTTTCTTACTTTTCCTATGGATATCATCCTGTTCTAATTTTTTTTTGGTTATGAAAATTATCGATACTGGCCTATGTTTGATAACTTTGCAACTATTTAACATGGTGTTGCAGTTTCATAATATAATTTTAATATATAATTTAACGTAAAAGCAGAAAATAATATTATAATAATTATTGTAAAAAAGCAAGCAGATATTTTTACTATATCTTAATAATCATGGTAAACCTTAGAAACAGCTACCAATAATTAATTATAAAATTATTTACTTCATTATTGCCTGTTATTTTAGTTTTTTAAATTATAATTATCAGAATTTATCGGTCACTGACTGAGATTTTTTATGCTATTAAAATTGGTATATTTTTAAAAGAAGGCCCTTGTGCAACCGTTGACCCCTCTTCTACTGGTGTTACAGGTTGTGAGAATTGGCGAATTCAATAATTGGATTTATAAAAGCTATTATTAATTAAACTAAAGACTATTATAATACTAATGTACCAGACACAGGAGATTAGTTGTACTTTTACCTTTTAGAAACTATTTTGTTAGGTAAACTAGTTGTAAGGCTTGAAATATTCAATCATAGGTACATTCAATTTCAGTGATTGCCTTAATATCGCGTTTCTGATTAGACTCTCAAATTCACATCGTAAACATAACTATTTTATTATGTCCTCGTCGAATAAGTCATTTTCATTCATTTTTATTGTATTTCGAGACGAATGACCTGAATGAATCATAGATTTTGTCCATAACTTGTGAACTGTCAACCCGAGGCCAGCGTGATGGATCATCAACAACCATGCTACTTGTATTTTTTATATATTATAATTAGCGCTTACTGTTGGCACGGGTCTCAGAGTGAGAAGAAAGCTAAAGTCCAACAAACTGGCCAGCGTTCAGAAGCTTTCAAGAAAATCTCTCAGGCTTACGGGTTTTATTGCGTTATTCTCCTTCACAGAGCAGTGACTGTGATAATTTGTCAACAATCGCACACACAATTTTTTTTATGTGATGGTAAGCGGATACCATAGCCTATAGACGCTAGCAACACCAAAGGCATTACCCACGCGTCGCTATCTTCAAGGAAAGGGATAGCAGGGGGAGAGGAAGGATAACAAAGACAGGATAGGAAGGATAATAAGGAGAGGATAGGGATAGGGGGTTTGGGCATCTGGTGCTCTCACTCATCACACGCAACACAACGGGTAAGAGTACCTACCGTTGTTTCACACTGATCTTTTGTGTGAGGGTGGTACTTCCCCGATCGAGCTGGCCCATTCGTGCTGGGGTAAGGAAGGCTCAACCACTAATGAAAATTTCTAAAAGTAAGAGTCGTATGTGTTGCGACGTCTCAATTTCCTAGTGAAAAGAGAAGGGGTTTTTTTTGTTTAGTCGGGAAAAAATGTACCTAACCACACACCCCGTCGTTCGGGGCAACGAACAGTAGTGTGGGACCCTCACCCACTAAATAAACCCGCCGTGTGCCGTCTCTTTATTAGCGGGCTACCGAAACCATATTACATTTCTTCAGTGGTAGTGAAGAGAGAACCTGGATACCAATGTCTGCAGTCAGTATTACCATAACAATGATTTGTGAAATAAAATTAGCAACGGGAGCAATAAATCCTTCCTTATCCTCTCTAGATTATCAATTTAGAAAACATTACATTTAAAAAGCCGTTTATCAGCTACCTGTCGACGTATTTATATATCCAATATCTTTTCTTGAACTATAAATATAGCTATTTAAATAATCACAAGATTTTGTGAAATACCAAATTTTATCGCTGTATAAATTATGGTCATGTAAGAATTGAAGCAGATACATCGTTTAAAAAATACTTATAGAAAGATTTTTATTCAAAGCTGATTTTTATTGGCTGATTCTGAGCTTTCTCATAAGCTTTGCTCTCATATAATAGGGACAAACAAAAAGAGGAAAGGTTAAAGGTCATCGGAATTTACTCAAAACAAGATCATATACGAATGACACTACTTCATTGCTGTCAGATGCACGCACACCGTCAATTAAATATAAATATTACATGAATTAGAAATATCTACAGTAAAATATAGTACATAATTTTATTATTCATATTTAATATCTAAAAAGGAGATAGTCCTTTTTCATATCACATTCTGCAGATATATATAATAATTATTATAATTATATAATTTAGAATGGGGATCTGGCAACACTACATTGGATAGTTGTGTTTATGAAGAGATTTTTTGGAAAATAATAATTTAGCTAATTTATATGTCCTTTTTAAGGTGTAAATCATTAAAATTGTTCAAGAGTTCAAATTTAATTTATTACACAGTCAATTCGCCTTATCAAACATATTTTTAAACCGAGAAATACATATTTAATATAAAATGACATTTGACATACATGTCAAAATGAAAATAATTTACAAAACTAAAAGAATATAGCTATCCAAAAAATGTTAACAAGATCCAAGACACTAGCAGCACGCCTACCATCCCCGGACTTGTCACATAGCTCCGTGTGCCAGCCACCGGCTACCGCATCAGCAGAGCCGGTCATATCGCACGCGTCGAGCTCAACTTCAAGTGACGAGTATTTCTCTCCACCGACGTCGCCACCACCAGTACGCCGGCGTGAGAGAGGCCGGCCACCGGACAGCTTGGGACCCCGAGGCCCACTGGCCTCAAATAGGGTCCCCACTGCCAGTGGTTATGTGCGGCGCATGAAATGGTCAAATTTTATAAATGAAAATGTCATGCGCGCGTATTTTGGGGCCACAGAGGGGGGAACTAACCTTACTGCGTACCGTGACCGCATGCTGCTTCTGTTTCAGGGCCTGGAACCAGCCGTCAACGTATCAGCTCAACGATTATCGGATCAAGTACGGGCGATTCAGCGTTCTCGCATGTTGGATAGTACCGTGCTTGATCGGCTACGCTCAGAGTTTATACAGACTAGCCCTATTACCCCCGTCCCTGCGCAAACAGCAATTACAACAGCCGTTCAAGTCTCTGTTCTACGAGGACCATGTGCGGATGAGGGTGATGGGACTGTCTCTGTGGACACTCAGTACCGTGAGGAGGTAAGAAGTGCTTTGGAATATGCGATTCATGGGTTTCGATTCATACCTCTAGAGTTCAGGCCACATCTGCCTCGATTGCCCATGCATAGAAAGAATGTGTTATTGATTGGTACCCTTGACTCACTTTTGTCTAAATACTTAGACAATAGTGACAATCTCGCCGATACACACTCCATCATGTATTGTGCAGCTGTTGCGGCTTGCCGCAAAGCTGGATTAAGGATACAAAATAAAGAACCCACTATGCGGCCATTAAATGCGAAACCGGCATGGCAGTACAGGATTGAGTGTCGTATCGCCGAGACAAGGGTACTAATCGGTAAGCTCAGTAGCTTCAGCATGGGCAACACACGCCCACGAGTGATGCGCTTCGTGAAGCGGGCTTTCTTGGGGACTGGAATCAGGCCTCAAGACTATATGGCCAGAGTTACGGAGCGCATTGACCTACTGAAGCAAAAAGTCTATGCATGGGCAAATCGAATCCGCAGATACAAAAAACGAATGGATCGATTTACTGTGAATCGCATGTTTCAGAGAAATGAGAAGTCAGTCTATAGAAGCTGGGAACGATCTCGTGAAGTAGTGTGTGATGTGCGGCTACCGGATGCTGAAGCTACAAATACGTTTTGGCGCAGCATTTGGTCGGTGCCCATCATACACTCTGAAGGTGATTGGATGGGGGTTGTTGAACGAGCATGTGAAAAAATTACTCCTATGGATAATATTGTAATCGATCATAAAGACGTAGCATGTGCAGTCCGTACGCTATCAAATTGGAAATCTCCAGGACCGGACGGACTACACAACTTTTGGCTTAAATGGCTACGCAGTTCACATGCTCGTTTGGCTTCTCAGTTCCAATCGGCCTTAGAATCGGGGTCGTTGCCGGATTTTATGACGACTGGCATCACTCATTTGCTCCATAAATCAGGAAGTACCACGGAACCAAGTAATTATAGACCAATTACGTGTTTACCCACGGTCTATAAGCTACTTACATCTATTCTGAGAAGCAAAATTGTCAAACATATTGAAACAAATTCGATCATATCTATATCTCAGAATGGATGTAGGAGCGGGAGCCGTGGTACAAAGGAGCTCCTCCTTATTGATACGGCCATCAGCCAACATGCTCGCCGTAACAAGAGGGATCTGATGACATGTTGGATAGACTATAAAAAAGCTTTTGATTCTGTGCCACATGCGTGGCTCTTGAGGGTGCTAGAGTTGTATAAAGTCAATGCTACTTTATGCGCCTTCTTGCAGTCATGCATGGGGCACTGGAGAACAGCTCTTAGCTATCCAGTATGTCGGCAGACCCCGGGTAATTGCGGTGAGCTCATAAGTATTGAGCGAGGTATATTTCAGGGCGACAGCCTGAGTCCTCTATGGTTTTGTTTAGCCATGAACCCTCTCAGTACACTGTGAGAGGGTTCAGGGCATGGCTACAGGTTACGAAGAGGTGGTCGGGAAATATCCCACCTGTATTATATGGATGATCTTAAGCTATTTGCTTCCACCAGATTGCAACTGATAGAGTTACTGAAATTAACTGAATCTTTTAGTAATTCTATCGGTATGAAGTTTGGTGTAGACAAATGTGCGGTCATGCATGTAAAACGGGGAAGGGTAGTGGAATCTGAGGGAATTCAGCTCACGGATTCTACTAATTTACGACCACTTCTCGTAACTGACACCTATAAATACCTGGGAATGTCGCAAGCCTTAGGCATAAATGAGAATTCACCTCATGCTGAAACAATTGCTGCGGGAACGTTTCTTTGGCCGCCTGAAAAAAGTACTAAGTAGTCTTTTATCAGGTGGCAACAAGGTGCGAGCCTGCAACGGTTGGGTCATGCCACTTCTTATGTACTCTTTCGGCATACTCAGGTGGACTCAGACTGAACTTGACGCCTTGGATAGAAGGGTCCGTAGTCTTTTGACCGCACATCGTATGCATCACCCTCGTTCGTCAGTAATGAGGTTGTACATTCCGCGAAAGTATGGAGGTCGAGGATTCCTAAATGCCAAGACCTTGCACAATCGTGAGGTGTACAACCTTAGGGAATATTTTCTCTGTGCTGACAGGGTTATGCATCGCGATGTGGTCGCTGTAGATTCCGGACTCACCCCGCTCACCTTGGCTAAGAAGAACTGGCGCAGACCTGTAGTACTCAGTACTGATGACCGCAAGATTGTATGGCAGAGCAAGGAGCTCCACGGAAGGTTCTATCGGGCTTTACATGGGCCCGACGTAGACTTTTTAGCTTCCGTGGCCTGGCTACGTTTCGGCAACCTCTTTGGAGAAACCGAAGGTTTTGTCTGTGCAATTACTGACGAAGTTATCATGACGAACAACTACCGGAGACATATCCTAAGGGACGGAACAGTAGACATCTGTCGTGCCTGTCACCGCCCAGGTGAGTCCCTTAGGCATATAGTCTCGGGTTGTTCTCGTCTTGCTAACGGCGAGTATTTGCACAGACATAATCAAGTAGCCAGGATCATTCATCAGCAGCTTGCTCCGAAATACGGGCTTGTGGAAGTCGAGGTCCCGTACTATAGGTATGTACCTGAGCCAGTTCTCGAGAATGGCCCTATCACACTGTACTGGGATCGATCAATCATCACGGACAGAACTGTTGTAGCCAACAAGCCTGATATTGTGGTGGTTGATCGAACTGAGCGCCGGGCAATGATTGTTGATGTCACCATACCACATGACGAGAATCTCGTGAAGGCTGAGAAGGAGAAACAGATGAAATATCTGAACTTGGCCCACGAGATCGTAGACATGTGGGATGTGGACTCGGCGATCATTGTACCGATAGTGGTTTCAGTTAATGGACTGATAGCCAAGAGCCTCGACCAACATCTTAAGAGGCTCGCGTTGGATGGCTGGGTCAAGGGTCTGATGCAGAAGGCGGTACTTCTGGATACGGCACGCATTGTTCGGAAGTTCCTATCTCTGGGGCCCTAGCCACTGGCAGTTTGGTCCCTGTACCCGTTGCCAGTGGGTCTACACACTTTTTATATTTTTAAATGTTGTGTTATTTTTTATAATATACTATTTAAAAATGTATCTAGCGATGTTATGTTAATAAATGATAATTATAATTAATTAAAATGAATAAAATATAAATATAACTTAACTATCTCGAAGAAACAGCTTATAATTATTTCCATTTAAAAATTAAGAATTATAATAATAATTAATTAAATAATTAAGAATTATAATTATAAGAGCGAGTAGGTATGAAAGAAAGTATTGGTGTAAAGATGCGAAAGGGAATGCTCCGATGGTTCGGACATGTGGAAAGAATGCCGGACGAGCGACTGGCTAAGAAGATATACAATGCGAAAGTGGAAGGATGTAGGTACAGGGGGAGACCGAGACTTACCTACCTAGACCAAATTGGTCATGTATTGAAGGAAGGTGGAGTCAGGAGTCTCTGAAACCGGCGAGCGTGAATGAAGAGAGTTATGAATGTTGAGGAAGCGAGAGATGTATGCAAGAATAGAGCCTCTTGGCACTCTGTTCTCTCTGCCTACCCTGCAAGGGAAATGGCGTGATGATAAGTTAGTTAAGTTAGTTAGTTATAATTATATTAATATTTTACTTTTGCAAATATATATTGTATATATATAATTTGATGCAAAAATTTGATAGTATTTAACTACAGTTTGTTCGAATGAGTTTGCCTAATCCGACACATATTTTTATACAGCTGATGCTAATATTATTTAAATAGGAATATTTTATTTTATAAAAAATATAATAGGTATTAGAATTTACAACGGCTTTGAATTCCGCATTTAACACGACATTATTGCGATAAAATAATTAATTAAAATGAATAAAATATCAATTTTGAACTATGTCGAAGAAACAGAAGAACGAATCTCCATTAAAACATAAGATATGATAAAATAATTAAGAGTTATCACCACTGTTTAATTTGTTTTACACGTAAATGGATTCCACGTATGGCAATGTTTCTAAGTAGAATGTAGAGGGGATTGGAAATGTAATAGTTATGAGATGAAGAGATGATAGCAAGGATGGAGGGGCTTGGACCTTCGGCGCTCCCACTCACCGAATGAAATACAACAGTAGCAATACCTAGGGTTTCTTTACGCTGATGTTCTGTGAGGGAGAGGTACCCTGGTTCATCCATCAGTCCATTAACTCTCTTCCACCATTTAATTTAGCACAAGGACTAGATTATGTCTGGCATACTAAATATCAATATGCAAAAATAGCTTTAACCGGGATAAAAAGTAGCCTTTCTAAACACACCTCTTTTAATTTTTTTTTGTTTAGGCGGGAAAAATTGTAGCTGACCGCACACCCCGTCGTTCGGGGCAAAGAACAGGGTAGTATGGGGCCCGTACCCAGTAAAAAAACCAGCCGTGTGCTGTCTCTCCGCCTGTGTTGACGGACCACTGCTACTGTGTGTGATTACTTCAGTAGGCCGCCGGCGGCTTACGCTTTACCCTCTACTTAGTGACTATATGTACCTAACACCTGGGTGGCCAAACTTCTCTCGGCCTTTTATTTTTAGTTTTGTTTAGAAGACGATACTAATTTAGAAAAACTTACAAAAAACAAAACAGTTACTAAAATATTTTTACAGCCACTGTAGAGTTTTGTACTACCAGTTTAATAACAACATAAAAAACCTTCAAAGATCCATGACGTGGCGTTATAAAAACGACTTTTTTCATATTAAATAGCATTTCTTCAGGATATACGTCTGTGTAGATAAATTTAATAAGTGAAATTCTATCTAAATATAAAATTTGATCTAAATCCATTCCTTGGATGATAATTATGGAGTGTTGGGAGAATTTATTTAAAAGGCGAATTGTATCAAAAATTATATTGCCTATCTACAGTCAGGGGCATAGATAAGAAATACATTATATACTTACAAGAGTCAGTCAAGGGAAGGCCGGTATCGAAACCACTCCGCCCATCTTTGCAGTCAAGTTCTTTGTAGAACACTGAACATTAAAATTATCTCTTCGGACCTATAGTATCTGCGCCCACACAAGACCTCGTTATTTTATACAGAAATATCCAAGTTCCTAAATATGTAAAATATTGCCTCGGTTTGTTTCCATTTTAATCTAGAAGCGGAAATTATATATTTTATTTAAGAGCAGATTACACATTGATGCGTTAAATTAGACATGACAAGTTTCAACATTTTTATAATAAAATTGTTACAATAGTTTAAAACACAAAGTGAAAAATGTGAAATCTAAAATAACAGTCAGGAGCAGGATTTGAACCTGCATCTCCTGGATACCGTCCAGATGCTTTACCAATTCAGCCATCATGACAATTGCTCCTGACTGCTAATTTCGATAACACATCATACTTAACGTCTTTGGGCTAGCTAGCGGTTGTTGATTTGTGTCTCTGAAGTTGGCTGCAAGACGCTGCGCAGTAGCTATTTTTGTGTCGAAAGGGATGTGCGTCTTCTACAGTTTACTTTAGTCGAAATATATATGATATAATTACACAATTTTAATCGATAATCATATTATTTATCAATTGTATTAAAAGATGTGGACACTCTTCTATATCTAGGTTAAAGCTTATTCACTTAAATCACTTTTATACTTTTTATTGAATCAAAATAATAAATTAGATTTGAAAACATAATGACCCCATTGGATTCTTTCGTTAATCGAGTAATAACATTTTAATAGTAACTAATCGTATGATTCCGGCAATTCCATTTCTTACTCTGTGCCTAACTTAATGGACACAAAGATCCTTTGTGACTATTATAGGTTTATGGATAAAAATATATAATTTTATAAGAAAAATAATAGTAATTTTTTATATTTTTCTTTTTTTTCTTTTTATTGCATGTGGTAGCAGCCGAGCCACGGCCCCGCTGATGGAAAATAGTAATCGTCACTCATGGACTCAACTATACCAATAGTATTGTCATGCCGATGCTCACAATTTCATCACAGATATATATATTGAAATGAAAGAATTAACGGCAACCTCCTGCTACAAGTGCTACAACCATAACACACCAATGTGCTTCACAGCCGGTCACACGGCAGATGGTGGTACTAACCCGCTTGGGCCTGATAACAAAGAAGTACTCCAACTTGGTACCCAGCCCTACCACCAGTGGTACACCCAATGGGTGATAATTGCTTACTTCCCTTAGTCGCCACGTAGGACTCACGTGGAAAAGAATGAGGTGGTGACACTTGTATTTTTAGTCCGTCACCACACCATATATCTTTTTAGCATTTGACGTGCTTAGCCATTTAAATACTTCCGACAGATGGCGCAGGCATCACCTTAGACGCTAAGAATTAAGTTGTTATCGAAATTCGCAGTTCAGAATTAGTAGTCGCAGAATTGGCAAAGCATCTGGGACGGTATTCCAGGAGATGTAGGTCCAAATCCTGCTCGTGGCTGTTATTTTCGATTTCATATTTTCACACTTTGTGATATCTATTAATAGTAATTTGAAAAAAAGACTAACTTGTTATGTCCTGCTTAAAGATACATTTAATCCACGTTTATCCCAAAATTATTAAAAAGTAACGTCCACCTGTGCGAAGCCGGGAAGCCGCTTATAGCTACTAACTAGCGTTTGCCCACGGCTCCGCCGCAGCCAAAAGATAGTTTTTAAGTTATATCTCAGGTTTCCGACATAGTAGCGGGATAAAATGAATACCAGTTGTTAAGTCTAATACATAGCAATAGTGATTGATCAACAGTCCGACGCGTGATTCCTGATTAGTCAAGATTTCGACGCGTGATTCAGGCGACCAATCACAATGAAGCGAAACGAAAGTTCGTCTAACGTTTCGCTTTTCATTTTAAGGGTTCAGGACAACTCTTTGTGTGATCCACAAATGGTTGTTCTGAGTTTGGGTGTACTTTGTGTCCGTGAAATTGTATATTTGTAAAGTCCCCACGATACAAGGATCGAACAGGGAAGGATGAGGAAAGGACCAAGGCCTCGTGGCGTAGTCAGTAGTGTAACCGATTTCCGTGCACGAGGTCGTGGGTTCGATTCCCACTTAGGACAAATATTTGTGTGATGAACACAGATATTAGTGCTGTGTCTGGGTGTTTTCTATTTATATCTATTTAAAAAAAGTAATATATGTATGTTCATGCTTCTCACTCTATCTATGCACATTCAACAAATTCAATAGGTTTCTCGTGACATCTCGCGTCAAGATATAAACCTAAACGCAACGTCACATTTTTCTATCGGCCGCGATTGGTTAAGTTTAAATTATTGTTCCCGCACCCCCTCTTCTTGAGCTCTGTACATTTTGCTGGTTGTTACCATTATATGCAATTTTGATTGTGAACTTAACGCATCTTTTATTTTTCAACCAACAACCTCTTCGAAATTCATCATCACCTTTCATCCATCATCTTGGGTTCATCAACCCCTCATTGCTGCCGCTACAATGTATTATATCCGTAATATTATGGTGCCCATAGCACAAGCGTTAAGCTTAGTTTGGGACCAGAGGACGTTGTGTGAAATGTCCATGAATATTTTGACATAGGCCTCCCCAAGAATGGGGGATAGTGCCGTAATCGCCACGCTTGACAGGTGGGTTGGCGATCGCAGTGGATGTTGTTAATACTCGAAGGAGTGCAGCTACCCACTCCCCCGATATTCCCTCAGTTGGCTCTTACGACTCCCATGGGTGGAGAGGGGTGGGACAATTCTAAAGCCAGCCCCACACGGCCAGTATACGTTGATAAACAATCGCAATTGACATTTAGCACTTCGCTAATTCTGTTAGCTTGATCTTGCCATTGCGTAGCGTTTGACATACGAGTACATTTATAATGGTAGGTGCCACTAGGAGGGCAAACAAGCATATTGTGGCCATTTGAATTACCTAATTCGATTCCGATTCGATCCATCATCAATGTTCACAGCAGAACTATTTCTTTAAAACAGTTTGATGTGTGATGAATAGGTTCAGACTACTATTACTACTACTGCTTATCATCACGCCATTTCTCTTGCGGGGTAGGCAGAGAGAATAGAGTACCGAAAGGCTATATTCTTGAATACATCTCTCACTTCTTCAACATTCATAATCCTCTTCATACACGCACGCCGGTTTCGGAGACTCCCACCTTCCTTCAATGCATGACCGATTTGGTCTAGGTGAGTCTCAGTCTCCCCTTGTACCTACATCATTACACTTTTGCATTGTTTATCTTCTTAACCAGTCACTCGTGCGGCATTCTTTCCACATGCCGACCATCGGAGCATTCCTTTTCGTATCTTTACATCAATACTCTCTTCCATACCCACTCGCTCTCTTAGGTCATTGTTATGAATGCGGTCAGTCAGCCTAACTCCACACATGAGTTCAGACTAAACATTTATTACTATAAATCAATTTTGGCTATATGTATATCTAATATGTAAATTTAGGCAATTAGGCTGTACCGTACCGTAGGTGGAGTACAATTTATGCGTTTGCTGTCGCTACCTCTGAACTTTTGAATAGAATATGCGTAATCTGTGGTGATATTCAACTGGTTTAAACAGTGATATAATCAAGGTCAATATCGACGTAAACGATATAGTTTAGGAGACTTACCTACATTATCCAAATGGAAGAGATTTCTTGTAATAAATTTGTTTTATTCTTATAAGTAATTATTATCACCGTTCCATACTCAAGAGTAGTGCTTATAAATAAATAAATATAAAATATAAATATACACGGACATCTCACACAACGCTCTCTGGTCCCAAACTAAGCTTATCGCTTGTGCTATGGGTACCAGATTACGGATATAATACATATTACTTTTTATTTTGTAAATACATAAATATAATAGATAGAAAACGCCCAGATGCATAATTGCCCTGAGTAGGAATCGAACCTACGACCTCGTGCACGGAAGTCGGTTACACTACCGACTACGCCTCGAGGTCCATCAGATCCCGATTGATCGTCATGTTGGGCAACAGTTGGGCTGTAGTCCTGGAATTGTCAAATCTATGAGCCGCGGGTATCACTTATCATCGGTAACACGTACCTCACCTACTTCTTTTTTTAAGTGGGCAAAATGTATCTACCACAGGCCCCGCTGCCCGGGGAGAAAGCGGGGTAGTGTGGAGCTGTCACCCATTAAAACCTGCCGTGCGCCCTCACCCGCCCGTACTCGGCGGACCACTGGAGTCGCTCACCAACTAGTACGATCGTAAGCATTACAAAACAAGATAGATAAACATAAAATTAATAGTTACTTTTAAAGTACAAATTATTATTTGTGAATGAGGAAAAAGAGAACTTTAGTACGAGCGGGAATCGAACCTGCGTCCCTTCCTTTCCGGGGAAGTGCTCTAATCCACTGAGCTATCGTACAAGGGAGTACCGCTCGTACTAAAGTTCTCTTTTTCCTCATTCACAAATAATAATTTGTACTTTAAAAAGTAGCTGAGCATGTCAAGTGCTAAAAATAAAGATCAAAATAGTTACTTTTAACTTTTGCGGAACTTTCCAAGAGTGTAACTGTTTGAAACAGTACCTACATCAACAGTTATCATGGTAGAAAAATCGGCAATTCAAAGTCACAGGTCCAAACAACCACACGTAGCAGTTAAAACATACAATCACGAGGTAATAAAACAAAAATTATATATTCGCTGAACTCGTATTACCGTTATGGATCCTGAACCTGACATAGTTAGATAGTTCTCAAATATTATTTGGAATTAAAGGACGGTGATGTAAATTTCGCTTTTTAGGCTCATATCAAAAGTTTTTTTTTGTTAAGGTGAAAATAATATACCTAACTGAACACCCCATCGTTCGGGGTAACGAGTAAGGTAATATGGGGCCATCACCATCTAAATAAGCCTGTCGACTGCTAAAACTGTTTGACGTTACTTCAATGGTAACTATTCCAAACAACATACTTTTTCAAATCTTATAAATACTAGCGACATTAGAAATACTATAAGCCTTTTATTAGAAATCAATGTATGTACATGCATCCGATAGAGGGCGTGGCTCGTAAAGACATCAAAAACAAATGTGAAGTGAACATTTGGATTAGCCGTTGGGTGTTAATGTGCAATAGTTTAGCGGGCCAGAGCACTTCCCCGGATTGAATGGGATGCAGCTTCGAATCCTGCTTGCAGTAAAGTTCCCTTTTTCAACTTTTACGAATAATTTGTTCATTATATCGTATTGTTGACGAGAACAAATGTTCGTGGACGATGCTATATCTACTTGTCCTAAGACATTAAAATTTTATATTATGTTTTTTTTATAGCACGTGGTTTCGACTGGTTTAGTTGCATCGAAAGTGACCCGTAGTATTATCAGACGAAATTTTTACCAAATTTTTATGCGACTACCTACCTACTTACCTTGATCTATACTTATTTACTTACTTATCATCACGCCATTTCCCTTGCGGGGTAGGCAGAGAGAACAGAGTGCCAAGAGGCTCTATTCTTGCATACATCTTTCGCTTTCTCAACATTCATAACTCTCTTCATACACGCTCGCCGGTTTCGGAGACTCCTGACTCCACCTTCCTTCAATACATGACCGATTTGGTCTAGGTAGGTGTAGGTCTCGGTCTCCCCCTGTACCTACATCCTGCCACTTTTGCATTGTATATCTTCTTAACCAGTCGCTCGTCCGACATTCTTTCCACATGTCCGAACCATCGGAGCATTCCCTTTCGCATCTTTACACCAATACTCTCTTTCATACCTACTCGCTCTTGATCTATTACTTACATTTTTATTGTTGTAACTACAAAATATTTTCATATATTCACACTGCACTACTCTGTGGAAAGCTGATACTTATCTGTATCCAGTTACTGAAGTAACTGATCCGATATCCTTGGTCATTGAGGTTGAATTTCCATCACCAAATAGTTCTAGCGTCTTGCAGTTTTTTTTCTCATCTCTTTTTTTGTCTCAATATTGGGTACGGGTCTCCTCTCATGGCGAGAGGGATTAGGTCATAGTCCACCATGCTGGCCCAGTTCAGGATGACAGACTTTACAATCCATCAAAAAAATCTCTCAGGCATGCAGGTTTTCTCATGATGTTTCCTTCACCGAGCAGTGATAAATTGTAAACAAAAACACACATTCAGACCTGTATATTAGCACTTGACATACTCAGCTAGGTACTTTAAAGAACTAATTATTTGTGAAAGTGGAAAAAGAGAGCTTTACTGCGAGCAGGATTCGAACCTGCGTTATATCCAATCCAGGGAAGTGCGTTGGACCACTAAGCTATCGCAGTCACCTTTGGCCTTCTTTTTAGTAAGGCGGGAAAAATGTACACACCCCGTCGCTCGCGTGCAGGGTAGTGGGACTATTTAAACTCGACGTGTGCCGTCTCTACGCCTGTACAATAACAGCACAAGGATATAAATATCTGTAATGGCGGAGCAAATACTTATGCTATTGTTAAGATACATATACTTACATTCTGTCATGCCTTTATCCCGTAGGGGTAGGCAGAGACCGCTTGCTACGATTGCTCTCCACTTGCTACGATCCTGATACACATCCTTCGCTTCATCTACTTTCATCAGCGCAGAAAAATGATTCTCTACTATCTTGGCCATTAAACCCGTCGTGTGCAGTCGCAAAGTCGCCGTGTATATCTATTTCGTATACTTTGCATCTGTCGTAAACTTTGAACCCGTATACAAATTCTTGCACTTGTTCCACTATCAAATAGTATGAATTTTAATTGCAAAATTAAACTTACTATATCGGATTATTGCATGTCGTAAAGACAAATGTGATCTGGAGATTGGGTGTGGCTGGTGGTTAGTGCGATAGCTTAGCGGCTTAGAGAACTTCCCCAGATTGGAAGAGACGCAGGTTCGAATCCCGCTCGCACTAAAGTTCTCTTTTTCCACATTCATCAGCCTTTCATCGTCCACTGCTGGACATAGGCCTCCCCAAAATGGGAGGGTTTTACCATAATCGCCACGCTTGGCAGGCGGGTTGGTGATCGCAGTGGATGTTTTTAGTACACCGGGGAACGCTGCTGCCCGGTCCCCCGGTAATCCCTTAGTCAGCTTTTACGACTGCGATAGGAAGAGATGGGTTGGAGCTATTCTTGGTACCAGCCCCACACTGGTCTTACTCTGCTGCCCTTTTTCCACATTCACAAATAATTTGTACTTTAAAGTAGCTGAGCACGTCAAGTGCTAAAATACAGATCAAAAATCCCTTATACTTTCAAAGCTTCATGCATAATGTTAACCATCGTCTGCAACTCCTCTGATATAAGATACACATAAGCGTAGAATATCGATCACACGAAAAATATTCGCCCAGTGAAGTAAACGAACCTACAACATCACGCAAACGAATACTATTAATGCAACTACGCCATTTGTCTACTCCATATTTAAATAATTTATGCAACTTTTTAGAACTTCCGCACTTCCTAATATGGCGTCGTATAATAATGAAAAGATCACTTCCGTCGGATTTTTGCCAAATAAAACTTCAATGTCTTGTGGCGTGGGGCAAGGTTTCATCTCAACGACCTATAAAACGTAACTCGCAAAAAAATAAACCACATTTAACGGAACAAACAATAAACCAAACGATGGTTCATGTACGGTTATCGCTCCTCATCATCGCCATCGGATGGAGCACAGCCCTGGCTGAAAGTGGTAATTTTTTATCGATACTCTATAATCTGTTTGCGGTGTCACGAATAATCGATAAAACTCGATATTGATTTCAACCGTTAGTTTACTGTCCATAATAATCCCTTTTTAGGTAATTGGTCTAGTGGGGTGACTCATTTCGAGTTACGGTTCTGAGTATAACGTGACTGCATTTTAGTTTGATTACAAATATCAGCTTTAATGTAATCAGATTCTTTTAAAGTGGTCGATTCAAATGTCAATCCTAAAATAGCCTAGGTAATATAATATTTGAACTAAGAACAGTGTTATTACTAAGAGTCTAATTACGTTTAAAAAGTGCATAAATTTAGCCAAGGTCTTATGGAAAGGACCCACGAGTCTAGACAATTGTGTACATCTATTGTACGTCCTTATGGACAAATAATTGTGATATTTGCAAAATGTGAAAGTATAATAGTTAAAGACTAATTTTTTTTTGATAGAAAGTACTAGTCATTGGTACCAAGCGTGCAAGCGGAATTTAGTTTATTTTTTAGATAAATTTTAGATGCACACGCTTGCTCTCAGAGGGGTAGGCAGACGCTACAGCTTCCACTAGTCATAAAACTGCTTTTCATAGCTCATTTTGCGGTTCCTTGGTGATGAGATGAGAGTAGATGTGAATTTATACATCGACAATTTTTCTGGCGTTGCGCTGCAACCGGAAAAGGTTACGGAAAAAGTGTTTGTATCTGAGACTCAGATATTATAAAGTGCCAACTTATTATTCGACTACATCAACGATTTGAGGCACACTTAAAAATATATTACATGCAGGTACCATAATTATTTAATGTGCGATAGAAGAAATATTGAACGTGCGAATCTATTGTTCCAATATTACAAATACCGGTTTTGATCATAACTCGTATTTATAATTTAATAATAAATATAATAATAATTGTACATCATAAAGCATAGGCTGTTGTGATGACTTCATTTTACACGATTTATAGATTTTTGTTCCGTTTCGTGCGGTTGATTTTGTCTCAATATTTTCATTAGTTTACACACCTAATTATAATAAATTTAAAAATACGATAATATTCCATCAATATGATTAATATTTAATGCTGTTTAATCAATTTAAATAATACTTTTTAAATAAAAATCTTGATTTGAAATAATACATTTTTGTAGGTACGTCGAAAGTATTTACAAACATTCCTAAAATTCAATTACCTACTGTACAGCAAGACCAAAATAGTTGTTTTTGCAACTAGTTCATATCAAACTCAATACAGGTAGTCAGATGACTATGAATATTTTTGAGATACATAACATCACGCCTGTATACCCGAAGGGGTAGCCAGAGGTGTATTACACACCCACGGTTGGCCAGCTATATTTAAGTCCCGCGTAATAGGGGGCAAGCCTATTGCCATCTACCGGGCACATTTCCAAAATCCAGGCTGCTACTGCGAATTGTTATTTATACCAAAAAACTCAATAACACTGCCCGACTCGGGGATCGCACCCAAGGCCATGATCAGCGGTTGCACACACTACCGCTGCACCGCCGAGGCAGTCTCAAAATATTTTTGAGATAGGTTACTTTATTAAAAAAAAATATTTCGCCTTTCAGAAGCATCGGCTCACACCAAATCAGAGAATGGCTTAGTAAGAGTACCAAGAACTATTACAAAGAAGCTATGTTTGAAACTAGGTATCTGTGGAGGATATGGAGGTGATTATGGAGGGTACCAAGGCTATGGAGGCTATCAAGGAGGATATGAAGGTTACCAAGGTGGCTATGGAAACCCAGGCTATACTCCAATAAACATAGCTATCAGTCAATCTCAATCTTCTGCAAATGAAGGAGGTGGAGGTTATGGCAGCGGTTACTACCCCAATAACTATCAATACAATGGAGGCTACCCTTATCGAGGATATCAGAATGGGTATAACCGTTACCCTAACCAGGGTTATGATCGACCAGGTTTCGATAATGGCAACTTTGCTCATAACAACCAGTTTAATGGGAATTATTATTCTGGTGGCCCTAGCGGTGGTTATGGTTACCAAAGCCCGTTTAGTTACCGCGATGGGGAAGAGGGATATGCTTACGACGATTATGAAAGGAGTGCTGGCAGGGCTGAGCCTGCTACGCGATCTAGCGCAGTCGCAGGCACCAAAAGTTGACAAATGTAGTTTCAGTACAAATGTAAGATAGCTTAAGTATTTTTAAATACACTTTTTAATAATTGAAGATTTGTACTTACTTACTATCATCACGCCATTTCCCTTGCGAGGTAGGCAGAGAGAACAGAGTGCCAAAAGGCTCTATTCTTGCATACATCGCTCGCTTCTTCAACATTCATAATTCTGTTCATACACGCTCGCCGGTTTCGTAGAATCTTGACTCCATCTTCCTTCAATAGATGACCGATTGTTTCTTTTCCGAATATAGGTAGATAAATATTTTGTGTGGCGAGAATATAATACACAAATCCTTGCTTTTCCGGCACACGGTTTACAAGGTGGCTCAGGGAAGTAAGCAATTATCTTCCATTGCATTGCTTGTGGCATGGTTGACCTTGAACCCTTAAAGGAATGTAATATGGTTCCGGAGGCCCGCCAACAAAGGCGGAGAGACGGCACACGGCGGGTTTATTTACTGGGTGAGGGCCCCACACTACCCTGTTCGTTGCCCCGAACGACGGGGTGTGCGGTTAGGTACATATATACCGCCTAAACAAAAAAAAGGGTTGATCTTGAAACACCTCGATGTGTTTGGTTGCAGCCGCCCATTTAGAACTTTTTCGTGAAATGAAACTATGAGCAGCGGCTTGGCGGTATTCTTAGTATTGTTAAGTCGATTAGCAACGGTTAACGCTTACCATCAGGTGGATGGTGGCTTGTCTGCCACTATAAGCATTAAAAATAAATATAGAACAAATTATTTGTGAAAATGGAAAAAAAGAGTTTTACTGCGAGCAGGATTCGAATGCGTCTGATCCGGGGAAGTGCTCTAGACCGCTAAGCTATAGAGGCCACTTAACGGTGTCAATCAATCTCCACTTTACATTTGTTTCAGATGTCTTTACGAACCACGCCACCCATTGGATGCATTTACATACATTATTCTAATTTTGCAATTAAAATTCATACTAGTTGACGTTGCAATTTTGTAAATATTTTGATTTGTACTTTAGCATATATTTGTCAATTACTAAATGATAGGTGATTGGACAGATGTTACGTGTCTTACGTGTCGTACGTCATCATGATACTTATGGACAAAATTCAAAGTGGTGTGGTCTGTTCAGAGTAACACTGGGATTTAGGCAAAAGAATGTGTACTTACTTATGTGCATCGTTTTGACTAAGTTGTAATAGTCCTTCCATCCATCAGCCTTTTAACGTCCACTGCTGGACATAGGCCTCCCCAAGAATGAGGGATAGTGCCGTAATCGCCACCCTTGGCGATTGGGTTGGCGATCGCAGTGTATGTTGTTAATACTCGAAGGAGTGCTGCTGCCCACTCCCTCGGTATTCCCTCAGTCGGTTCTTACGACTCCCATGGGTGGAGAGGGGTGGGACAATTCTAAAACCAGCCCACACGGCTAAGTTGTAATAGTATAAAACATCATCATCAAATCATCAAAATGGCCGGTTCCTGGGTTTGAACCAGAGTCGCACTGAAATTACTATTGGCGTGTCTGAACACATCGCGCATCACGCAAAAACTATTGAACTGATTGCGATGCAACTTTTTTAATATGATAGATCTTGATTAGACTAAAAATATGGTATACATGTTATCCCGCTAATATATCGGGAACCTAGGATATAGCTAGTTGTTTAACGTCACACAAGTCTGGCTATACCTTAATTTTAAAACTATGCACTGTGTAGGTTACACAGTGCATAGTTTATAAGTCTTAATATACAGGGTAAAGCAAAATATTTTTAAGTTTGTTACATCTCTGATCGCTCTTCTGGGAATACACACAAGAATTTGTGTTTATGAATTTAAGGTGTAGTAATTATGATAAGGTTTGCCACCAATAAGCATACGGCCCACTTGATGGTAAGCGGTTACCGTAGCCTATATATGCTGAAAGGGATAGGAAGTGGATAGGAAGGATAATAAGGAAAAGATGGAGGGTTAGCGCTTCCGACGCTCTTACTCACCATACGAATCACAACGACAGGAGTACCTACCCACCGTTGTTTCACGCTGATCTATGAGAGGGTGACACTTCCCCGATGGAGCTGGCCCATTCATGTTGGGACAAGCAATTCGTTCTTTAATTGTAAATAAGCCTCTCGTGTATAAAATTAAGAATTAGTTTGACATACATGTCTCACTTTCAGAATATTTAGGTACACCATCCGCGAGGTCAACGCCCAAAATTAATCTTAAGAAATATGGCCACGAATTTTGAATCATTTATGATAAATATGCTATCGTGTGATCATTATAACTCTGCATCAGTGTTGTACTTAATTTAAATTTAGTATTATACGTACCTATATATCACTTATAGCAATGAATGTTTACCTATATAGGTATTATACGGTTCAGAAAGTTACCTATATAATTTACAATTAGGAGCATGTTGACAATTTGTGTGGCGACGCAGCGTGGGAAAAGGTTTGTTAAAATCACGGAGTACGGAAAAATTGGTTAAAATTGTCAAACTTTAATTCGCACTCCCGACCATTGTCACGCTGCCTAAATTGGCAAAGCATCTGTGATGGTATTCCAGGCGATGCAAGTTGAATTCAGCTCGTTACTGCTATTTTTGATTTTACATTTTCTCACTTTGTATTAATAGTACATTGTTAACCTAGGAATGAAAGCAACTCCCTCGAACTATTGGAGCCCTCGCTACGCTCGGGCGCCAAACCCCGTCTCGGCACTAAATAAGTCTTTATTACGAGGTAAACACTGTGCTTTTCATTACGAATACGAGGAAACTAAAAATAAAAAATCATGAATTAGCTAAAGAAAAAATGGGAGACTTTAAAAAATTGAATTTGGAATCGCCGTTTTCCCGCCGATTTTGTTTTTTTTCTGTGGCCTGTCAGCTATTCAGCCATTATTTTTCATTTTAATAATTGAAAAATATAAATCTTCGTTATTTTAAAGATATTTAGTTGCAACTATATTAAAATAAAGTCATATAAAAACAAATTGTTTAATAAATACTTAACTTTATGTTATTTCAATTTTACATCGCGCTGTAATTGACTGGCTGTACAGAAAATAGACCTGTTTTATTTTTTATAATTACTCAGCTGTCAGTTGAAAGTAATTCTCCCTAGGGCTGAAAAGTATTACTTTCAACCCGCTCGTTAGGCAACTTCAGGCCTACTTTCAGAGTATGAGTAATTAAATATTAATTTATATGGCTAAGCATGTTAAATGCTTAAAAATTATATATAACAATAGCGAAGCCCTTATATTAATAAAGCTGACATAATCGAATTTAATTGTTTATTTTTTGTATTTTACCGGTGGTTTTTGAGAAAAGCTATAGGCTATTTAACATTACGCTTAAGACTCTTAACATGCTTTCCGAGACAGGAGTGAAACACCGTCAACTTCCTAACTCCGCCAATATCTTGAGAGAAAACTCTAGAACTTTTTCCTGACTTAGGATTCGAACTAATGATCCACTGTCACACACGTACTTCCGCCAGACCACCGAGGCCGATGATAAATATCATATATCTAGCCCAAATATGACTTAGTAGTGGCATATGTAGCAAAATTATGCCCATCTGATGGTAAGCGGTTACCGTAGCTTATAGACGCTAGCAACACCAGAGGCATCACTCGCGCGTCGCCATTTCCAAGGAAAGTTTAGGAGCTGGAGAAGGAATGACAATAGGGAGCGGATAGGAGGGATAATAAGGAGAGGATAGGAAGAATAATAAAGAGAAGATATAGAGGATAATAAGGAGACGGCTTTATTAAAACTTAACACGCACGTCTCCAAGCAGACAGGTAGATATGATATATTTTCCACCTTGTATAAAGTCGGTAATATTATTTAGTATTGTGAAGCTTTGCCCAAAACTCGAATGAATTAAACACTTAAATCTTTTTCATAAACAACTATAAACTAGTGAAAACTACATAAAACCCTTTCAGTATTTTTGAATTTATTGTTTTTACTGTCTGAAAGCAACTCAACGGAAGCAATTTATTTTTTTAATACTTATGAATAGTTAGTTGTTTTGCCGTGTGGGGCCGGCTAGAAATGTCTCACCCCTCTCCACCCATGGGAGTTGTAAAAGCCGACTGAGGGAATACCGGAATGGGCAGCAGCACTCCCTCGAGTATTGACAACATCCACTGCGATCACCAACCCGCCTGCCAAGCGTGGCAATTACCGCACTATTCCCCCATATGAGCGCACAGGACCGTTCGTTGTGGCGTTCTTTTGGGGAGGCCTATGTCCAGCAGTGGACGTCAAAAGGCTGATGGATGGATGGATGGTATAGTTTGATACATAAGGGAAACTATAGGCTACCACGCCAACCACTCAGGGGGTGGCAGCCCTACCTTCTTACTCACCATCAAGCCGTACACCTACCATAATTATGTGTTATAAACATTGGTGTATAAACAAAAACAGCATCACACCTGTATTCCCCGAAGGGGTAGGCAGAGGTGTATTACACACTCACGATTCACCAGCTATGTGTAAGTCCAACGTAATAGGGGATGAGCCTATTGCCGTCTACCGGGCACATTTCCAAATTGCGGGCGGCTACTGAGAATTTTTCTTTTTACGAAAAAGCTCAATAACACTGCCCGGGAATCGAACCCGATACCTCATGAACAGTAGCCGCTTACACTACCGCTGCACTACAGAGGCAGTCGATGTATAAAACAGAGAAGATCCACAATTGGGCACTAAAAATGTCCACTATAAATTAGTGCAGATTACGCTTTCCTGCACTCATTTCGTTAAGTACCTATTGTTTTCCGCAACGGATCAATGTGCCTAACAAAGCCAAAATCTCTTTTGAAAAACTCATTGACTGTCTCTTTTTCTCTCGTTCTTTCTGAATAGTGTCATTAAGCTCACGCACGCAGTTAAAAGTTATTATTATTTTATAAAATCATACATACATATTGTCACGCCTTTTTCCCGTAGGGGTAGGCAGAGACCACTACTCTCAACTTGCTACGATCCTGACACACATCTTTCGCTTTATCTACGGTTTCATCAGCGCTTTCATGCATGCTCGTTGGTTTCGAGTACATAGTCTTAACCTGGCCTTCCTTAAGAACGTCTCCGATCTGGTCAAAATACGTTGCATTCGATGGTGTAGTGGGTCGTAAAGACAATTGTGATGTGGAGATTAGGTATTGCCGTTGGTCAGTGCGATAGCTTAGCGACTTTGAGCACTTCCCCGGGTTGGAAGGGACGCAGTTCGAATCCCGCTCGCACTAAAGTTCTCTTTTTCCACATTCACAAATAATTTGTAATCTGCAATAAGTCTTTAAAGTATTGCCACTTGAAATATTATAGAAATCGGAATATCTAAAATAAGTCTATTAAAATCTATTAAACTAATTCCAAATACTCTTTAACTCATAAACATGACTAAAATTATTTTGATAAAAACCAACTTTTAGCATGATGTTACTTTAATAAACACATCAATCGTTACCATAGCAACGGTTGACATGTTTGTATTGTTGTGATAATGAGTGAGTCTAAATACGATAGCAGATAAAAATATATATTTTGGATAGGAGTTTCGTAAAATTCTTAGCGAGCGTCGACGTCGTGAAAGGAGCATCTATGCAATATTTCAAGTCAATCGGACGTATGGTTTCGAAGATATCGTGATGAGTCAGTGAGTGATATATATATAGAGCTTAGATTATATATTTATCCAGATGGAGTGTCACTCTTATAAACGTCATAAAAATCGGGCGAGAATTATTATGCTAGTGTGCGTGACAGCTGTCATTACGCTTGTGCAATTTATGTTTGTGTGCGTGCGTAATGATACCAGTCTCAGTAGTAGTATTAAATTATGGGAAAATTATATTATCATAGATTCAAGACATTCTTATACTACAAAATATTTCGTAGGTATATAGTCAATTATCTCATTAAACACAAAGTGAAAAATGTGAAATCGAAAATAACAGTCACGAGTAGGATTTGAACCTGAATCTCCTGGATACCGTCCAGATGCTTTGCCAATTCAGCCACCGTGACAATTGCTCCTGACTGCTAATTTCAATAACACATTCATACTTAACGTCTTTGGGTGACGCCTGCGCCATCTTTCGGAAGTATTTTCATACATTATACCGACCAGGTAAACTTAATTTTACAATTAAGATTTTTACCTAATAATGACGCAAACCCCAGTTATTGTATGAAATAATGTTACTAGCCGATGATAATAGATATCTTTAGTGCTCATTTTCCGATTTTTGTAGTTTCGGCACACTTTAAATACACACGTTGACATTTTAAATGACACACTAATGCTCCTGGATACGACCTTGTCAAGTGACGTCACGATTGACACTAACAGCATTGGGATGAAAGATTCACCCCAATTTTTTTTGACCCGTTTACAACGCCGAGGCTCCATCTAGAAATATAATTAATCTAAGATATATAGATAGTATTTACGATAGTCTTATAAGGAGTAAGAAGTAAGGGTAATGATTATAATCAAATTTTGCCTACTGTGCTGATATGTGCTATACCTTTCCCTATTATAATTATAAATAAGACTAGTACCTATTTTAACTGGACTTAATTAAGTTAAATAAGTATAATCTTTTAAAGAAAGAAATACTTTCCTCCATTAATGAACTCCATAGTAAATATGCATTTAACTCCATAGTAAATTTTTGCAATTACACAGATAAGTCACTATTTTTTTAAATGTTGTATAGTGCTTTGCTGACTTACACAACAACTACCTTATCCAATATCTAAGCACAGACTGCAATAGCAAAAAAAAAATCTAGAGTGGTCTGCCAGTACAGGCAGAGAGACGGCACACGGCAGGTTTATTTAGTGGCCTCACACTACCCTGTCCGGTACATTTTTTCCCGCCTTAACAAAAAAAAAACAGGTTAGCTTAGAATATATTGAATTGCACAAATTTATAAAACATTTTGTTCGTGACAGGAAACATTAGATATTAAAGTTAAAACTAATTAACACTAATGGAATGCGCACTCAAATAATCTTCGTGCGCGGCGGATTCCACACACGCGATGCGCTGTCACTAAGGAGACAGATTCTGCTGCTTGACGATTGAATTACCTACTTATTGGAGTTCTATTTTAAAATAGAAAAAATCTAAATGTGCTTATTTAAATGTAAACCGCACCCCCGTCGGAGCAAAGTTTAATTATTGTAGCGGGTTTAGTTATCTACTAAGTAAACCCACCGTGTAATATCTTTCCACTTTTATTGGTGGACCAATGGAACTGAACACTACTTCAGTGATCTGCCGTCAATAACTTCTTTCATAGTTATCATTTTCTATTCGTAAAGAAATCCAATTTTTTATAAACTATTATTACCTCAGAAGATATACCCAAGAACGGCCTCGTCTCAAAGTGAGGTTCAGTCCAATACTATTAGCACAAAGTGGGTCGGCAGACAAGTAATTACCTACGCATAAATATCCCTAGGTAATTACAAAACCGCTGCAGTCACCACAAGACCGCTCGTTGTGGTGCTTCGGGAGGCCTATGTCCAACAGTGGACGTTGAAATACAGATTGATGGATGGATGATGTCTCACTATTGGGATAGCCTAGTGTGGCCAAGTGGTAAAACCAAGGACCGCAATGTGTATTAAGGTCGATCCCCAGTCCAGGGACACGGCACACAAATTTAACTGTTTAATATTTTTCAAAAATATGTATGTATTTGCTTACAAACTATCACTGCTTGGTGAAAGAAACCAAAGCGAGGAAACCTGCATGCTTGAGAGATTGTCTCGACGGCTTGTGAAGTCTGCCAACCCGCACTGGTCTAGCGTGGAGTCCTAACGTGATGCTTAAATACCTGCCCCTCTTAGAGGATGAACTACGTGCCCAAAATTGTAGGACAGTAATGTGTTGGAAAAAAATTGGGCATGGATCTCAGAATGGGGATATCATTGATTCGATTTCTGCTTTTTTATACTATTGGCTCGCTCCCTCGTTGTGCGGTTGTAATTTACTGATGAGAGAAATCTCAGAAGAATAAAGAAAGAGAAAAAATAATCTCATGGAATTTTGAGATAACAGCTCTCAGATCAAAAATTGTATGTTTAGTGTTGTGGGATTGATTCCCACGCAGGACAATTCTTTGTGTGACCCAAAAATTTATGGTTTGAGTCTGGAGGTACTTTAAATCTGTAAAATTGTTTTGTCGTTTAAGTTTACAAATATGCCATGCGATACATGGATTATGTTCTTCTTTTTTTATTGCTTGTAGTGGCAGACGAGCCACGGTCCATCTAATGGTAAATGGTAACCATCGCTCATGAAATCAACTATACTGAGAGTCTTGTCAAGCCGCTGCTCACCATTTCATTTCAACAATATGAAATGAAAGAAGAAACGGCTATCTCCTGCTAAAGCCAAAACGCAACGATGTGCTTTATGGCATGTCACTCTGGAGATGGTGGTACCACACCGCTTGGGCCCGATACCAAGTGAGTACTCCCACTAGGTACCCAGCCCTACCACCAGTCATGCAATGGATGATAATTGCTTACTTCCCTTAGTCGCCTCATACGACACCCGTGGGAAAGAATGGGGTGGTGACACTTGTATTCTTAGTCCGTCACCAAACGCAGTGGGGAGCTCTTTTAAAATTACTGATTTGATGCTTACGGGTCTGTAGATATTGTGATTGCATTTGTCGAGTCTTCCGAATCATGGACTACGCCACAGACTGAATGTCATCTATATGGAACTTCTGCCATTTACTCTTAGATCTCTCCTGGACCATGCAAAAGTTATTATTAAGTTCTCTGTCAGAAAACTCTGAATGGTAGCTTGAAAATCTGTCAGCTAGTTTCCCATTGCGTTTGGACTAAGTTACATAGACAAAATGTGCTACATACATCTCTGAGTACTCTGAGATCCAGCTGTTTTATTAAGTACACCTTACCCAAGCAGAGATGGGTCAATGAAAACATCGACATTACGTATATAACAGTCTGAACACACAGTGCCAGATGCCTTATTTAAGTATAATAATCCATAAAACAGGCCGATAACTTGTATCATTTAAGCCATTCTCAGGGATAAAGAGCATCAATAAAGACTCTATCTGCCATACCAAATTATAAACTACCGGTCACTTACCTGGAATACATAATTTATCCTAAAACGCTGTAATTAAAACGAAAAATTAAAGGATATAATAAGATATTCGCGGCCATTATTAGATGATTCTTAGCTAATATAAAATAAATGGTAACATTTACGCCAATTTCGCTGGCTTTTACGTAATCTTATAGCACCCATTAGACATGATATAGCGCTTTCCTTAGGGTATTTTAATTACTAAATTATGATAATTAAATTAACTTTATTTCTAAAAAAATACCCATCATTTTATTATCGCATTTTAATCAGTTGTTTTATTGACAGAGATGATACTCTAGCCTCTGGAACAATAATTTATGGTACCAGAGCAACTGTGCCCATCAAACTTTACCGTAAGCAGCTAGATAAATTTCGTTTATGAGTGTCAATGGCTTTGTGTGTAGTAGTGACCTAGTCATATTTGAGTGGGGGTTATCATGTGTTTAGTATATAAGCTGAGGGACATGTTTCACAAATATCCACAACCACCTGAGCAAAGGCTTAGACATCTATCAAAGGAAAAAAAGATGGCTTCTAAATTTGTTATCTTTGCTGCAGTACTCGCTGCTTGCAATGCAGGTCCTGTCTGGTACGATGGTAAGTGTACAGTGTTTTATTTTTATTCATTACCTGGAAAGAATATTTACGCATCCTGGCAATTACAGTCAGGGTATGTAGGACCATACGTAGCTTTATACATCTCTTATGCGACGGAATACGCACGAAAATCCAAGTGCTGTAAACGCCAAGCGTAAGAAGTTCGAGTTGTATTTCTGAAGAAATGTATAGCAAAATAAATGTTGATGTTAACAGTTTTTTTACTTGCTTGATAATTGTAATCTGATATCCTCATATAGTCAAAACAAAGTCGCTTTCCGCATCTGTCTGTCTGTGTGTTCGTTACCTCCTCCTAAACCACTCAAAGGATTTTGATGCGGTTTTCACCATTTGTTAGGTAATATTTTGATCTGTATTTTATCTGTACTTCCTCGGATTCAGTCCCATCCAGGGACGCAGCTTCGAATTCTGATTGCAGTTAAGTTCCCTTTTTCCACCGTCACAAATAATTTGTTCATCTTTTAGATAAATTCTTCCGGAAGGTTTATATGCATAATACATGCCTGTTATAAGTACATCAGCACCGGTGAAAATCCGGGCCGGGTCGCTAGTGTATGATAAATAATAATGATCGATGTCAAAGTCGACTTAGTGATTTATTTTTGCAGGTGGGATAATTGAAGTTGTATTTGTTGTTACAAAACTGTTACTTTTACTTCATTTATAATATACTAGTTTTTAGGTTGTATCTCAGGTTCCCATTATAGTAGCGGGCGTATACCAGTCTTAAGCCTAGTCCAGAGCTCTCAATCAAAAACAGTTTCATCAAAATCCGTTCAGTAGTTTTTGCGTAAAGCCCGAAGAAACAAGCAGATAAACATGTGATAATTAAAACAAATACTTAACACTTATTTTCCAGAAGTTGAACCTGGAACCTACTTGAGGATGGGACGCGCCCCAAGCATCGCATACGGCTACGGCAGCGGCTTCTCTAGCAACATCGGTGGTATTGCTCACTCCACTGGTATTAGTTCATCCTTCAGCACCGATGGTGCTCAAGCTTCTGGCATCGGTATTGCTGATGGGAACTACGTCCGTGGCGTCGGCATTGCTGACGGTACCTACGCCCGCGGAGTAGGCATCGCCAGCACAGGCAACACATACCCTATCTACCAGGCACAGCCCACGTACGCTGTTCCTCGCAATACCTACAACAATGCTATTGCCTCCGCGCAAAGCTTAGGTGGTTATAACTCCGCTGCATCTATTGCCAATAATGGCAGAGCAGTCTCCTCCGCCCAGAACTATGGTGGATACGAATCAGCATATTCTGCAGTCAACAACGGTTATAGATCTGCAGCTTCCTCGGCTACCAATAATGGATATGGACAACAAAACGCCATCTCGTCTGTTTACACTGGCGGTCCCGGCTACAGCACTCACGCCGTGTCTGCTGCTGAGCAACAGGGAGCTTACAGGGGGAGCACTGCTCAAACTGTACAGCAACGAGGAAACGCTCTGAGGCACAGCGGGGCCTCCAGTATCAACGGCCCAGGTATCCAGGCGGCGCAGTCAAGTGCGATCCAAACCGGTTATTACTAAAATATACGTACCTAGTTTGTAGGATAGCTAAAAGATGTTGAGACGACTATATTCTACTTGTCTCAATATCTTTTAAGAATTACATGAAGAGTAAACAATAAACAACTTCAACTGTTAATTATTTTATTTATTTATTAAACTGTTACAACCTTATCTCTTCTACTTTGGATGTTTAGTCTGGTTTCCTTCATTATCATGTCTAGGCGAGCTCTTGGCTTGGTTGTCAAATGTCACAGTGTTCACCTTACCATACACGTGGCCATTGTCGTTGATTGCAGTAGCAGTATTAATTTGGCCGTTACCAGAATATTGAGGGCTATAAAAACTCTCCACATTTCGAATCCAATTTCTTAAATCAGGGAATTCATTAAAACCAAATCCTTGATTTACGGGAAAGGCAAATATTGGCAAGAAAGGTCCACTTGATGCTGAGGCAAAACTCCTTCCAGTTCCTGCATAAGCCTTGCCAGGAACTGCTATACTGACACTGGAGTGGACGTTACCTGGGATATTATGGTGATTGTCCTTGGTATCGTCGATTTTAGTAAATCCTGACCTGGTTGAAAACTGTTGACTGTAATACTTTTCTACATTCGGGTCTGATGATGATATTGCAACAATGGATTCTCCATTTGGTGTAGATTCTGTAAACAGTATATTGTTTAAAAAATATATTTCGTACCGTGAGTTGAGAGAGAGAGAAATATACAGTTTTAATTTTCTAAATTCAGGTTGGTAATGCTTAGTTCCGATTAAAAATGTTTTCTAAAAGATAAAACAGCAACCAGCACAGACTGAATTTCTTGATTCGCACTCTCATGTTCTATATAGTTTTTACTTCACATCGAAAACAAGAGAAACTTTAAACTAAAAACAAAGCACTAATACTATCAGCCTACCTTTAAAAACAACTGGAACTCCATTGACTATCCAAATCACTTGAAGAATCACGAAGAAAGTTTTCAAAATAAACATTACTGCTGAACGGAGTCTGGTACTTACATAAATTCTTACAACAAATAACCGATTGAAACCACATTGAACGGTTTATATAGCACTTATACTCCCAACAAAAATTATAGCATAATATTATTTTTAGCTAGGGTCAACAGACTCGAGCTCAAACGTGATTTAATGATATTCGCAGATGGTAATCAAGTTCTGATACCCACTAAATCATCGAGATTTAGTAAAGGCAGACACAAGTTCAATGCTATCTTGAATGATAGGTATTAATCGCTTCGAGATAACGTCTGGGCAGCTGCGATTCGGTGCTATAATAATGATAGTTTTATAAAAACATTTCATTATAAAAACTTTTGACATAACATTATGTAAACTGCCTCGTTAGTGTAGCGGTAGTGTATGCGACTGCTAATCATGAGGTCTCGGGTTCGATCCTCGGGTCGGGCAAAGCTAT
This sequence comes from Leucoma salicis, assembly GCA_948253155.1. Classification (NCBI taxonomy): domain Eukaryota; kingdom Metazoa; phylum Arthropoda; class Insecta; order Lepidoptera; family Erebidae; genus Leucoma; species Leucoma salicis. The sequence continues at coordinate 27,361,175 of OX411804.1, read as the reverse complement.
TGAGTTTTTCCTAAAAAGAAAAATTCTCAGTAGCAGCCCGGAGTTTGGAAATGTGCCCGGTAGACGTCAATAGGCTTTAGGCTCGCCCCCTATTACGTGGGACTCAAACATAGCTGGCGAGTCGTGGGTGTGTAATACATCTCTGCCTACCCCTTCGGGGAATACAGGCGTGATGCTATGTATGTAATAGGCGGTGAGCCTAATGCCGTATACGGGGCACATTTCCAAACTCCGGGCTGCTAGAGAGAATTTTTCCTTTTTACGAAAAACCTTAACATCACTGCCCGACCCGGGGATGTAGGTATTATGTTTGAGAAAATTATGAATTCTTACAGAGCGACTTTTATGAATTACAAAGACAAGGTAAATTTTGCATAAATATTGAAGAAATCAAGCATTTTTTATGTTTCTTTATTCGTTAGAAAGCTGTTCCTTAATAAGCTAAATGAGATGAACTAATAGAGGACTATTTAAACTCTCATTATTTACGACGTTAACAATTTCAATGATATTGAGACTTGTGCTGTACACCAAAAGCGATCAGTCCCAGCTTCGCACAGTTGTAATTAATTTATGAAGAACAGTTCTAGTAGGTATTTTTATTTCTCGCTAGCTTTAACTGTGCAAATCGATTTTACTTGCGACTTGGTTATAAAATATTGTTTCACTACTTTAAAAATGTTTAGTTAAGATATATTGTTTTTTTTATGGCTTATGGTGGCAGACAAGCCACGGCTCACCTGATTGATGGTAAGTTATAACTATCGTTAATGGACTCAACCATACAGCGAGTAAAGCCGCTGTTCACCATTTAATTTCGCGGATATGAAATGAAAAAATCTGGAAAACGGTTGACCCTAAAGGCCATCCCTGCAACTTCCCGATAATTTGATACTTAAGCGCTCAAAATTGCACTTATTACGTTTTTGAGCTCAAAAAGTATAATTTTTGTGTTATTTTCAGCTCTCCGAGTTCAAAGAGATAACTGTTCTCGTTCGAAGAGCTCAAAAGCATAGAACAGTTATCTCTCTTCGAGCTCAAAAGTCTGATAGAGATTTAATAATACACTATTCGTTGAATTTTCAAATCGCAATAACTTTTGAATGAATGAATCTATTTCAGAATGCAATATCTGAGGTTCTGGAAATTAACCCAAGGTAGCCGAGCTCGCATGTTTGATAAAAATTGGAATCGATCGGTAAAACCATCTAAAAGTTATTCTGAACAAAAACACAAATTAAAAAAAAAAATGTAGTTTTTTTTTGACATTTCTCAAGATGATCTACCGGTTCAAATCGGTCCTAATAAACTCGATTTTCGAAAACCGGAGTAAAACCAATAACTTCTCAACTATTAAAAATTTTCAATTTTCTTAGCGGGTAGATAAAAATAAGCTGCTATCTCTTGCTACAAACAAAACACACCGACACGACGTTCCAGTCACATGGTAAATGAGTACTACAGTACCAACCCACTCGCAGTAGTAGGCCGTTTATTCTTTCATTTCATATCTGAGAAATGAAATGGTGAATAGCGGCTTGACAACTCTACACTCTATACTCTCGGTGTAGTTGAGTGCATGACCGACGGTTACCACTTACCATCAGATGGACCGTGGCACGTCTGCCATCATTAGCAATATTTTTTTCATTTTTTAAATAGGAAATCGCCTTCCAACTCCCAGGAGCTAAAAAGCAAAAATAGGTAATTGGTATTTACATACAATTTCCGTGCTAGACAGCTACCTACCACCCTTGGGATATCTCATTTCCACAAAAAAAGAATCATCAAAATCGATTCATAAACGACGAAGTTATATAAACCTCCTCCATTTTTTGAAGTCGGTTAAAAACAACTATTTTTCCAAACATCAGCATAACGCCTGCTAAAATATAAATACTACAAATACGTCTAACAGACGTAATGTTCGCTATAATAATAAATGATAGATTCGAGCTATTTCTGTTATAGTGTATTGTGGTTTAGACTTCGTTGATAACAGTGGATATACTTCATCATTTTTAGTCTCGAATACTAATAAATAAAAGTCAGAGGTGTGAGTCTTGCGAGGTCACGAGTTGACGATCTCACACTAGGCTAGTACTCCACAATATTAATCATGTAAAATATCGCATAAAACCATCATAAAACACAGAGAAAAATGACATTTTGTGTACAATAATAAAGCTACTATGTGGGGCCGGCTTTATAATTGTCCCAGCCCTCTCCACCCATGGGAGTCATAAGAGCCAACTGAGGGAATATCGGGGGAGTGGGCAGCAGCACTCCTTCGAGTATTAACAACATCCACTGCGATCGCCAACCCGCCTGCCAAGCGTGGCGGTTACGGCATTATCCCCCATTCTTGGGGAGGCCTATGTCCAGCAGTGGACTTTAAAAGGCTGATGGATGGATGGATGGGATAAATTTGTTTTAATTTTTGTTTTCGATCATTCTAGTGGTAAAGCCTTGCTTAGCCCAGCATGAATGGCGGCTCGATCAGGGAAGTACCACCATCTCACAGAAGATCAACTTGAAACAATGCTAAGTACTCCTACCGTTGTGTTTCATATGGTGAGTAGGAGCGCCGGAGGTCTATGCTATCTCTTTATTATCCTGCCACTCCATTTCCTATTCATTTTCTTGTAGATGGCGACCCGCCAGTGATTCCTCTGGTTTTGCTAGCGTCTATAAGCGGTAACCACTTACCAACTGTCCGTATGTCGCTTGCCACTGACGTAGTATAAGAAAAATGTCCCTGAAGGGGTAACCAGCAGCGTAACATATAGACATTAGGTATTTATTTATTTTTACATAATATGTACCTAACTACATGCGTTTAATAAACGAACAGAGAGTACATTTAAACACAAAATGGCTATCTATAATAACATCTTCTTCCTGTTGGGGTCGGCTTCCGATCTGAGCGGATTAAGCTGATCCACCCATATTTACATGGAGTAACTGCCTGTCTGACCTTCATGACCCAACTATGGAGTACCATAGAACAAGATCCGAGTCAGATTTTTTATTCACTCTCATAAGTGATATTGTGATAACCTACAACGACTCTCAGTTATAAAAATGTACTCTGTGACAATGACAACGAATGCCAGGATGTTACTCGTGGATCATCCTTTAAACTTGAAACACGACGCCATCTATGCACTTAGGATCAAACGATAACGATACCACTACTCTGACGCCATCATAGACAGTATTTATAAAATACACGATCCGGTTAGCAAAGCAGTTTACACTTTTGACGCTAGATGGCTCGTATAACATTTAGATAGGATCTTGCTTGTGACTGTTATATTCGATTTCACATGTTTGTACTTTGTGTTCCAAATAATAGAAGCCATATGACTTCTAGCTATTTTCTTCTATATCCCTACTGGTGTACGGAAAAATATAGATGCCTAATAAAATGAGAAATATTGCCAAATAGTGGGACGTAAAAAAAGTTGTGAAAAACAATACATAAAGTACCAAACATATGTGTTATAATAACATGAAAAAAAGTTTGACAGTCATATAAAACACTATGTTCTAATTCTTACTTTGAAAATTACTAGTTAATTATATTAGGCTGTACGGCTTGATGGTGAGTGAGACGGTAAGTTTGCCACCATGATCGGTTAGCGTAGCCTATAGATACCAGCAAAACTGAAGCAACCTACGCTCGTTATCCACCCCAGGGAAAGATTGACTGCATAGATGGCGGAGTGGTTTAGATACCGGCCTCCCGACCGAGTGTTGTGGGTTCGACACCCACACCACAAATGGTTATTCTGAGTCTGGGGTACACCCAGTGTCCGTGAAATGTATGTAAAGTCCCCCGCGATACAAGCATTGTTGCTTAGAACAGAATGTTGTGTTTCTTTAAAAAAAATATAGGGCATGAAGAGGAATGATCACAGAGAGGAGATGAGGAAGTGGTCCGTTAGAATAATAGAGAAGGAATTAGGAGGTGATTTGATAGGTTCCTATTCAGTGATAAAAACACATATTTAGGCTTTTGAATTAAGAATATTAAATTTAATTTTATATTTGACATAGGATGACATATTTCAATGGTTTTATAAAATCGTAGGTAGCTTAGGGGTTGAATTAAAAAGGTAATCTTTAACGCTGACAAAGTCTAGGGTAACTACTAGTCATAATAAGACGAATTTGTAAATCTGTCGCTGCGAGTAAACGGTTTAAAAATCTTACTAATGAACTAGTTATGTTTTGTATAAATAAAGAAATTACTATAAGACAAGATACATGATTACCCGTTACTTATTTAAATAAATAGTATAAAAAAACACAGTGAGAGCCGTTAGCTTTACCACGCATTCAATTTTGGAATTATTGTGTTGCCGTTTAAAATAATGATGAAGATATATTAGGAAATGAAGCGATCATTTGTTACGTGATTAATCGCTAGTAAAAAATACAACGTAATTGCCGGTAATTAGAATTTTAACCAATGTTACGGACTTTGGCAGTTAGTATTGACGATAATCATTGGTTGTAAAATAAAATCCTATTTGCAGCGGCCATTTTTAAAGGATTTCATGCAAACAACTATAATTATTAGACGAAAATGACGTCCTATCAGCAACAGTTAGAGTTAATCATCCGTTAAGGACATTGGCAACACTAAGGTTAAAGAAAAAAATATTTGTGAAAATGTGGAAAAGGAATTTTTTTTTTGCGAGAGGGATTTGAACCTGCGTCCCTTCTAATTTGGGGAAGTGCTCTAGAACGCTAAGCCATCGCAGTGACCGACTGCCAAACCCAATCTTCACATTACATTTGCCCTTTTTTATGGTTATTTTGAGTCTGGGTGTACGTTGTGTCCGTGAAATTGTAAGTTTGCAAAGTCCCCCGCTACACAAGGATTATTCCTTAGTGCAGGGTGTTGTTTTTTGTACTGGTTGTTGATGGATTTCGTTCAGAGTAGTCATACCCAAAGACAAGTACAAGTACAGTGACATCGAGCTCGACCTTCAGGCCCGCCAGGGTAAAAGTGTACTGTGGTCCAAGATCAAGATTTCATAGATATACACTTGACATTCGAAATTATGTGTCCAGTTCACAAGTCATCACTCCTCGTGAAGAAAAATTTTCTGGAGGAAACCTGCGTATTCCTCAACCCATAACTGTCCCACTGTTGGGCAGCTTTTGTCCTTTCAGAGTGAGAGGGATTCAGGCCCTAGTTCACCACTTTAGTCCAGTGCGGGTTGGCAGATTTCACAAACCAAGAAAATTTCTCTGGCATGCAGCTGGTATCCTCACGATGTTTTTCTTCTCCGAGAATAGACAAATACATAGATATTCTCGAAAAATCTTTAAAAGTCAGAGGTGCGTTGAGCTGGGGATTGAACTCGATACCTTTGTTTTGATGTCCTTGGTTTTACCACAAGACTGTCACTAATTACCCTCCGCATTGCCGAGACTATTTTCTACAGATTGCGAAGTCTGCCAGCCAGCCCTGGATTAGCGTGGCAGAGTAGGCATGGGCAGAAGTTAAAGTTTGTATGTTGTGATGTGTGTTACTTCATCACGCAAAAACAGTTTTGTATGAAATTTGGCACACAGATATATTATTAACTAGGTACATTAACCACCACTGAAGTAATGTCAGATAGTTGGTCCGCCAGTACAGGCGGAGAGACGTCACACGGCGGGTTTATTTGAGGTGATGACCCCAGATTACCCTGTTCGTTGCCTTGAACGACGGGGTGCGTGGTTAGGTATATTTTTTCCTGACTCAATAATAAAAAAAAGATACATTGTATGTAATGTTTGATTCTTGTGGGATGGCTATTTTTGCATAGAGACAATTTGTCATAGAGTGACGTATTTATATTGACCCAGTTCCATAGAGCATGGAAGTCGCTGGCAGAGCAGCCTGGGACTTCGTCTAGTAAGTTCTATAGAACGTATATTTAAAACAAAAGAAAGTTGGAAATCAAGTAGCTATATACATATACCTTGTAAAAACCTGTTTGGTTGAGCTTGTCCAGCAGCAACCAGTCTGTTTGTTTTTTTATTATACCAGTTTTTAATGACCAGCTATTTGTTATGGCGATATCCCATATAAAATGGACGTACAGTGATACAGTTTTTAGTAGATGGTAAGTTAATTAACTATTCAGGTGTCTTTATAAGTATAATGACTAATAGGTACAATAAAGCAGTAAACTTTGTTTTAGAAAATATTCTATAGGACTACTAAAGCGATTATTAAAATTCTTCTGACAATATCATTGTGAGAGATGAATAACTCGAAAGTAATACATAAATGCTATTCAATTTGGCAATCTGTTGGACAACCAACAGTGGGACTTAATGTGATAAGATTTATTTAAAATAATCAAATCAATTCGTTACCATGCCCCTCACTATAATTAGTTCTCTTTCTTTCACCTCGAACGATCGTCGAAGATAAGCACCTTTCACTAGGCTGGCCGCTGGATGGGTGGCCAAAAAATTGACAACAATTTATGGTCTCCTCCGTTCGTGCTTCGGAAGGCCCGCCAAGCACTGGGTCCCGGCTATCTAATAACATCCTGGAAGTCATTACAGGTTGTCAGTCCTGAGTAAAACCAACTGAGAACTGACCGGTCTTGTTCTAAGATCTCCAGTTGTGCCCTTAGTTGGGTCGTTGAGGTCAGATAGGCACTACTCAAAAATATGGAAACTTATCCTTACAAAGATTAATTTTTGCTCACACAAGTATTAAAGTCTAAATAAACTAGTGGTCGTCCAGTGGTCAACATTCGACCATACACCGACCGTTAATCACAATCCTATACAATGTATTTTTATTGATTTAATTTATTTCTAATGCATGTTATATATAAAAATATTATTTCTAATACTTATTATATAAAAATATTGTTTTTGCACACATTCTCCACTTAAACTTTAAAAAAATATGCCAAATCTCACACTTCCCGGTGCGCGCAATGTGCTAAAAAAGGGGTAAAAAGTTTTTTCTTCACGTATTAATATATAGATAGGCCGGCCTCTACTATACTAAGTACTACTACTGACTTCATTTATTCGAAGCTAATTACTTATCTCTTTTTTATGAAATGACTAATTACTAATAACAATTAAAATTTATAAAATTACTAATAACCAATTTCCTAACTAATAACAAACATTTTTGTAAGTAACAAATATATTATAATACAAACAAATTTAGATATAAAAATAAGACCACCTAAGGCGAAACTGATATATTTTTTTGCTGTCCCTTATCAGACATAAGCAATTTAATTGATCGATTAGGCTATTAATCAAAACGATTCTATTAATGATGGTTTATTACTTTTCCTAAGATTGATGTGCTGTTTCATTCATAGGCACAAGTTTTATTTGTGGTATAAAATATAGAGTGAGTTACAATTGTGTGTTAATAATTATTACGCGGAATTATTTAACGCGTTATATTTAAAAATAAAACGTGTATTTAATTATAAATGATATTTACGTAAATACTTTAATAACTAGTTACATTTATTTTGTATTTCAAAAACTGTAACATGGCAGCTCTATTATTTAAAGTTTAAAAAAGTAGTTACAGTTACCTGTACACTGTATGTGTGATTCGAAGATTGTTCTACGAAGCAAAAAAATAATTGCTTAGACAATTGTTTGAAATGGACGCCTCGCCAAGCCATCGCCATATCATTACCCATGGTCCTAATCTAAACCATTCCCAAAAATAATAATAGAGAAATTATATTTAAAAACAGATCTGTCGTTGTATCTATATTAAGAACCGTTTCACATGCTCTAACGTCCAAAACTAGTAATTTCACGATGAGGATATAAAGTGAGAGATCGATGTTAGTCATGCATTTATGTTTTGTCTCCAACATGAATATGTTTGCTCGTGCCTTTGTTCTCTGTATTTCAGTATTAGCAATAAATACGAGTATAACAGGTAATTGTATTTGTTTACTAATAAATAAATAACAAACTAACGTATATTTTATAGATACAATAAATACATCACAGAAATTCGTAGTAAAAACCCTTTTTTATAATTCTAGCTGAAATAAAGCCGGTTGGTATTACTGCAACAAGCAAATCAAATGAAGTGACAACACAATCTAATTGGAAAGGTACAACAAATGTATACAGATGGGAACTACCAACAACTAAACGAACTATAGAATCAGCAAAAGCTAAAGGACAGCAGCTACTAACAGCATCTAAAGTTCAAGAATTAAGGCGACCTTATAAATGGGAACAAACCACTACAAAAAAGTGGAAACAGTCAGTTCCTGCAAAAACAATTCAAACAAATCGGCTAGGTTCAGCCAATCAAGGAGTGGTAGCTGTCGCCAGCATCGGTGGTATTGACTTAAGGAATGGCAGATTATCTCCAATGAACAATATTGAAATCTACCCCCCAGTAGACTCATCAATGTTTAAAAGTGACAGTAAAGGCAATTTTATCTTCCAATCCGTTGACGGCAAAATGCCCGCGCCCATAACAATCACGAAAAAAGGAGATGGAGTTTCAGGCACGATTCGAATCGTACCTGGATCTGTATCGGTGTCTTCTTCAGCGTCATCTTCAGGAAATTCGGGACCCGCATCAGCAATAGCAAGTTTCGACCCATGGAGATCTTCTTTTATGATGCCACGGATGAATGATTTTTATTTTCCACCTTTGCCTGTTTTTCGGAGTATTCCTGGTCCTATATTTGATACAAGGTTTCCAGATATTTCCTTTAATTCAAGAATGTCGGACCCTTTTTCACAAATAAATATTCCTGAGCCCACTATTCACACCAGGATGCAGGACCCATGGATTGACAGGAACACGTACAAACAAACACACCGTAAACAAGATGTATTCACGCCTAGATGGTACTATCCGGCCTTCAACCCATTTGTGAATTTTTGGTGATAGTTTTGAAATAAATCGTCATATGCCAGTTTAGTTTTATTTAAAAATTCTATTATGCATACGGTATACTGAAGTACCTTTATGAATTTTACTTCGTTCGTTTCCAGTGCTCTATTTGTTTACTCTACAAAAAGTTTGTCCGACGACTGCGTCACAAAATAAGTGTACATATTTCCACTAAGATTATTACTCACAAATACCTTTATTTCATCGCAACGAGCGCTTTTTTTACGGCTCAAGTGATATGAAGGCAGTTTATTATGTTAAAAATTTTCAACGTTGAACATTTAGAATTACTAATAAAAAAGAACCGTTAACAAAAATGTATAAATATTCATATAAAATTCCTTAAAAGGTATTTTACCGATTACCTATTTTAAAAGTATTTTAAAATTATCTTTAAAACTAGTCCTCTTGAAACCGTTAGGATGTTGGCAAAATTCTAGTGGTCCGCCAATACGTGCGGAGGCGGCAGCCGCCGGTATAGTCCTACTTTTTTTTAATTTTTAGTAGGTGAAGCCACAGACTACCCTGTTCCATGCTACGAATAACGGTTAAGTACCTACATTTATTCCCGCCCTTATAAAGTAATAGGCTGTTGATGAATGTTACATATATGGGGTTTGGGTTTTATGAATATAAGTATGTGCTCTGTTCTTTCAATAACAACTTACAGGCCCAACCCTGGTTTCGCGCGGTCGGTAAGTATAGTTTTATAATTTTGAACACCCTGCTCTTAGGAATAATTCTTGTAGTGCATGTTTCTAAAGTCACCCACAAACATTCAATTTCACGGACACAAAGTACACTCAGACTCAGAACAACCATTTGTGGATCTCACAAAGAGTTATCCTGTGTGGGAATCGAACCCACAACACTCGGGCGAGAGGGGAGGCTGGTATCTAAACCACTCCGCCATCTGTGCAGGGTGTGCAGTTACCCACCGAAGGAATGTAACATAGTTCCAGTGGCCCGCCAATAAAGACGGAGAGACGGCACACGGCAGGTTACTTTAGTGGGTGAAGGCCCCATACTACCCTGTTCGTTGCCCCGAACGACGGGGTGTGCGGTTAGGAACATTTATTCCCGCCTAAAAAAAAAAAAAAGAGTGTGCGTTTTCTAAAAGTTTTCCGGACGTGTTCATAATATGAGCACATTACCATAGTGTCTTTATAATAAAATATAGCTGGGGCTTAGGACGGCTTAGGTCTGGAGAAGTTTTGTGGCGACATGAAAGAAAGAAAGAAAGAAAGATAACTTTATTTTCATACCACATAAAAATTGGTAAAAACTAGGAAATAAACACAAAAAGTAAAACAAATGCCTTATACCAACTAACAAAAAAAAAAATGAAAAAATTATGTGGCAGAAAAAAGGGCATTGCTCAGCATGCAGCAATGTAGTTTCACATTGCAATGCCGATTTTCAGCAATGTCCCGTTGCCGACACCTGACGTCTGCACGTCCAGTGGTTAAAAGAACAATAACAAAACATATAAAAAAAAAATAGCATCACGCCTGCACTCCCCGAAGGGGTAGGCAGAGGTGTATTACTACATCCAATTAAATAATTTAATAGTGAAATATAACTAGACTAAAAACAAAAAAGAAAAATACAATGAACTACATACTACTTAACAAAAGTCTGAATTATATCACATAAATAAGCAGACAACAATAATAACAGACAGAAAAAAAAAAATTAAAGAAATTCAAGCAACCATAAAACAACATACTCAACAACCCAATCAAATATAACATACTCAAATACAATCATATCTATATTTAGCCTATGCACTATGCAAATGCATGCCCCAGAATAAGGAAACATACAGAATAATGCTCAATACATCAATACTCAAAGTCAAAGTCACAGAGTACATTTTAAAAGTGAAAACACATGACTCGTCTTGTCGTTAGTAATTTAATAAATATCACATATTTTGTCGTTAACCTTTTTGTCAGTACAAGAGCAGGATGTGGTTAAAATTTCTTTATTGTCTGGACTAAAAGCATTATACAGAAAGATCATAAATGCCAACTTTAAAATATGGTATTATGTTGAGCATTTACATTGACAGCTCCAGCAAATTTTGACCGCAAATCATAGCGCACATGGCTTTGTACGCAAATATATTAAGCTTTTCGTGTGGTGAAGGACTAAGAATACAAGTGTCTGCCTACATTCCCACGGGTGACGTACGAGGCAACTTTATTTTTTAAGGTGGGCAATACTATATCACACCCTGCTGCCCGAGGAAACAACGGGGAGTGTGGTGCTCTCACTCCGTAAAAACCCACCTTGCGCCCTCACCCGTCCTTACTTCGGCGGATCACGAGTACCGTGTTGTATCAACCTTATTCACAAGCGGCAGCGCCTTCGGGCACTCTCCCTTGTGTGACTGGTAATTGGGGTTACTATCAAGTGGGAGTACTCACTTGTTATCGGCTCAAAGCGGGTCCGTACCACAGTCTTCTGTTTTCCTTCTGAGAAATGAAATGGTGAGCAGCAGCTAGGCAGGTGAGCCGTCGCTCATCTACCACCACAATTAAAAAAGCACACTCTACATCGATGTATTTTCCCTCAGCAGATATTTGAACATTGCTCCCACAGATATTTTTTTCCGTGTGGTGACGGACTAAGAATAGAAGTGTCACCACCCCATTCTTTCCCACGGGTGTCGTATGAGGCGACTAAGAGAAGTAAGCAATTATCATCCATTGCATGACTGGTTGTAGGGTACCGAGTGGGAGTACTTACTTGGTATCGGGCCCGAGCGGGTTAGTACCACCATCTCCAGTGTGACCGGCCATGAAGCACATCGTTGGGTTTTGGCTATAGCAGGAGATAGCCGTTTATTCTTTAATTTCATATTGATGAAATGAAATGGTGAGCAGCGGCATGACAATACTCTCAGTATAGTTGAGTCCATGAGCAACTGTTATCATTTACCATCAGATGGACCGTGGCTCGTCTGCCACTACAGCAATAAATAAAATAAAATAAAAAAGAGATATTTTATTTTAATACAATCCAAACCGAACCGTACCGGAGTTTCGGTCCGGTACTCTCAGTATAGTTGAGTCCATGAGCGACTGTTACCATTTACCATCAGATGGACCGTGGCTCGTCTGCCACTACAGCAATAAATAAAAAAAAATAAAAAAAAGATATTTTATTTCAATACAATCCAAACCGAACCGTACCGGAGTTTCGGATGATGAATAGAGGTCCTAACGTTTAACGAATGAATTGGCGCGTCATTTGGTAGATATTATCATACTGTGGGCGGGTTTGTCTACAACTGTTATATCTACTATTATTCTTAACCCGTTAGTCACATATGTTACAAGTAAATAAATGAGTGGGCACACTCGTGTGGGTTTCTACTGTGGTTATGTGACCTAGTTGTGAAGATAGTATAGTTATCACAAAATACGCATTTTACGGTTTCTTTTTCTTTATCACTACTATTATAGGTATGACCTAATAAAATCCTTAAAGCTGTAAGTTATTTTGTGATTTAGATCCTAATACGTCAATGATCCTAAATAAACTTTTTTAAATATTATAAGTCAAGGTTTTATTAACAAATCGTCCATTCTTTATTAGTAAATTAGCTTATGCAAAATACGCCTGTAATTTAAATGTGTTCTACACAAAAATAATCTCAAGACAAAAATTATCGCTATCTTACAGGAACCGTTACAGGTCCGTGTGGTGACGGACTAAGAATACATGTGTCACCACCCCATTCTTTCCCACGGGTGTCGTATGAGGTGACTAAGGGAAGTAAGCAATTATCATCCAATGCATGACTGGTGGTAGGGCTAGGTACCAAGTGGGAGTACTCACTTGGTATGGTTGGTACCACCATCTCCCGTGTGACCGGCCATGAAGCACATCGTTGCGTTTTGGCTGTAGCAGGAGATAGCCGTTTATTTTTTCATTTCATATCGGTGAAATGAAATGGTGAGCAGCGGCTTGACAATACTTTCGGTATAGTTGAGTCCATGAGCGACGGTTACCATTTACCATCAGATGGGCCGTGGCTCGTCTGCCACATGCAATAAAAAAAAAAAGAAACCCTCGATTTTCCGACATAAACGGTAACCTATGTACTTCTCTGTTCCGAGTTCTCTGTAACACACTTTCACATATTTTATAATCGCTGTGGGTTATTTTCACGTTCATAATATCGAAATATAAATATATTTCTTAAATATCGAATATATTTCTGGAGCCGCTACTTTTTAGGGTTCCGTACCCGAAGGGTCAAAACGGGACCCTATTACTAAGACTTCGCTGTCTGTCTGTCTGTCCGTCCGTCGGTCACCAGCCTGTATCTCAAGAACGGCGATAGCTGGACAGTTGAAATTTTCACAAATGATGTATTTATATCGCCGCTATAGCAACAAATATTAAAAACAAAAAAATAATAATATTTAAGGGGGGCTTCCATACAACGTCTGTCTGTCCGTCCGTCTGTGACTAGGCTGTATCCCAAGAACGGCGATAGCTAGACAGATGAAATTTTCACAAATGATGTATTTCTGTTGCTGCTATAACAACAAATACTAAAAACAAAAAAAAAAACAATATTTAAGGGGGCCTCCCATACACATACGTGTTTCTTTACTCGTTTTTGCTCGATATTGATAACTAGTTAAACGCTTGAAATATTCACAGAATATTTAGTTATATATTCACTTTAAAAATAAATAAATTAATTAAAATAAAACAAATATTTAAGGGGGGCTCCCATACACAAACGTGTTTCTTTACTCATTTTTGCTCTGTCTGTCCGTCCGTCTGTCACTAGACTGTATCTCAAGAACGGCGATAGCTAGATAGTTGAAATTTTCACAAATGATGTATTTCTGTTGCCGCTATAACAACAGATACTAAATAAAAACAAAATAAAACAAATATTTAAGGGGTCCCATACAACAAACGTGATTTTTGCCCTTTTTGTTGTTTTATTCGTCCATAGTTTTTAACATTGCTACAATTTTATTAAATTTATAAGTTAGCATAATAGCCGTATTTTCTACCAAGTTACTGACATCTGGATCTTTGAGGCAAGGGTAATGAAAATCAAGTTTAAACCAGAGGTCAATTAAAATCACTGAGCCTCTATACAACTATCGAAGTGTTAATGGCAACTAGGACTAATGGCTTAACGTACTTTACGAGGCTTTCTAGATCAATGGTACGGAACCCTTCATGCGCTAGTCCGACTCGCACTTGGCCGGTTTATTTATTCTACTCTTTATAGCAGCCAAACTAACGTTTGGGTAGGATGTTTGGCAGGCTCATCTAGCTATTAAGTACCTAGTTAATAAGGGTTTAAATGGAAAATTTTATCAAATGAGTATTTTTCCGCAAAAACTATAATTCTTGCACTTTTTTACGGACATGCTTTGTAGATATCGGTAAATGTTTAACGACTCTAAAAATCCGGTTTTTACTAGAACTTATAGTGTAGTGAGTACTGGCAGTGTAATCATGTTCAGCATTAAATAAAAATAAATCGTATTTGATCTAGATTATACGAGTAGATCCATAAAGAGTTCGTTGGCCCGCGGTGCAGCTTCGGAATGACATCCTACAACATGCATGATCATAAATTATTTGTGAATAAGGAAAAAGAGATTTTTAGTAGGAGCGGGAATCGAACCCGCGTCTTTTTCAATCCGGGGAAGTGCTCTAAGCCACTAAGCTATCCTACTGATCTTTCGATCATCCCAAATTCCTCATCACATTTGTGTTACGACTTTTTCTTTATTCACAAATAATTTATACTTAAAAAAAAGTAGCGGAGCATGTCAATTGCTAAAAAATATAGATCTAAAATGCATGATCATATTAAAAAAATAAATAAATATTCATTATTTCGAATAGTTCTCTATGCAATTCGAAATCAATCCATTTGCCAGTATCACATAATTATAAAAACTATCAAATAAGTATTCATATATTTTTTTTTATAAATCGACAAGACACTTGTATATCTGTTTCGTTAATCTTCTTTAATCGTGGTTCGAACACATAGAGAGGATCTCTATGTATTCGAACCACCTAAGCATTTCTTTCTCTATTTTTGTCACTACATCTTTTTTCACACCACAGCATTCTCGTATCACACTACATGGCAGAAGAAGCATGAATGCTTCTTCTGCCATGCCCAATATTCACTACCATACAAAAGTATAAGGACCTATGCACAGCCAGTCGTGCCTTTTTAAACATTTTCTTCATAAAGCGCATGGCTATATGAACAGCCAGAAAGTGCCACATAAATGATGTAGTTTAGAAATCGGCCTCCCATGCCAGGTGGTGCGAGAATGTCGATGAAAATCATAAAGCCATGCAGTGAACATAAATGATGTGGTTAATCGAAAATAAGTCACGAGCAGGATTTGAAACTGCATCTCCTGGATACCGTCCAGATGCTTTGCCAATTCAGCCATAGTGACAATTGTTCGGGACTGCTAATCTCGATAACACATTCATACTTAACGTCTTGGGTGACGCTTTATTGTCGATTTCACATTTTTCACTTTGTGTTTAATGTATAGTGCTAAGCATGTCAAATGCTAAAAATATATATAAAAATATCTAAGTATGCCTATAAAATATTCATCTCATCAATATCTTTAGAAATCATTTTTAATTTAAGATTAACTAACTAACTAACCAACTTAATTTCACGCCATTTCCCTTGCAGGGTAGGCAAAGAGAACAGAGTTCCAAGAGGCTCTATTCTTGCATACATCTCTCGTTTACTCAACATTCATAACTCTCTTGATTTTTTTGGAAACAAATATGCTTCTTTCCCCAACTCAATATGGATTTAGACATCGTAGGTCAACAAATGATGCAGTCCATGAACTTCTTCATACGGTTGTAACCGATCTGGACCACAAAAAGAAATCCTTGGTGGTGTTCTTAGATATGGTAAAAGCCTTCGACACTGTCTCTGTTCCACTCCTTCTAAGAAAACTTGAAACAGTTGGCGTTAGGGGCATACCTTTAAAATTATTGGAGGATTATTTGACTGGGCGAAAGCAGAGGGTTAAGATAGATCATAGGCTAAGCAACGAGTTGACAGTTAATTATGGAGTACCGCAAGGTAACATACTGGGAACAACCCTGTTCTTGGTCTACATCAATAACCTGTGTCAACTCCAGCTGCTCAAAGGAAAAAATATTACCTTTGCTGACGATACTGCCCTTCTTTTCAGTGGTGATAACTGGGAAGAGGTTTTCCACTACGTTCAGATTGGTTTCGGCAGAGTAACGAACTGGCTCCACAGTAATGTGCTGACCTTAAATGTCTCCAAAACAAAATATTTGACGTTTGCCCATAAAAAGAACCTGTTGCACCCGGTGTCAAATACCATCACGGCTCATTGTTGCAAATCTAGCCAGTCTGCCTGCACCTGTCCTGCCTGCTTAAATACCTTGTTATTATAATTGATCAGACTCTCTCTTTCAAATCACACATAGAGATCTTAGTGACCCGGCTGCGTAAAGTAATCTACATTTTTAAAAACTTAAGAGACATAGCAAATCGAGCTACCATTAAAATGGTGTACAATGCATTGTGTGAATCATTTATTGAATCATCAATATTGCATCATATCATGGGGTGGAGCTGCTAAACCCACCTCTTAGAGGTCGAGAGGACCCAGCGCGCAATCTTAAAGGTTTGTGCTGGCCTTCCATTCCGTTTTCCTACAGTTGATCTCTATAATAAATGGGATGTCCTAACAGTCAGACAAACATTCATCTTACAGACAGTACTTAAACAACATTCCATGATCCAATATAACCCAGAGTTATTTAAGGACAAGCGCCGTAAAGACAATGTTTGCGAGAAACAGACCGACCCTAAGAACAGCTGCATCCAATAGATTCTTTGCGTCAGTCGGCCCTTACCTTTACAACAAATTAAACCGTATTTTAAAAATCTACCCATTACACACAAATCAATGTAAAGCTATAATCACTCAGTACCTTAAAACCCTTGACTATGGGACAACCGAACGTATTTTGATTCCACCCAAATAGTATATAAATAATAATATCAATTACCTTCTTCCCTTAATAACTGAATTCAACATCCTCATTCAACTTGTCTCCTAATCTTGCTCCTTACACTCACATCACAAAGCACTTAATCAATACTTACTCTCATTACACCGAACATACCCCACTCCATATTTACGCTAAACCTCTCAAAGCTTCTGGAATACGTACCTAGTTAATATAAAATTAAATAAAATAAAGAAAAAAAATGCCTACCTTACAACATTGTTACCTCGTGCATTCCAAATTTGCTCATTTTTCTACATATTATTCACCTTAATTAAATGCGGAGGAGGAGGAGGAGGCCCTGGTGACCTGTAATTCAGGTGGTGTAATTACACAAACCTACTTCAGGCATCAGTCTCTGACATAGTTAGTAGCATAATATATGTTGCGTTATTGTCCTAATAGATTAAGGTAACTATTGTGTCGAGAAATAAAAAATATTATTATTATCTCTTTATTTACATATATCTTACAAATAAATACATTTTTAAATATATGTATTATGAAAAATAATAAAATATTTAAAAATATAAAAAGTGTGTAGACCCACCGGCAGCGGGCACAAGGGCCAAACTGCCAGTGATTAGGGCCCCAGAGACAGGAACTTCCTCACGATGCGTGCCGTGTCCAGAAGTACCGCTTTCTGTATCAAACCCTTGATCCAAAATCCAGGTCGAGGCTCTTGGCTATGAGTCCGTTAACTGAAACCACTATCGGCACAATGATTGCTGAATCTAAGTACATCCCACATCTCAACAATCTCGTGAGCCAAGTCCAGATACTTTATCTGTTTATCTTTCAGGGCCTTTACAAGATTCTCGTCATGTGGGATGGTGATATCAACTATCATTGCCCGGCGCTCAGATCGATCAACCAACACAATATCAGGTTTGTTGGCCACAACAGTCCTGTCCGTGATAATTGATTGATCCCAATAAAGTGTGATGCGACCATTTTCGAGAACTGGCTCAGCTACATACCTGTAGTAAGGCACCTCTACGTCCACAAGGCTGTATTTCAGAGCAAGTTGTTGGTGGATGATCCTGGCCACTTGGTTTTGCCTGTGCAAATACTCGTCAGCGATTGCACAGACAAAACCTTCGGTTTCCCCAAATAGGTTACCGAAACGTAGCCAGGCCACGGAAGCCATGAAATCTACGTCCGGCCCATGTAAGGCCCGGTAAAACCTTCCGTGGAGTTCCTTGCTCGGCCAAATACTCTCTTTCATACCTACACGCTCTCTTACATCATTGTTACAAATGCAGTCCGAACCACCGGAGCATTCCCTGTCGCATCTTTACACCAATACTCTCTTTCATACCTACTCACTCTCTTACGTCATTGTTAAAAATGCAGTCAGTCAGCCTCACTCCACAGATTCTCCGCAGAGATCGCATTTCGACCGCATTGATTTTACTCTCATGCTCCTTTTTACATACCCAACTCTCGCTTCCATATAATAACGTTGGGACAAGCACTGCGTTGTGTATTGCGACACGTGTCTTCTGGCTGAGGTGTGGCTGATTTAAGATTATTTACAAATAAACAACAATACACAAAGATCGACAGCGTTAAACACTCAGAATGAACAACTAAATATCTTTGAATGAAATAAAATATTCGTACCACCTACTATCGAACCGAACATTACCCACGATATGTTAGCAATTTTTGTGATATGGAGCTAGCACTTGTGTTCTAAATCTGTTGGAGTGTCCCTTAAATCTCTGCGCCCAGAGCTTCAATTGAATTTTATACTAAGTGTGGATTTTAAGTACGAAAAGTGTTCCTAAAACCACTTTATATGTTTTTGTTTTATAACAAAGTTGTTAAAAGCGACTGTAAAAGTCACACTCCCACTCACTTAAAGGTTATGCAATTAAATGTGGTATTATTCTGCAAAAAGTGCGACTTTTTTTAAGGAGGGCAAAAATATTCTTCTGCACATCCCGCAGTGGTGACAACCTTTTTTTTTTGTTAAGACAGGAAAAAATGTTCCTAACCGCACAGCCCGTCGTTCGGGGCAACGAACAGGGCAGTGTGGGGCCCTCACCCACTAAAGAAACCCGCGGTCTGCCGTCTCTCCGCCTTTACGGGCGGGCCACCGGAACCATATTACATTCATTCAGTGGTAGTGGTGACAGCCTGGGGTCATCTCCCTGCTAGCGATCGTGTGCGGGTATTTGCCGAAGCAACCGCAAAAATTACGACTAGTGCAACTTAGTCGTTGAGGTTAGTCAAAATAATATCTAGTATTTTCTTAAGTGTGATGCGCGCAAAGTTCCGTTAACTGTGTTTATTTATTTTTGTAATGACTAAGAGTGTGGTAAACAAGCACCTTTAAGTAAGTGATTACCGTAGCCTGTTAATAGATGCTAGAAGCACCAGAAGCCTCACTCGCATGTTGCCAACTCCAAGGAAAGGAATAAGAGGTGGAAGGGAAGAACAAAAAGGAAAAGATGAAGAGGTGGACTTAAGCTTTAAGAACTCTCAGTCACCATGCGACACACAACAGAAATAATTGTTTCACACCATTAAGTTATACAACTTTAAATCGATGTGTTTCACGCTGACTGTGAGAGTGTGGTACCTACTTCCTTCATCGAGACAGCCTGTTGTTGGGAGAAGCATAGTTCTACTACTAGGAAATTTATTTAAAATTAAAAAATAGCGTGCGATGATTGGAATAGTCGTTTTATCACTGTCAGCGGTCAATTTTGTCTAAAATGTATTACAATTATCCACTACGCTGCAGCGGTTTATTAGAAGACGACGTATTTGGAATGTCTAATCTGGTTCTGAAATCTATATATATTTACATTAAACGGAGCGTATCCCATTTCTCTAATATATACTCGTAATATTAGCTTTATTATGCAAGTTTTTACATTTAGCCATCGGCTCGCAGTAAGACCGAGAACTGTTAGGACATATGTGTCAAGTTAAAGCTGAGATACCAAAAGGCATATAGTTCTGGCTTTTCAAAATTACGTTTACCGATTGAGGAAATTATCACGATGGATTCTGCGCGTCTCTAATAATTTATTGGTGGCTTGTAATGTCTGCCATACTGTATTTCGTCAGCATGGTATTAGATTTAGAACAACGTCGTGTTTTTGAAAATATTGCAGAATATAGCTTCGCGTATGAGCAGTGACAGACCGTCGCCTGCGTTCGCGCAGTATCCGTTACACAGGCGCCACGATGCGAACCCTACAATTATTTTTGCTCGTCACCACATTCTACTTCATCAGTGCTGCTCCATCGCAGTCCAAAATTCAGGCCGGACAGACACCGACTAATGGTGAGTCTTTTGAAAGATATTCAAAACAGTATCTAATGTATTTGTCAGTGTACAAGTATTAATTTAAATGCGTCGCACGTAACATACGTTAGAGCGTAGTACAGTGACTATATATAAACTTGAATGCTTCTGTTTAGATTTACTTACTACAATATTGATTTAAAGTTACTATTATTTATACCTTGATTGGTACCTATACCTTAAACACAGTGCGCAGTTGGTGGTACCTTGAACACAGTGCGAAATTATGAAATCGAAAAGAATAGCCACGAGGCACTAATTTTCGAATTTACATTTTTACACGTTGCGTTTATTTATATAGCTAACTAAGTATGTCAAATACTTTAAAAATATATAAAAATAATGATATTTTACCTTTGTTGATTCTTATTGCATATGGTTTGCGCTAGCCTAGGATTAATAGATTGATCCGATTTAAAAAAAAATACTACATTCGAACCACTGTTTCTGCTTTTATCTACCTATACTCTATCCTCATTAAAGACTAGCGGCTGCCCGTGGCTTTGTTTGCGTGGACCTTAAAAATTGTGTCACTATAATATAAGTACTTCACCCTATTTGATTTTCATTGATTATCTCTATGCAAAACTAGCTATCGCACAGAAACCTAACATTTTTCCAGAATATTCTGTGTTAATCCAGGTAATATACCTAATATCATCCTAACCTGTTCAGGCGTTTTTGCGTGGTGAATAATACATATTCGAATACCCAAACCTTTTCATATAGGTATTGTAGAAGTAGTACGATTGCTTTCTTCTTAATGTGAAGGAAATATTCGGATGAAACATGTAACTAAACGAGCTCGTTTAATTGATCAACATCCTTACTTTTTTATACTGCATGGTTGGCAAACAAGCATAAACATAGCTCCCAGAAGTCGTCGGCAACGTCGAGGGTCTGCTAGGCTTTCTGGTGATGCTGGGTTGGCAAGAGTTGTGCTATCAACCAGTCACGCAAAATAGGCGCACTTACGACATCGAGTTGCGGAACAATAAGCCCGCGTTTACAATACAATACAAATACTACATGATTGGCAAACAAGCATACAACCACCAGGTAAGCGGTTACCGTAACCTATAGACGCTAGCAACACCAAGAGGCATTATCGCACGTCGCTAACTTCAAGGAGATGATGAAAAGGATGTATAAAAAGGAGAGGATAAGTTCAATACTAAGGTGAGAATAGGAAGTATAATAATTGTAGGATATAAAAAATAATAAAGAGAGGATAGGGAGGGTTTTATTTTAGGCCGCTGGCGCTCTCACTAACCATACGAAACACAACGATAGGAATACCTACCGCTGTTTTATGCTGATCTTTTGTGACCCCGATCGAGCCGGTCCATTCATGCTGGGATAAGCACGGCCCTACCACTAATATATATATTTATAAACGCGAAAAATAAATTAGTTACGCTTTCAGGCCGTAACTACACACTACGCTACTTTTTATCCCGGTAAAATGGACGGCTCATGTGGATAGCTATTCTTACATAATGAATCGACTATAGAGTGAAGTATTCTAAAGTCGCGAGCAGAGTCTAGTATCAAACAGTGGATACGACAATTTAGTAAAAAATTTAGATTCTCTCACTCAGAACAAAAATTTATGAATCGAACCCTCAACACTCGGGTAGGTAGCGAATATCTATACCAATCCGTATTCACCTGTTCAGCCAATGGTAGATATTATTTCTAAGTTAACGCCTGATGCTTGATTTGTTGATGACAGTAGTTGTGAGCGACTTTTCTTAGGTAAGACCAACTAGTGACAGGATTTGTTATCAAGTGAGAGTAATGTAGTTGCCTCACCCAAACGGGTTAGTACGATTGTTTTCTCTCTTTTAACAACAGTGAGATGTTTTAGTTTATACAGAGAAAGTAAAGGATTTTTGATCTAGTTGCGAAGAAATCACTTTATATCATAATACCCATAACCCGTTGTCCTAGGTTAGAGACGCGACGCGACGCGACTTATTGCGATAATACTTTAATCGCGTTTCGTCGCATTAATATTAGGCGACAACGTAGATCCACCGAAGGAATGTAACATGGTTCCAGTGGCCCGCCAACAAAGGCGGAGAGACGGCACACGGCGGGTTTCTTTAGTGGGTGAGGGCCTCACACTACCCTGTTCGTTGCCCCGAACGACGGGGTGTGCGGTTAGGAACATTTTTTCCCGCCTTAACAAAAAAAAAAAAAGGCGACAACGTAGACCATAACTACATAAAACCTCTATTTAATATTTACGCGTCGCGTCGTATTATATTACCGCGTTCGGGGGTAAGCCGGGTAAGCTGGCTAAACGTTTATAGACCAAAATAATGTAAGTACCTAATATTGTAGAGAGTTTCATGAAATGGCCGACCGCAACATGAAGTGACCACAACAGTATCTGTCAAACAGGCGCGAATCTATTGTATGTAATATATCATTACATACAAAAGATTCACGTCTGTTTTTTGAAAGAGGGATAGGCAGAGACAACGGGTTGCCACTTGTTATAAAATGACTTCCCGTTGCCAAAATTTACCCCCGTGGGAAAGAAACGTGATGGGTGGCGAGTCAAATTTTCATATTAACCCTTTAAATGTTTACTCATTACCGTAAACTGATATTTCAGTATTAATAAATAACATTAATTTCTAGATGGTGTTGGTATGTATAAACCATAGATATAGTATATACTGTAAGTATATGTCAGTATAAGTATACTATATCTATGGTATAAACAGTGTCATGCAAGATCACAAAGTACGAAAATGTGAAATCAAAAATGATAGCCACGAACAGTTCCTTTTCGCACTTTGTGTTCATTTATACAGCCAAATGTGTCACGATGGCTTAATTGACAAAGCGTCTGGCGCGGTTATCCAGGAGACGCAGGTTCAAATCCTACTCGTGGCTATGGTATGTCAAATGGTTAAAATATATGAAAATAATGACGAAAGTACGGCTACCGATGCTGTGGACACTAACAACTTCAGGGGCCTCTCGCGTGTTACCAAAGTAAATGACATATTAAACGAGACCTCAGATGGTTAGATACCATTCCGTGCTAATAGGACTATTGCACAACTATTGTTTGGCTGAATGACATATTCTCATACTTAACAATGCTTCCATTGACTGACACGTATGTTGCCTTCAAATCGAGTTTACAATGATGCGGAGTGAAAGGCATTCGATTATTGTTTGATTTTCTTAACACACTTTTATTAACACAATCTAAAAATATCTGGGGCGGATCGGCGGACAATAGCTAGTAATTTATAAATGCTATCTCTACTCTCATTACCTATACAGTAATTACGAATAAAAATTCTTAATTCATTCAATTTCAGATGCAGAAGGCAAGCCGTATATTGAAGAAGTGACCGTAGAATCGGTGTTACAAGTCCGCGTGCCAGGAAAGACGAGTCGGCTAACCCGTACCAATGCACACGACAGTCTGCGAGACGGAACTAGAGTCGAAGCGAGGCATTAATATTAGGATACAATTAATTTTTAATAAATAATAACATATACCTTACCTAGATAATACATATTTACTAAACACGGACAGACGCTAGAACCTTATCTTTTATTTCTCTAATATACTATATGTAACTACAGTAGTCACAACGGATCTTTGTGTCTCTGAAGTTGGCTGCAAGACGTTGCGCAGTAGCCAATTTTT
This sequence comes from Leucoma salicis, assembly GCA_948253155.1. NCBI lineage: Eukaryota > Metazoa > Arthropoda > Insecta > Lepidoptera > Erebidae > Leucoma > Leucoma salicis. The sequence goes on along the minus strand of OX411804.1, from coordinate 27,337,142 downwards.
TCATTCACGCAAGGGATGTGCGTCTTACACAGTTTACATCAATCGAAAATTTCGATATAATTTAACAATTTGTAATCGATATAGAAGAGCGCTCATAATTTTTAATACGATCGATAATCCATATTAGTTGAAAACGTAATGATCCTATTCGATTGTTTTATTAATCGAGTAATAACATTTGAATTGGTCAGCAATAATCGTATGATTCCGGCGCAAGTCCCACTTCTAGATTGCTTTGTGCCTTTTTATTTATTAAGGCGGGGTAAAGTATTCCTAAACGCACACCCCGTCGTTCGGGGCAACGAACAGGGTAGCGTGGGGCCCTCACCCACTAAAGAAACCCGTCGTGTGCCGTCTCTCCGCCTTTATTGGCGGGCCATCGGAACCATATTACATTCCTTCAGTGCTTTGTGTCTAACTTCAGAGACAGAAAGATCCTTTGTAACTACTATAGTTTATTCCCAAAAGCTAGCCACTAATCTAATCTAAATACCTCATCCTCTGGGATAAAAATTTATCTCTACACAAAAGTAGCTTTTCTACATAAACTAAATTTTTCCAGGATGAGCAGTAGACTATGTTCTTCTCGGTAAAGCAGTTACGGTGTCAAGAGGTAACAACCAAACTCACTTTCACATGTATAACTAGTAAGCCCGATTGCGCGTTGCTGTGGCTTAAATTTGTAGGATACCCCATTAGAGCTATTAATTTTTTGGGGTAAAAAGTAGCCGTGTGTTTTTCTGTAAATCGATATAGGTATTCATGACGATAGAATGAACGGTGTGGCATTGCATTAGATACGACCAAATAAGCATTGATTTTTTTATTAGGGACTAGTCTATTAACAAAAACTATTTTATTAGGTAACACAAAGTGAAAATGTGTAATCTAAAATAACTATACTTCCGACAGATGGCGCAGGCGTCACCCAAGACGTTAATAATTAATGTGTTATCGAAATTAACAATCCCGAGTGATTGTCACGATAGAGGAATTGGCAAAGCATCTGTACGGTATCCAGGAGATGCAGGTTCAAATCCCGCTCGTGACTGTTATTCTCGATTTCACATTTTCGCACTTTGTGTTAATTTATATGGCTATAGCATGTCAAATACTAAAAAAATATATAAAAACATAAAAAAAAACTATTTTAGGTCATATAGGTATATCTGGTCCCCATATAGTAGCGGGATAAGAAAGAAAGAATGAAAGAAAAACATTTATTTTGGTTTCTACAATAGCATAACTTGAATTTAATAAACACTGATAAAACGTAGATATACCATCACATTTCCTTATAACAGTTTAGCCATTAGGTCTATATGCCAAAAATAAATATCCTACGGGAACTATTCAGTATAAATGGTATCCTATAACTATGATCCTATCCTGTCTCATCTATCAACTTACTAAATTTCACACACAACACCATTCAGACGTTTAAGCGTGATTAACAGACATACTCGTACAACTGAATACCTATCTATATATCTTCATAATCTTTCACATTTCTGCGCTGAAGTACTTAACTATAGCAAAAAACATATGGGCGTAGCAATAGTTAAAACTTTGTTATTTTCCTTAAACTCATTTAAGTTCTTCATAAATCATCATAGTAACTGACATCCGTTCTATGTACACCTATAGAATATATACATATACAATTATCCACTAAATATTTTTATTAGATTGTATAGTAACGCCAGTGCGTGACTGATGTCGCTAGAAGAATATACGTATCAAAAGAACTATCAAGGCTTTATAAATCATAGTGAAGGTATATTATAAAATATGTATAATATATATATATATATATTTATATAATGGCCACTCGATATCTGCTAATGACTTATTAAGTATATTTCTTCTTCACAGGTAACTTTAAGTCATCAAACAAGTCACAGTCGTAGTCATATATATACATATTCATATAAAATTAGTCATAGCCAAGTCAAAGTCATGCCCACGGAGTACGGAAAAATACTCCGTGGTCATGCCTCAGTAAAGTGGTGGCGACTTTACTGGAAGCTTCATTGGAATTTTGGAGGAAACACGAAAATACACGTTACGCCGCATTATATTTTTGCAAACAATGTACGGTACCTAATTTTGTGGTCTGTTATAAGTACCATCAAGGAGGCCACACTATTGACTACAGTTATTAGTCTTGTGGGAATAATAGTATTTCCCACTCAACCTCCGTACTAAAATGTAGTCAAACGAAACTCTTTGTTGTGATTTTGAATTATGATGTTCTGACAATATTAGAAACATTTATTAATGTCAAGATTTAAAATTATAAAAATGTGGATGTCATATATCGACTAAGATATATATTAACACTTTTGCTCAGTATTTTAGGAAGGAAGCATCTGATCTTCCATAGCGACCCTTAAGGTTCCTCACTCTTTGATGTCACAGTGTTTCTTGATACTTATATAAAGTTTCCCAGTACTTATGATATAATGTTGGTGTGCTATCTATTAAAGTTTTGCAGTTCAGTTTAACACGTTGGTTCCATTACGAGATCTATCAGATCTCTTGCAGGACTTTAGTATTGTGCGTTGACTATAATCGTGTTGTTTCGCTCCTTGCCTCCCGCTCTAACGTGGAAAGTTCTTTAAGTATGAGTAAGACAAATATACATATTTGCTTCCTACTTAAAGGTAAATTTAAGAACATAAAATAAAAAATTAGAGATGGATTAGGTCCCTAACGCATAGTAGTATAATTATATTCATTACTTGCGTTAGGAGACATGTCGATACTCGTGGAATCGTACGCCTCGTAGACGCAGGAGAGGGAGGATGGGCGGCGCGGGCGCTGCGTGACTCGATTTAGTGTTGTCCTAGCATCGACGTGGGAGGTTATTATATTATTATAACAAAAACGTTGCTATGGTAAACTTACAAGAAACCTTTGAAATCCACTTTTAATGTATGAACAATACAGGTGTTCCATGGCAATATATTATAATATATAGGTTGGAATTAAATTCACGTCCTTTTTTGAAATAGGGAGTACCTACAGAAGCGATAACTGAACACATTCTGAATATTTAAATTCAAAATATATTTAAAAAATTAAGTTTGTTGCTGATAGTCTGTTATTCTGCGCTATGCCGCCATACAAAAGTTGAAAAAAAAAAAACTTTTAATTTTGACTTTTAAATATTCAGAACGTGTTTAGTTATTGCTTCTGTACTCCCCATTTCAAAAAAGGTCAATAATTTAACCATATATTTTTTTAAAGCAAGCAACAGCCCTCGAATAAAAATACACATAAGACACTCGAATAACTTTTCACTATCAGAAAAACTAATAAAATTAGATTCCATTGCATTTACTTCACTGACGCGGTTGAATGCTGTTTATTTAGAGGTATATAATGCATTTTATTACAGAATTCCCCGATAGAAGATGTACAAATCATATTTTCCAACGTGGCGACAAAAAAAGACGTTGTGTGGGTTGTTACGCCGCACATAAAACAGCACTGAAGCTTCTAAAAAAGCTAATAGAATTGTTACCATTTGCGTGCAATGCAAATAATCAATGTGCTTACCATGTTTTAATAAAAAACACTTTGCATAGTTTATAAATAAACTTCTTTAAAAACTTTTTCAATCGACAACTGAGATACTATTTTATTCCCATCACTATTTACTACACATATTCAACTATCTTCGGTTGCAGTACAAGATACAATCGATGTCTAGTATTTTTTTTTATTCTAATATCATAACTGCGTGCGAACCCAGCATAATATAGAGCAATAGGCTATCTTTGCCCCACAAAAACTTCAAAATATATGTCATTGGTTTTTTGGAAGATATAAATTATTTTCCAAACTGTATTTTTAGGAGACTGATTAGGTCTCAAACGCACCAAAGGGTAGGTTAGTTTCGAGATCTTTTAGGTCTCCAAAGCACCACCTGAAAGTTTTTTGAAAATTATGGCGCAGGGAACGTGATAAGTAGGTTTTTATAAGAGTGGTTGTATTGAAGTGTTTGTGAGAATGAGCAAGACGAAATAAACATCTGCTGAGTGAATCTGGAGTTGTAATTCTTTTGAACGCGCTGACGAGATATTGGGGCTCGACATATTAAGTGAGAAGGTGGTCGTATCAAGACCATAGCAACCCCCAAAGTCTCATAGCATTGACATGACAAATCTTCGAGTTCATTCTACATTGAACTATATCATTCAATATTATCATAATAGCGTTATTATTCTAAGATCATAATATTAAAGATACCATAATATTATAGATATCAGCTGATGGGCCGTGTGGGGCCGGCTTTAGAATTGTCCCACCCCTCTCTACCCACGGGAGTCGTAAGAGCCGACTGAAGGAATACCGGGGGAGTGGGCAGCAGCACTCCCTCGAGTATTAACAACATCTACTGCGATCGCCAACCCGCCTGCCAAGCGTGGCGATTACGGCATTATCCCCCATGACGGGACCGCTCGTTGTGGGGGAGGCCTATGTCCAGCAGTGGACGTTGAAAGGCTGGCGGATGGAATTTGTACTTTAAGAGTAGCCGAGCATATCAAGTGCTAAAAATATAGATCAAAATGTTTTTAGTATTATTCCAAACACATAAAATACTTGACCATGCTTGATTCTATATTTGATATTACTTAGACAAGTCCCATATAGTATCACATTTTATGAGTACTGTTTCACAAATTAGAGCATTAGTTGAACCGCGAGCCTTGAATTTTAAATCGAATCTGGCAAGCATGGTGCTGTTTTACAGATCTATAGTTTATATAATGATTATGTATTCAAGAATTGTACAACGCGCCATTTTTAAGGTTAGCCCTATGTATGCAGAGGGTGGAGTTTGTGAGTTCGTCGTCACATCCTGTGTTTATTATATCAAAGCCATCTTCCCACGAAGATCAGCATGAACAATGGTAGATACTGCTACTGTTGTGCTTCGTATGGTGAGTGAGAGCTCAAGGGCCCTCCCTATCCTCTCCTTATTATCTTTCCTATCCACCTCCAACCAATCCTCCTTGGAGATAGCGACGCGCGGGCGATGCCTCTGATGTTGCTAGCGTCTGTAGGCTACGATAACCGCTTACCATCAGATGAGCCATATGCCTGTTTGCCACCCACATAGTATATTAAAAAAAATATTAGCGGTATAAAATGTACAAGAATTTATGTCTTATTAGGAGTTATCAAACAGAAAAGTTTCATCAAAATCCGTTCAGTAATTTTTGGGAGAAGCCCGACCAAACAAACAGACAAAAATTATAAAAAAAAATATCTTATATTTTTTATTATTTTTGTGGGAAAAAAAGTACCTAACCGCATACCCCGTCGTTCGGGGCAACGAACAGGGTAGTGGGGCCCTCACTCGCTAAATAAACCCGCCGTGTGCCGTCTCTCCGCCTTTGTTGGCGGGCCATCGGAACCATATTACATTCGTTCAGTGGTTAGTAAATTAACCCTAGCTCAAACATACCAAATGTCTCATTATAATGGATTTACAACAACCACAGAGGTAGCCAAGTTAGCAACTTAAAGTTATTTCCCGGTCTCATCTGTCAGATCCGACAGGTTTAAGGCTGCTAGAATTCATGCTTGTGGACTAGTAACATAAATTGACAATTAATGAAAATTTATTTCTACAAATTAAGTTGTAATGACAGGTTTCGTTAACATTTTAAATATGAAAGTGTGCATGGTCAGATATTTTTTAGTTTAGTTGTCTGTTTTTTTTAATCAATGGCACAAAGATAAAAGCTTAAATGCGCTTAAATAAATAGCTCATCTTCTTCTTTTTTAATTATGGCAATCAGCCTAATTTATTGTTGCCTGTAGTTTCTTTCTTTCTCGCATCTTTCAGTAAGGTTGGTAAAATTAATTCTTCAAACAAGTCACTTTCAAAGTTTATCATGCCTCAGTAAAGTAGTGGCGACTTTACTAGAACCTTCTATGAGGGTTTGGAGTTTGGAGGAAAATACGTTTTGCCACGTTATACCACTTATGCATATACACAAATAGTTTATTAGTAAATTGCCACCAGTTTTACACAATAATACTTGATATAACACGAGCTTTGGAAAATAATGTAGAGTGATGACGTAATTCTTTCACGTTCCCGCCAAAAGTCCTCAACCTCATTTTATTAAGAAGTCATAATTTTTAAACATCTTACGAAAATTATCATTGCCGGCTAATGTTTAGCATATTAATTTTACAATATTGTGCTAAATATAAAAACCTTCTCACATTCAATATCAACAAAACAAAATATATAACCTGATATTGTTATAAAAATATCTATTTAGCATTTGAGATGGCGCAGGCGTCACCCAAAGACGTTAAGTATGAATGTGTTATCGAAATTAGCAGTCAGGAGCAATTGTCACGATGGCTGAATTGGAAAAGCATCTGGATGGTATCCAGGAGATGCAGGTTCAAATCCTGCTCGTGACTGTTATTTACGATTTCACATTTTTCACTTTGTGTTTAAATTAGCACTCTTCATAACCCACACACTCGAATAAACACAGATGTGTGCAACCACACAGTCACACACTCTCACACACATACTCTCACACACACACACACACACACACACACACTCACACACACACATACACACACACACGCACACACTAGCTCACTCACCCTAACACACAATAAATCACACTTCTAGTTTTATTGTTATCTAAATCATAATTTGTAACAAACTCACACAACACAGGATTGATCAAGTTAAGGCTCCAGTCCACTCCATTTGCTTTTAATATTGTACTTATTTGTATCTTAAAATAGTGTGGAAAAAAAAATTGATTTTATTTGATATACATAAAAATCAGATCAGTCTGAACATCGTCTGTCCGTCTGAGCTTGCAGATATGCTTATACTCCACAATTTTTAGATTCAGACTATTCAATATGGGTACATTTTGTTTCTCAGAAAATTAGTTTCGTCTGGTGAACCTGGGATCTTGCTTTATTAGTTGTTATACTATATAAAAACTACATTGATATTATTTTATCACAAGTTTTAATATGGAATTAAAGAATTGTTTGTTATTTTTCAGACAGAACAGCAGTTACGGGATATATATATTTTTTAATTAAATAAGAAGCACTTGACACTGGAAATTAATATTTAATAAGCTACGCCGTCTGTGCGTATTTTCAAAATAACGTTTCCAAAGAGAATGGAACGCCGTACTTCTGCGAATTGTTACAGTACAGCTATACGATTGTTGACAATTTCTTCGTTTGGAATGGAAATAGCAAATTATTTGGAGTGTTAATGTAAAAATTCTAATACCAAATCATGTATCGCTAATTGTATTCGTGGAGCGTGGCGCGAGCTGACATCACATGCGCACGCGCTACGAATAACCTACTACGTGCCGGAGAGACTTATACAAGGTGTTTGACAGAAATTTATGGCTAATAAATCAAGGGCAAATTATAATTAGGTATAATATAATTTTCGTTAAAAGACACTCAATGTCCTGTTTGTAGTAATATTAACAAATTAAGTTATCTATTTGTTTAATAATGACTGTTTATTGCCACGATAAAGAGGAAAATAACGCTTATTTTTTTAATTATTAGGTTTTCCTGCGTAATGAGTTGCGGGAAAAGATATTTTTAAAATTTTTGATCGAATTTGACATGCTTTAGCATGCATAGCTCAATAACATGAAAAAAACTCAAATATTTGTCATTGTGTACTATAATCATTTATTTTCCTATTGTATAAATAAAGGATAAGAGTATTTTAGTACAGGCGGGAATCGAACCTGCGTCCCTTCCTATCCGGGGAAGTGCTGTAATCCACCGAGCTACAGTACTATTTTTTAAACATACCCAAACTCCTTATCAAATTCCTAATCAAAAATTAAGACAAATGTGACAAGGAGTTTGGGTATGTCTAAAAAATAGTACTGTAGCTCAGTGGATTAGAGCACTTCCCCGGATAGGTGGTGGTGCTTAAAAGCGATTAAATATTAGCTCTACAGAGCAGACTTATCAATATATTTAGGATAATAATCACATGACTCTAGCCGTAAATGTTTATGTGGTTTTAGAGAGAAGTTTAGCAATTTCAACCTTCATTTTGTAGGTGCACAGGTTGTGTAGGTAATGCCAACAACTTCCTTTCCTTTTTTGGACTTTCACATTAGCAAAATATGGTACGTCACATTACTACTCTTAATCTATCGTGGAATAAGACGCGAGACAGCAAAAAAATAAGTTTCACTACAACTGGCGTAGAATTATTTGGAGACCATAATATTCAATTTTTCAAATAACACTGTATAAGTATACACAATGACTAATTCACGAAAAAATCCGGAAAAAAAAGGCACACCGCGTATAAATTCGTCTGTAAGTATAAAATTAAATAGTAAGAATATTTGAATACAATCCAGAGAACAGAGGGTGTTCCGCCCGCCGACACCGATCGCCATGTTTGATATGCATTGTGGTACCTTGACTCGAGTTCCTAGAAACAAGCGATTACTTACATGCGCGACCATTGATTTGTTACTATGGCGAATATACGTTTTAATTAACTTTTAGTGTGATTCTCAGAAACGCTGGCGGAGGTAAAAAAAAGAAAGAAATACTAAATGTTGCTTTCACATTGTTTTTACCATTAACAGCCTCGGTGGTCTAGGGGTACTGTATACCTCGGGTTCGAATGCCGGACTGGACCAGTAAAGGGTGATTGTGTTTTTCTGTCATGGAGTTCTCAGCCCTAGTCGACGAAATGGCAGAAGATTGTAAGAAAAGGGGCCTACGTGTGAATGTGAGCAAAACCAAAATAATGGTTTTTGAAAGAGAAGAAGCCAGAACAGATGTTAGAGTAGCAATAGGAAATGGTATGCTAGAACAAGTGGATGAATTTGTATATCTTGGATGCGTATTCAGTCGGGATGAAAGGTACACCACTGATGTAGAGAGAAGAGTGAATGCGGGAAATAAAGTGAGCGGAGCATTGGGACAACTTCTAGGCAGTCATCACCTTAGCCAGAAGGCACGTGTCGCAATACACAATGCAGTGCTTGTCCCAACGTTATTACATGGACACGAGAGTTATGTATGCAAAAAGGAGCATGAGAGTAAAATCGATGCGGTCGAAATGCGATCTCTGCAGAGAATCTGTGGAGTGAGGCTGACTGACCGCATTCGTAACGACGACGTTAGAGAGCGAGTAGGTATGAAAGAGAGTATTGGTGTAAAGATGCGAAAGGGAATGTTCCAATGGTTCGGAAAGAATGCCGGACGAGCGACTGGTAAAGAAGATATAAAATGCGAAAGTGGAAGGATGTAGGTACAGGGGGAGACCGAGACTCACCTACCTAAACCAAATTGGTCATGTATTGAAGGAAGGTGGAGTCAGGAGCGTGTATGAAGAGAATTATGAACGTTGAGGAAGCGAGAGATGTATGCAAGAATAGAGCCTCTTGGCACTCTGTTCTCTCTGCCTACCCCGAAAGGGAAATGGCGTGATAATAAGTTAGAGTTCTTGACCCTCAACCTCAAAGTTAGGAAATTGGCGGTGTTTCACCCACGTGCCTCGGAAAGTTGACAGTCGAGAAGTCCTGCCTGAAATGCCATCCCATCGAAATATGAAGGAGGTTAATAGAGGTCGCACTTGTGTTTCCGCATACAATCGTGCATATAATATCTCCTGGGCACAGGGTTAGTATCTATTAATACTGGCCGCCGAGACCGAAAATCAGTCTGCCCCCTTAGAATGAAAAACGAAACGTTAAACGAACTTTCGTTTTGAGTCATTGTGATTGATCAACAGTCCAACACGTGATTCCTGATAAGTCGAGATTTCGACGCGTGATTCAGGCGACCAATCACAATAGAGCGAAACGAAAGTTCGTCCAACGTTTCGTTTTTCATTCTAAGGGGGCTGTACTCATATATTTGTAGATAACGCACGGATGTGAAACAAAACTAATCAAAAATGTGTCGGCACCTATTTTCGTATTACCGTTAAGGACATTCTCAGTACATTTTTAAACTTTATTGCTTAAAAGATATTGATCGAATTAAATATTATTTCTTACTATATTCTTTCAATTAATTTATAAAGCCAGAGACAGTTGAAATAATTAGATACATCAAAGAATTTAATTGCATAATATATTGCCAAGTTAGCTTCAAGCACAAAATGTGATTGTTTTACAATTTCACTAGCTGCACACTGTTTTTTTATTAATAAGATCATCAGGCATTTAGTATATTCTAAAAGTATGTTATGATTTTTTAAAGTATGACAGTATAAATAAAGTAGGCTTTGATTTCCGCTCGTATGGAATATATAGCAAAATCATCTGGATCCTGCTACTGCACGGCCATTATACTGAAAACATGTCACTTGCAAAGTCGAGCGAGTTTAGTGTGAGTTATTTCTACCATCATGATTTTTGGGTACTTTTAACAAAATTAATTTATTAAATTAACTAATATTTGTAAAGAACAAATTATTTGTGTAAATGGAAAAAGAGAGTTTTACTAGTTGGTAACACTATTAGTAAGAGCGCCGGAGGCGTACACCAAAGGGGTACAATGGCGTACACCCCCTCGGTATCCTCTATCATTTCGCATAATACTTTGTTGCGATACTTGCTGCCCTAAAATACGTATAACAGTATATACGTAGAACAGTTTTATTATTACGCCTCTCTAGAATTTTAAAATCAATTGTTTTGTTTGTGCAAATAAAATTAAAACACTAATCTCCATATATGCGCCGTCAAACCTGAGCTATAGCCTTTGCATACGATTTGATTACAGACAGGACCTCATTTGTAATCAACGAATGTATTTGAACAAATTATTTTAGTTTTAAGCCATAAAAACAATTAAAATGCACACGTGTTTTTATTTCTAATAATATAAGTATATGCGATGAAATATTCATTTAATAGCTCGTTCCGTAGACCTATTGTCTAAGTGACAATTTATTACACAACCATGAACAAAGGATATTTCCACAAAAAATCTACAGTGACCTTGGATAGAATTTATGTTCCGTTCTAATATTATATGTTTTAACGAATTGATACCAAATAGATACAATAAAAATTTTAATACGCACAAGGAATTTTTAATCAACGTGTATCAATGAGGTCGTAAATTAAAAAATCGCTACGCGTGATTGGCATTGAGAACTTCTGAAGAACTCTCCAATAAGGCCCAATCTTATTAAATAAATAAATATTCACGGACATTTCACACAACGTCCTCTGGTCCCAAACTAAGCTTAGCGCTTATGCTATGGGTACCAGATTACGGATATAATACATATATTAATACTTTTTTGTATATACATACATTATAAGGGATAGAAAACACCCAAAACGCAGTACAAATATCTGTGTTCATCTCACATATAATTGCCCTGAGTGGGAATCGAACCCACGACCTCGTGCACGGAAGTCGGTTACAGTATCGACTACGCCACGCCCCGTTAAATACTATTACTTTATGCATATATGTGACACGGAACTTGTTACTTCATTGTTCTGCAAGATCATACGTAACAATTTGTGATCAGAGTTAGGAGTTTGGCAGGCTCCAAGATACAACCATTGAAGAAATGTAATGTGGTTCCAGTAGCCCGCCAATAAAGAAAGAAAAAATATTTCTTTAGTAGGTGAGGGCCCCACACTACCCTGTTTGTTGCCCCGAACGATGGGGTGTGCGGTAAGGAACATTTATTCCCGCTTTAACAAAAAAAAAGCTTCCAATATACAAGATCGGTTATTTGTCCAAAACGATCCCCCTCTAGCATCACGTCTATAGCTCTCCACAAACTTCTCTGACGCCTTTCTGCTTAAAAATCTAATTTTATATTGCCCGCGCTGTCGTCAAGCTTATTACTAATATTTATTACGACTGTTTTTTAATGTTTCAAGCGTAAAGCACATTGTTGTAGTATGCTCATTCATAAGTGATTTATCCAATCGATGAGCGTTCTCTTTTAATTGAAAAGAGTAATAGGATGAGTGACATTTTCTTATTTTCTTTCTTTCTTTCTAATGACTACTTATTTTTTATAAATAACACTCTTAGGTGAAATCTATATATAGATTAACGCTAAAACATATTCAAATAAGTATTCATGATAAGTATGACTTTAATTTATATTATGGCTGCCTAATGGCTGTACGTTTCTACAGAAATCTTGCAACAATAGATTTACAGCATTTTTAACTTCTCGCAAAGAAAATAGAAAATTTTCAAAAGTTGGGAAGTTATGGGTTTTACCCCGTTTTTCGAAAATCGAATTTTCAATGGATGTTGACTTTTGAGGCTCTAGGAAGCTTCCCCGAATGATTCCGCGATGATGGTCTGTATGTTTGCGTGTGTGTGTGTGGCCATATGTAAACCTCTCATAACTTTTGAACGGCTTGACCGATTTCATCGCGGTTGGTGTCATTCGAAAGTACTTGATCAAACTTAGATTTTGAATATAATTAGAACCGATTCAAACCAATAGAACTTGAGAAATCTCAAAAAGACTACTTTTTTTTTTCAATTGTTTTTTTTTTCCTTGCCCGAACGTTCGAATTGCAATTCCTTAACTATACCTAGGCTAATTCTCCCTTTAAAGCACATAATACTATAAAAAAAAAGTATGACCCAAATCTAACAGCTCGCAAGTACAATTGAAGCAACGCTGTTCAAATGCACGTACACTATAGTCAATACGAATTGCATTTACGTCACAATCGCGCCCATTACCGCACAAGTCTGGTGGCTATTGAATGCTTATCGTATTTATCTTGACGTCAACAGTATTCTTCGTACAGACAGACATGAAATTTTCCTGTTCTTTGTGTTGTCCCAGTCTATTTGCCACATACGTGCCTAAGTTCACGATCAATTTTTGATATGCTGTGGTACTATGATCTACATAGCACAAGCTTGGAATCCTTTATTTTTATCCTTATATGCAGCGAGTATAATTTTTATACGTCGTGAATATCATTTAATCATATCGGACCCGATGTCCGAGAGTTGTGGATTTGATTCACATACAGGAAGGACATCTCTTTGTGTGATCCACAAATCAGAACATCTAGCTCTGATTCTGGGTGTAATTTGTGTCCGTGAAATTATATATTTGTTAAAGTCCACCACAATACCCTTAGGTAGGCCTTAGGGCAAGGTGTTGTCTTTAAAAAAATTAGATTACTAGTGATGTGGGGTTTGGTATCAATTGAAAGGCTGTTGTTTTACTCGCAGTGACTTGGCCTTCATACTGGCATTGATGTGTCCATGACATTTACTATTTACACTTTAGCTGCTTTAGTAGTTGTGTGTTAAATGACTATCTTCAGGACATTGTTATCACAATGTCTCCAGAAAATATAGTAATATAGTTAATCAATCTCTTCTCAATCTATATAGGGTAAACTGTATAATGATTGGCACTCTAAGCATATTTAAGATATATATATATATATATTTTTTTTTTAAATTGATAGGTGTTTCTTTAAAAGTCAGCAAATATTGATAAAGGATTCTCTGGTATGTATATTTTCAAATGAAAATGCATTAGTCAATCTAATTAGAGATTTTTAATAGAAATCAAAAAAAAAAACAAAAAATATATTTGAAATTACAGTCATTGGCACAGTTACTGTTGTTAAGTCAGTCATTGGCACCTAACAAAGTAAAATTTTAACAGAAAATTGGTTAAAAGGCACTCGATGCCATTATTTACCTAAAAACTAAGCATAATAATAAATAATCTATGTTACAGTCGTTAATTGGTGACCCTTATTAGAAATTGATGTTTTAACAGTTCTGCATGATGCCAGTATATATTTATTTTCTTTAGTGCTGCCAGCTATAATATTATAAAACCTACTTTTTTCTGCAAACAATGTTACTATTGCAGATTATGAAAAAAGTAGAACAAATGTCTTTTGCTATACCAGATCTTAATATATGCATTTAAAATCCAAAGTGCCAATAACTAAGGGGGTGCCAGCAATACTATAGTTTACCCTATATAAAAATGTTAATTTGGTTTGTGTAAGTTTCAAAAACTCAAAAAGTTATGCATTGAAAAGTTTCAACACGATATTATATAACCTGCTTTAAAGATTGTTTTTATGTATTTTTGACCCCCGAAGCAAGGTAATTTAGGGGATGGATGTGGGGATGAACGATTGAACATTTTCAAATATACCCAAGTGGGTTATCAAATAAAAGGACATGACGTGTACATTACAAAACTGGAAGTTACATGTTAAAATAAGTTCAGCCGTTTAAAAGTTGTGAACTCTTTTATCGGGGGTTTCTCAAATTTTATAAAATCTACTAGCTTCTGCCCGCGACTTCGTACGAAGTATAATAATAATAACAATAATATTAGGTGGCTGGGTTAAGGGTCTGATACAGAAGGCGGTACTTCTGGACACGGCACGCATCGTGAGGAAGTTCCTGTCTCTGGAACCCTAACCACAGGCAGTTTGGTCCTTGTACTCGCTGCCGGTGGGTCTACGCACTTTTTGTTTTTTAAATATTATGTTATTTTTTATAATATATTTATATTTAAAAATGTATTAAGTGATAAAAGAATTGTAAATAACAATAATAATAATAATACTCTGGCAACACTGAAACGGAGAGATGTGTTCGCAAACAGACTTTGTCGAAAAATATTATTTTAGTATATTTATACATAGTATATATACATGTTTTGATAAGTTCCCAATATTCCAAATACTATAACACCATAAATTCAATATAAAATGCAAATAGAACTTCGTGAATATTCAATAAACTAGTTATAATATACGCAACATGACGTTTGACATCCACGTCAAAATGAAAAATATATAAATATGATAATGCAGCTCCCGTATAATTATGATAACAAGATCCGGAGCAAAAACAGCACGCCTACCACCTCCGGACTCGTCGCACAGCTCCGCGTCGCAGCCACCGGTGACTGCATCAACGGAACCGGTCACACCGCACGCGTTGAGCTCGAGCTCCAGTGACGAGTACTTCTCACCGCTGACGTCGCCGCCACCCGTATATCGGCGTGAGAAAGCCCGGCCACAGGATAGTTTAGGACCTCGAGGCCCATCGGCCTCAGACAGGGTCCCCACTGCCAGTGGTAATGTGCGGCGCATGAAATGGACTAGACCAATTAATGAAAATGTCATGCGCGCATATTTCGGGGCTACAGGGGGAGGCACTAATCTCACCGCGTACCGTGACCGCATTCTGCTTTTGTTTCAGGGCCTTTAACCGGCTATCAACGTCTCGGCTCAACGACTATCGGACCAAGTACGGGCCATTCAACGATGTCATATGTTGGAAGACACCGTGCTTGACATCGGTTACGACAGGGTGCTACGCTGTCGGCTCCCCCCCGGGCTGGCGGTCATCTGCTATGCGGATGACACGCTATTCGTGGCCCGGGGCGGAAACTTCGAGGAAGCGGCGTTCCTGGCCACCTTAGGGACCTCGGAGGTGGTCAGGAGGATCAGGGCGCTGGGGCTTAGGGTGGCCCTGGATAAATCTAAGGCCCTACTTTTCCATGGGCCCCGGCGTCGGCCACCTGCTGGCGCCTTGATCACGGTGGACGGGGTCCAAATTGAGGTGAAGGCCCAGATCAAGTATCTGGGCTTGGTGCTGGACGGGCGGTGGCGCTTTCGCGAGCACTTCCGCCAACTGTCCCCGAGGCTCGTCGGCGCAGCGTCCGCCCTTGCACGGCTCATATCGAATATGGGTGGACCCAACAATGTGTGCCGACGACTATACTCGGGGGTGGTCCAGTCGATGGCGCTGTACGGGGCACCTGTGTGGGTGGAGTCCTTGGACGCGCCGAACAGGGCTCTTCTGTGAAGACCACAAAGAGTCGTCACGTCCAGGCTCAAACGCACGCGGTCGACTGAGGCGGCTTGTGCGTTGGCCGGAATCCCCCCGTGGGACTTGGAAGTGGAGGTGCTCGCCGAGGTGTATTAGCGGGCGTCGCAAGAGCGGGCTAGGGGCGGTAGCCTCCTGCCTAGCGAGGTGGCCACATGGCAGGGCGACGCCCGCCGTGCTGCCATGGCCAGTTGTAGGTTGCGGCTGGAGACGCCCCGGGCTGGTCTCTGGACCGTAGGGGCACTCCAGCCTGCGCTAGAGGAGTGGGCGGGGCAATAGCACGGAGTCCTTACCTTCCGACAGGTGCAGGTGCTGTCGGGGCACGGTTGCTTCGGCAGATATCTTCACATAGTCGCAAGGAGGGAAGCGACTCCGGGCTATCACCATTGCAGCTGTGACGAGGACACGGCGCGGCACACGCTCGAGTCGTGCCCGGCTTGGGACGGGCAGTGCCGTGAATTTGTCGCGGCAATAGGGGAGGACCTCTCGCTGCCGAGCATCGTCAGAGCGATACTTGGCAGCGACAGGAATTGGGCCGCAGTCGCTGCCTTCTGCGAAGAGGTCATCTCGCGGAAGGAAGGGGCGGAGAGGGCCAGGGAGGCTGATCCTTCCGCAGACCCGAACCGCCGCCAGCGACTGGGGCGGCGCAGGCGTGAATATTTGCGCCTAATGCTGCCCTAGCTGAGGCTGCGGGTGGATGGACCGGGGAACGTCCGCCACCCGCAAGGCCTCCCGCGAAGGTGCGACGCTCCGTGTGTGGACGCGTCGCTCAGTGGAGGGTACCCGAAAGGGTAAGCCGCCGGCGGACCACTGAAGTAATCCAACACAGTTCCAGTGGGCCGTCAACATAGGCGGAGAGACGGCACACGGCGGGTTTCTTTAGTGGGTGCGGGCCCCACACTACCCTGTTCGTTGCCCCAAACGATGGGGTGTGCGGTTAGGAAATTTTTTTCCCGCCTAAACAAAAAAAAGGGAGAGGATTATGATCTGCTATAGGCCATAGGACGTAAGATACTTAATCTGATTTAAATTTCACATAGCTTTTGTTTAAATTAGTTATTAACTAACAAGAATTCATCTAATTAAGTATACAAACAACAGCCTTTACCAGCGGTTTCGCCTCAGCCAAATACTGATTCTTAGGTTATATCTACCGAGAAAATATATAGCACTTTTAAAGTCTAATCAAGAGCTATCAAAAAAAAAGTTGCAACAAAATCCGTTCAGCAGTTTTTGCGTGATGCGCGAACAAACCAACAGACAAAATCTAAAAAAAATGTTTTTTGTTTCACGCCTACTACTACTACTTTCACGACTATTATAGTAGTCTAATATTTTTCGCTTCACTAATAAAGCTTTTAAAGGTCAAAGTGGTCTGGGTCTGAGTCTGGGTGTTTTCTATCTATTATATGTATGTATTTACACAAAAAAAGTAATATATGTATTATATCCGTAATCTGGTACGCATAGCACAAGCATTAAGCTTAGTTTGGAGCCAGAGGACGTCGTGTGAAAAGTCCGTGAATATTTATTTATTTATTTATCTGTTTATCTTCCAGATTTCCATGGTCCAAATGTTCAAATATAGTACATGTATAATATTTTTTGAACATATTTTAAGCACTTAACATACTTGGTTAATGACTATTTCGTAAGTAGGGAAATGTCAAATATAAAATGATAGCCATGAGCGGGGATCGAAGCCGCGCCTTCTGAATACGGTTCAGATGATCTTCCTACTGACCTATCATGATATTCACTCATATATTTATAGGGGTAAGCTTGCTTGGTCAGAGCTTACTTACTTATCATCACGCCATCTCCCTTGCGGGGTAGGCAGAGAGAACAGAGTGCCAAAAGGCTCTATTCTTGCATACATCTCTCGCTTCCTCAACATTCATAATTCTCTTCATAAACGCTCGCCGGTTTCAAACACTCCTGACTCCACCTACCTTCAATACATGACCAATTTAGCCTAGGTACCTAGGTGAGTATTAGTCTCCCCTTGTACCTACATCCTTCCATTTGCGCATTGTATATCTTCTTAACGTCGCGTAGTTTCTCGTCCGGCATTCTTTATTTATTTATTTATAATATACTTTATTGTACACCATTATTAAAGTAGACAAAGAAGTACAGAAACAAATATCTTATATTATGTGGTACAATGGGCGGCCTTATTACCAAAAGTAATTCCTACCAGGCAACCTTTGGATGGAGACGATTGAGAGAGAGAGGTAGTAGTTCTTTCCGCATGTCCGAACCATCGGAGCATATCCTTTCGCATCTTTACACCAATACTCTCTTTTATACCTACTTGCTGTCTTACGTCGTCGTTACAAATGCGGTCAGTCAGCCTCATTCCTCAGATTCTCCGCAGACATCACATTTTTACCGCATTTACTCTCATGCTCCTTTTTGCATATCCAACTCGCGCTTCTTCGTTGTATATTGAAACACGTGCCTTCTGGCTGTGGTGGCTGCCGAGAAGTTGCCCCAATGCTCCGTTATCTCAATTTCCTGCATTTACTCTTTTCTCTCCCATCATCAGTGGTGTACTTCCATCCCGACTGAATCACATCCTAGATATACAAATTCGTCCACTTGTTTTAGCACACCATTACCTATTGATACTCTAACATTAGTACTGGCTTATCCTCTTTTAAAGATAATTTAGGTTTTGTTCACATTCACAGAACAATATAAATACGAAAATACATCCGACAAATGGCGCACGCGTCACCCAAGAAGGTCTAATAAAAAGATGGCTTCTAGTGAATGTCACCATAACTGAATTTGTAGAGCATCTGAACGGTATTCAGAAGGCATCGGTTCGAACCTCACTTGTTGGTCACATTTTCTATTTCACTTTTTCGTACATTGTGTTTCGAGAACTATAGTACATTTCAAAATGTCTATCACATGTCATTACATGAAAATATTCGGACAGTAAAATTTTTCTTTAAAAATTCATCGTGAGATCTGACATGAATGCAAATGAGATAGCGTGAAGCGAATAAACACATAACGTACATGATGAATTTGAAACAGGGGCATATTTTGGTGCTAACTTAAGCTTTTTAACCAAAAGGATTGCCGACAAGTATAATAAATACATCCTTCTGACCAATTAAGAAGTAGCCAAAAATAAATCTTCTGCAGATAAAAACATTACGTAAAGGTTCGATGCTGACAAAATGGCTATCTGAAATGGCATTCCTAAAATTTTGCAGATATGTTAAACACATACGTACCTATTTTAAATTAGATATATTCGTTTATGGGCCAAAGCTACTACCTAAACACAGGGGTTTTAAAGCCTTAAGTTAAGTTAAGTATTTGATATAATAATTTCATTGCATATGACATATCATATATAATATGCATATTTATAAGTGAACGCATTTACTCATTTGAATTGACGTAGTTGCCGTTCGAGGTTGTGGGTTTGTACCGTTGTAGGTTCTACGGTAGGGTCTACGGTAGGCTTCATAGGGTTGCTAGGTGTTCCGTATTTAGGTTCTTGATCCATGTGAAGGAAAAAATAATAGCAAATTGAAATTCATTTCTTGATTAATGGTTATGTTGAGCTTGTAGAATTTATAACCTAAAGGCCTGATTTTCTTGCAGTCGCATTATTTACCTCTATTAAAATTTCAGATGTCTAGCTCGCAAAAATTAAACTATGGGAGCTTGAAATACGCATTGAAATGTTTCGTGTAAAGATATGTGTACACACGGCATTTTTGGTACTTGGCCAAGCACACTACCGTGCGCTCAGGCGCCAATTTTCAACAGCCTAATGATTATTTGTGTTATTGAATAGGTGTCAATGACTGCCAAATAGCTTCTTTAATATTTTAATCAGTGCAGTAATGTAGACTACAAAAGACATGCCACCTGGCTAAGCAATAACTATTGTATTCAAATATTAAAATTTGTGATAGAATTTGCCTTTAATTCGACCTTTGCGTACGAATTGTTATTAGGGTAACCAATATATGTCAATAATGCCAATAATACCAGTTATTACTTTGCATAATTTTGACTAATCACGGAGGACTTATTGTACCTTCGATCATATAAATTGTCATATACAAAGATTCGTCGTATAAATTGTCATATACAAAGATTCGTCGTATCAATTGTCATATACAAAAAAAGAATTTAATGCTTTTATTTAATCGCCCTTCATATCTTATAAAGCAAGCAATTAATAGCATAGCTTATCTGTAAAACCATGGACTACAGTCCAGGAAAAGACTTCGTTTTCGAAATTATGTGTGCATTTGTTTACAGATTGTCACTGCTCGGTGAAGGAAAACATCGCAGGCGGGAAAAATGTACCTAACCGCACACCCCGTCGTTCGGGGCAACAAACGGAATAGTGTGGGGCCCTAACCCACTAAATAAACTCGCCGTGTGCCGTCTCTCCGCCTGTCTTGTTGGGCCACTGGAATCATGTTACATTACTTTAGTGGTAACGCGAGGAAACCTGCATGCTTGAGGGATTTTCTTGACGGCTTGTGAAGTATGCCGACCCGCACTGAAACAGCGTGGTGGACTATGGCCGATAGACCACGGATAGGATAGGAGAGACACTCTCACCATGAGAGCAGACCCGTGCCCAGTAGTGGGACAGAAAAAGAAAAAATATGTCGTATTCCATTTTGATAAAATGATATTTTTGTTCTTACAAGGTAGTAAAGGTGATAACGTCTAAGAGAATAGATGAATTTGTGAGTTGTTCTATCACTATCACCTTATGTATGACCGATTACTTCCAAGCACAGGTAATTAGTTCGAACCACATTCTCAGGTGTATGATGATGTCGACTTGGAGTTATTGGGTGGAATATTTTTCCTCTTAGTCTCAATTTCATACCTAAAAAAGTAGAGCCGTAATGTGATGTGATTCGATGTGAAAGAAGCTTTGTAGTGATATAGCCTTACCTTTCTCAGCATAAATAGAACGCCCCACCAGGGAAGTACAGTCCTCTCATAGAAGATCAGTATAAAAATGGTAGGTACTCCTACTGTTGGGTTTCGTATGGTGAGTGAGAGCGCCGTAGGCCTAAGTTCCTTCCTCGTCATCTTCTTATTATCCTTCCACTCCACTCCCTTTCTTTGGCATTGGCGACGATGTTACTAAGGTCTTTAATCATTTACTATCATGTGACCTTGTTGCTACCCTCGTAATAGGTATACAAAAATAATAATCAGTTATCTTTTTTTATTGCTTGTAGTAGCAGACGAGCCACGGCCTATCTGATGGTAAATGGTAACCGTCGCTCAATACCGAGAGTATTGTCAAGCCGCTGCTCACCATTTCATTTCACATATATGAAATGAAAGAATAAACGACTATCTCCTGCTACAGCCAAAACGCAACGATGTGCTTCATGGCCGGTCATACGGGAGATGCTGGTACCAACTCGCTCGGGCCCGATACCAAGTAAGTGCTCCCACTCGGTACCCAGCCCTACCATCAGTCATGCAACGGATGATAATTGCTTACTTACCTTAGTCGCCTCATACAACACCCGTGGGAAAGAATGGGGTGGTGACACTTGTATTCTTAGTGGTCACCACACGGAGATACCGCACACGGAGATACCATACACAGAGATTATAGATTATCCCCTAAAAGATAATGCTTTAAAGAATAAATACAAAGTTACTTACTGAACTTATTACTTGTGTTAAAAATGCTAATAAATTGGTAGTGGAATATCCAAATATATCTGTAGCGGTTCTGTGAGGTCCTTGCACTGTCTCAGCAGTGATATCAGACTATCAACTGAGCGTATCGCTACATCTGACAGCCAGTTCGCAGTCAGAATGTCTGCCGAGTATAAGTATAGATACACGCGTCTGTGAATGCACTTTACACGCTTTGGAAGTCAGATATTTTTGTGTAGGGAATTCTGGAGTATGTCGTCTGGGATGTTTATTTATGAGGGCATAATGCATTAGCACCTTTATTTTTGGATCAGTTTGTTTCTTAGAACACAAAATAAGTTGAATTCTTAAATGATTTAATGCTTTTCGATTTTTAAACGAATAATACACATCTAACTATACGACTTAATAAAATTGAAGTGTAGAATTTCAAACTTTCATGGTCACTTATAATTCTAAACGTTTTTACGAGATTTATACCATGTAAATTTTTTTCCAGGACGAATCGAAAATAATAAATGCAAATATGCGATTGGCGAAGAAACAGTGAATCATTTATTAAGACCTAGGAACCTCCACCCACCTAAGCTATATGGCCTACCTAAGATTCACAAACAGAACGTCCCTCTACGACCAATTGTGAGTCAAGTGGATTCCCCGACATATGAGTTAGCTAAACATATAACTAGCATCATAAATCCACTAGCAGGAGGAACTGGATCTTCCGTCAAAGATTCTCGTCATTTCATTGAGACCCTTCAGCACAACAACTTAGAACCGGACGAAGTGATGGTCAGTTTTGACGTGGAATCACTTTTCACAAATGTCCCAATAGCTGATTGTATGAAGGTAATCGCAGATAAAATAGAACAACAAAAGATCCCCGCAGAATATGTTGATCTGGTGAAACATTGTCTGACGACTAATTATTTCGTGTACAAGGGCGAGTACTACATACAACTCGACGGTGTGGCAATGGGAAGTCCAGTAGCCCCAATCGTCGCCAACATATGGATGGAACATTTTGAAAAGATAGCCATCACCACCGCCCCACGCCAAATTAAACTTTGGAAAAGATACGTCGACGACGTATTCTCTATAATAAAAGGCGATGAAGGAGTCGTTAAAGAATATGTCACACACTTGAACAACATACACGACAAAATGCGGTTCACGTATGAAATAGAGAAAAACCGCAGCATAGCATTTCTCGATATCAAAGTAGGAGTCCGAGAGGACGGTTCATTCAGTCACTCAGTATTTAGGAAACCAACTCACACAGACCGCTATTTGCACGCTGACTCGCATCACCACCCTCGACACCTAAACTCTATAGTGACGTCTCTCACCAACCGCGCATATAATTTGTGTGACAAGGAACATGTCACGGATGAACTACAACATGTAAGCGCAGTTCTACGGAGGAATGGTTATAAAGGACAGCTCCCTCCACCACGACAAAAAACGAAGGCAAGACCCATTCAGGTAGAACGACAGCCGGCTTATTTACCATATGTTAAAGGAGTGACAGATAAGGTCGCAAATATTTTAAATAAGTATTCAGTAAAAACGATTTTCACTCCTTTAAAAAAGATTTCCCAGCTATTGCGCACACCGAAAGATTATTTCCCATTGGAAAGACCAGGCTTGTACAAAGTGGACTGTAGCTGTGGAAGTTCATACATTGGCCAACCTAAGCGTCCTGTAGCATGTCGAATGAAAGAACACATTAGGGCTTATAAAAACAATGACCCTGGAAAATCGGCGATAGCACAACACCTTTTGGAGGCAGGAACGAGTCACTACATCGAGAATTTACATAATCCTCAGATACTTTCGACAGAACGCCACTATATACCCAGATTGGTGAGAGAAATATAGAATTTCAAACTTTCATGGTCACTTATAATTCTAGACGTTTTTACGGGATTTATACCATGTAAATTTTTACTTACGAGTTTCCGATATTTCGGCACTGTTGCAAGCGCCATGATCACGGAACAACTGAAGTCCTTGCGGGTGGGAATAGTTTTTATTATTCTGCGGTTAGAAATATCGGTCTACCCGCTTTCTCACTCGTTTATGACACGCAACACTATCTATGGAACCACTACCAGTGGTCTCACTCACGTATCGAGCTCGATCACGACACACAACACTTACGGTGTCGACCCTGGTTTTTGAGGTGTTTTTCTTCTTCTTTGTACATAGACGAATCACGGGACGCCAGGTGCTAGATAATTGAAAACCATCTTCACGGTTGAAATTTTTGTATTTCGTGATTTCAATGGCTTCTCTCACCAATCTGGGTATATAGTGGCGTTCTGTCGAAAGTATCTGAGGATTATGTAAATTCTCGATGTAGTGACTCGTTCCTGCCTCCAAAAGGTGTTGTGCTATCGCCGATTTTCCTGGGTCATTGTTTTTATAAGCCCTAATGTGTTCTTTCATTCGACATGCTACAGTACGCTTAGTTTGGCCAATGTATGAACTTCCACAGCTACAGTCCACTTTGTACACGCCTGGTCTTTCCAATGGGAAATAATCTTTCGGTGTGCGCAATAGCTGGGAAATCTTTTTTTTTTTTTTTTTTTTTTTTACATGGTATAAATCCCGTAAAAACGTCTAGAATTGGTGAGAGAAGCCATTGAAATCACGAAATACAAAAATTTCAACCGTGAAGATGGTTTTCAATTATCTAGCACCTGGCGTCCCGTGATTCGTCTATGTACAAAGAAGAAGAAAAACACCTCAAAAACCAGGGTCGACACCGTAAGTGTTGTGTGTCGTGATCGAGTTCGATACGTGAGTGAGACCAGTGGTAGTGGTTCCATAGATAGTGTTGCGTGTCATAAACGAGTGAGAAAGCGGGTAGACAGATATTTCTAACCGCAGAATAATAAAAACTATTCCCACCCGCAAGGACTTCAGTTGCTCCGTGATCATGGCGCTTGCAACAGTGCCGAAATATCGGAAACTCGTAAGTAAAAATTTACATGGTATAAATCCCGTAAAAACGTTTAAAATTGAAGTGCCTGTATTTAATGTGTAAATAACAGCTTTTTACTAAATGCATATTATGAGCGTTTATATGCTATGCTACCCTTCGAAGGTTTTTGTCAGTCTGTCTCTTTCTTTCCGATTTTGGTCGGGCTTAGCAGAGAGCTAATGTTTTAAAAAGTAACCTATGATACTTTTATTTTCGAAAAATAATTAAGGTTATTCACAAAAAAATATCTAAATTCCACGCGGATGAAATCACGGGCTGCGTCTAGTTCTATTCTATAACAGTAAAAAATCTATGTCTGTACATCAAATATATTTTAGAAGAAATTATTGTTATGATGAAATGTTTTAATTTGGTTCAGAGATGTTTATGTAGCAAACATCTCTGAACCAAATTAAAACATTTTTCTAGAATATTTATCTATTTGTTTCCATCTATCCATCCGTCCATCAGCCTCTAAAGCTCCACTGCTGGACATAGGCCTCCCTAAGAGAACGCCACAACGAGCGGTCCCGTCATGGGGGATAATGCCGTAATCGCCACGCTTGGCAGGCGGGTTGGCAATCGCAGTGGATGTTGTTAATACTCGAGGGAGTGCTGCTGCCCACTGCCCCGGTATTCCCTCAGTCGGCTCTTACGACTCCCGTAGGTATATAGAGAGGGTCTATTTGTTTATTCACATATAATGCAAAAATTACTGAACCATTTTTGGTGAACCTTTTTTAGGTTATACCTACCAAGCATAGCTAAAATATTGACAACTACAGAGGCTTTAACAACTTTTGAAAAATCTATCCCGCTTAATGATTATTTTCTACTTATCCATATGTTGTAGATGCTATAAAATTCTGTGGTCTCAGAAAGAATCTTTTCGAGTCCTCATGTAGTTTTATTAATAGGTAGCTTTTCAGTGATAGAGACTTGCTTCTTTCAGCATCAATGGATCGCCTCGATCGGTAAATTACCACCCTCCCAAAGCCACTACTACTAGCTACTATAACCGTTTACCATAATACCGGCCGTATGCTCCTTTGCCACTCTTGTGTATATTATATATTAGCAAGAATAACTGAATGCTAACTGTAATGTCAAAGTAAATATATATCTTTATCTATTTATGGGTAATCACGTACCAATATAATATGGTGCTTGAGGTTTGGATTGAGGGGCGTTTACCACTTACCATCAGATGGATTGACATTAAAAAAAAGAAAAAAAAAGATTACTGCATTAAATGGCACCTTTTTAGGGTTCCGTACCCGAAGGGTCAAAACGGGACCCTATTACTAAGACTTCGCTGTCTGTCTGTCTGTCCGTCCGTCTGTCACCAGGATGTATCTCAAGAACGGCGATAGCTAGACAGTTGAAATTTTCACAAATGATGTATTTCTTTTGCCGCTATAACAACAAATACTATAAACGAAAAAATAATAATATATAAGGGGGGCTCCCATTTTTTTTTTTTTGTTATTTTAGGTGGGCAAAAATGTCCTACCGCACACCCCACTACCCGGGGAGATAACAGGGTAGTGTGGGGCTCTCACCCACTAAAAACCCACCGTGCGCCCTCACCCGCCCTTGCTACGGCGGATCACGGGAACCGCGTCGTTTCTCCGCGATCCGCAGGCGGCAGCCCCTTCGGGCACCCTCTCTTGTGCGACGCCCCACGCACTTGGGCGTCACACCTTCGTGGTAGGCTTCCGTGGACGGCAGGGTACTCCCCGACCCCACCGTCCGCAGCCTCGGCTAGGGCGGCATCAGGCGCAGGTAAGCGCGCGCACGCCGCCCCACGCGCCGGCGGCGAATCGGGTCCGCGAAGGAGGATTCCTCCCGGGCCCTCTCCGCCGCCTCCTTCCGCGAGATTACAGCCTCGCAGAAGGCGGCGACCGCGGTCCAGGCCCTGTCACTGCCAACCATCGCTCGCGCAACGGCCGGCAGCGACAGGTCCACGCCTATGACTGCAGCGAGTTCCCGGCGCTGCACATCCCAGGCCGGGCACGACTCGAGCGTGTGCTGCGCCGAGTCCTCGCCGCAGTCGCAGTGGTGACAGCCTGGGGTCGTCTCCCTCCTAGCGATCGTGTGCAGGTATTTGCCGAAGCAACCGTGCCCCGACAAAACCTGCACCAACCGGAAGGTGAGGACCCCGTGCTGCCGCCCTGCCCATTCTTCCAAGATCGGCTGGAGCGCTCCCGCGGTCCAGAGACCAGCCCGGGGCGTCTCCAGCCGAGACTTCCACTTTAGGACGGTGGCGCGGCGGGCATCTTCCCGCCACGCTGAGATTGCGCTTGGCGAGGGGTGGCTGCCCCCCGCCCACGCCGTCGACGCCCGCCGATAAACGTCGGCGAGCACTTCCGCCTCCAGATCCCACGGGGGGGTTTCGGCCAACGCGCAGGCTGCATCGCACGAGACCGTGCGGTACCCGCGTATTGCCCTGACCGCTACGACCCTCTGTGGACGCCACAGAAGGGCCCTATTGCGAGCGGCCAGGGACTCCGCCCACACGGGCGCGCCGTACAGTGCCATTGACCGTACTACCCCCGCGTAGAGTCGTCGACACGCGAGACTCAGTCCGCCCAAATTCGGCATCAGTCACCCGAGGGCAGACGCCGTGCCGACGAGCTTTGGTGCAAGACGGCGGAAGTGCTCGTCAAAGTGCCACCGTCCATCCAATACCAGGCCCAGGTACTTGATGTGGGCCTGTATTGGAAAGCCCACACCGTTGACCGTTATCGAGGCGCCGGCGGGTGGGCCGCGTCGGGGCCCATGGAAGAGTAGGGCCTCCGACTTTTCAAGGGCCACCCTAAGCCCCAGCGCCCCGATCCGCCTGACTACCTCCGCGGTTCTTGAGGTGGCCAGCGTTGCCGCCTCCTCGAGGGTCCCGCCCCGGGCTGTGACGAGCGTATCGTCTGCGTAGCAAATAACGCCCAGCCCGTAGGGGAGCCGGCCACGAAGGACCCAGTCGTAGCCGATGTCCCACAGGAGCGGCCCTAGAACCGAACCCTGCGGGACGCCGCACGACATAGCCCTCCTTACAACGCCCCCTTCCCGGTCCACGAAGAGGACGCTGCGGCCGTCGAGGTAGTCCACCACCAGCCGCCTCAGGTAGAGGGGCACTCCATGGTACCGGAGTGCCTCCTTGATGCAGCCGAATGGCAGACTATTGAAGGCGTTGGCGATGTCGAGTGACACCGCCAACAGCACTTCCCTCGAGGTGACGGCCTCCGCAGCCGCGGCCTTCAAGCGCAGGATGGCGTCGACCGTAGACCGACCCGCCCGAAATCCGAACTGGGCATCGGACAGGTCGGGGCCGACCGCACCTAGGTGCCGGACGATGCGGGCAGCGACTACCCGCTCGAGAAGTTTGCCCGCCTCGTCCAGCAACACGATGGGCCTGAAGGCCGCGACTGTATTCGGAGACCGTCCCGGCTTCGGCAGGAGCACGAGCTTCCCCTCCTTCCAGCAATCAGGGAACCGTCCGGACACCAGGCAAGCGTCGAACAGTCCCCTGAGGCGGGGCTCTAGGTGGTCGAGGACCAGGGCCAGCACTCGGGCGAGAACCCCGTCCGGCCCGGGGGCGGCGCTTCTCCGCATACGCGCTGCCGCCGCCCCCATGTAATGTTGTTTACCTAGTCAATGGTACGGAACCCTCCGTGCGCGAGTTCGACACTTGGCCGGTTTTTATTTATTATGGCGGGAAAAATGTATCTAACCACATACCTAAATAAACCCGCCATGTTGTGCCGTTTCTCCGCCTGTACTAGCGGACCACTGGAACTGTTTGTCATTACTTCAGTGGACATTAGTGACACCAAAAAATAAAATACTAGTATAGGCATTTATATATAACCAGCCTTTGCCTGCGGCTCCGCCGCAGCCAAAAGCAAGTTTTTAGCTTGTATCTCAGATTCCCGATATAGTAGCAGGATAAAATGTAAGTATACTAGTTTTAAATTCTAATCGAGAATAGATCAAACAAAAAAAGTTGCAAAGTCCGTTCAGTAGTTTTAGCGTGATGCGCGAACAAACAAAAACATACAAACAGACAAAAAATCGAAAAAAAAAAAGTTTTGTGTTCAGACACGTCTATATAGCCTAATACAATCATTTTCTCAAATATCTTAAATGTACAGACACAGCTCTGTTACAGCTTTATAATAGTATCGAAAAAATGACTGTATAATATATAGGCGTGTCAGAACTCAAAACATTTTTTTTTTAGATTTTTTGTCTGTTTGTCTGTTTGTTTGTTCGCGCATCACGCAAAATCTGCGGAACGGATTTTGATGCAACTGTTTCTATTTGATAGATCTCGATTAGACTTAACAACTGGTATACATTTTTTCTCGCTACTATTCCGGGACCTTGAGATACAACCTAAAAACGAGCTTTTGGTTGCGGCGGAGCCGCAAGCAAAGGCTAGTACTATAGATAGATAAAGCTGAGAGTATTTTTTTGGTTTTGACAAATTAATCTCTAAAAGTATCAGATGGATTTTAATAATTATCTTTGCAATCCAAATCCTGAGAAAGGTATTTTTTATTCATATTACCAGAGGTGGCAAACGGGCAAGTCCCACCTGACTGTAAATTTAATGGGCACCGCTGCTCATTGACTTTGGCAACACCAGGCTGCTCTTCTCAAACCTCGTTTAAAGAAGGACATGTCACACATCGGCAACGACAGTGTCACAACACATAAAAATACGAAATTGAGATAAGTATCCTGTAAGAATCGCAAATGCAACCTTTATCTACTAAAAAAACGTCATAATTATAGTATGATTCCTCACCGAGATATGGCATTTAATACCCTTCTTCACTGAGCCACTTCCCTACCTTTTGCAGCGTAAATAGTGTCATATCAAAGTTAATACACAGCGGGCGTGCATATATTGCATGTAGTACTGTCATAACCTATGTAATGACCCTATTACCATAAGTAATTCTCATTTAATTGCCTTGATTTCTGCAAAAAGACAGTCGCATCATGTGAAGTGACCATATTTTTGAGTTATTCTAACTATGTATTTTAAAATTAGGGAATAGAACTGTCATATCATATTAAATGACACTTTTCTTGATTTAGCGATAGTTAATACACGAATTTATTATATAAGACTAAGTAGAAGTGTTATAACATGTGATATAACTGTACTGACAGTTAAGACAAGTATTTTATTGAGTATTATTTAATAATGGGTCTTTACAAACAATGCTTACTTTTTACTTTATTAGGACAAAATGAAGCGGTAAGTACTCAAGAAATAAGTTAATGATTGATATAGTTTTACGCGATAACACTCGGTATGGATGAATCTGAAAATTTGAAAGAAAATATTGGTGTAAATTTTTTTTTCAAAGTAAGGGGGTCCTTACTTCCAAATTTTACATTACGTTTATTAATGTTCTATTCATTTTCATTTTCAGCATCTGCATCTACAAGTGTTACACGATGTAGTTTACAAAATAATACCTAATTTAAATACCACTGTAGCAATACACGAAGTAAGTGTATTGCCTATATCCAGCAGTGGATGTTAAAATCCACCAGGGATGGGTGTAAGTGTAAATTATTTATTTTATTTTTGAACGAAGGTGATGCTGTCCAAACAGATACAGAAAAGGTTACAATCTGGGCATATTTACGTGCCAAGACAGTACCCTGAAGTGATCAGGTCAGCGAAGGAAAAAGGAAGAAAACCTTGACTGAAATGAGTTCTTGCGATTTTGTGTTGTTCAAAACTTTAGCACAGGATACGCCTGGGCATCCAAACAAAATCTATTACGATATTAGCCGTGACAATATGATAACGAAAGATGCATCTAGAACATTATTTTATAAAATTTCGTTTAATCAAATAGAAAATTTAAAGTTTGATTTTTATAATTCTGTTATTACATTGTGTTTTTTTTCTGATAATTACTGTTTTTAGAATGTTCTAGTTATGATCAAGTATTACGCAAGTACAAAAATCTATTTTTGTTATACTTCTAGGCTTAAGTTCACACGAATTATGCTAAACAATTTCGTTTTGTTTGCGTAAAATGTTGTTTAATAATATGTGTTCGAATGGTCAGGTTATCTTTTGTCTGAAAATTTGCTGTATAGCTTTCTATATGTATAGTTTTGATACCTTATCTGTTTCTAATATAAGTGTTAATAACTATGTAAAATCATAAATGTGTCTTTGATTTATTTTAAAAACTATACAAAGTATTAACAAATAAAAGTGTTTTATTTTATGAAATCTTTGAATAATTTGTCTAAAAAAGTGACACATTAGAGGAATTTAAAAGTAATAAATAAATATAAAATAGAAAAAATATCTTTAGATATTTATTTTCATAAAAATATAATAGAGCATTAAACACTCTTCTTAAATATATCTTAAGGACTCCGATACGCATTCCCAGAAAAAAAAATGGAGTTTTTAGTTATAAAAAAAAATACAATCGTGATTTCCCAAAAAATGCATTTTTTGTGTTGTGACACAGTCCTTGCCGATATGCAATGTTTTGGCTTGTAGGCTATTTAATATCACACTGGTTTAAATGAGGTAGCGGTAAAACTAAGGACTGCAAAGACAGTGGTCTAGAGTTCGATCCCCAGTCCAAGATCCAGACTTCTTAAGGTACACAGGTTTTGGAGATTTTTCAAAATTGTGTTTTTTTTTGTTAAGGCGGGAAAAAATGTTCCTAACCGCACACCCCATCGTTCGAGGCAACAAACAGGGTAGTGTGGGGCCTTCACCCACTAAAGAAACCCGCTGTGTGCCGTCTCTCCGTCTTTATTGGCGGGCCACTGGAGCTATGTTACATTCCTTCGGTGGTAGGAAACCTGAATGCCTTTATTTTTTTTTTTTGTTAAGGCGGGAAAAAATGTTACTAACCGCACACCCCGTCGTTCGGGGCTACGAACAGGGTAGCGTGGGGCCCTCACCCACTAAAGAAACCCGCCGTGTGCCGTCTCTCCGCCTTTGTTGGCGGGCCACTGGAACTATGTTACATTCCTTCGGTGGTCCGCCGGTGGCTTACCCTTTTGGTTACCCTCTACTGAGCGACGCATCCGCACATGGAGCGTCGCACCTTCGCGGGAGGCCTTGCGGGTGGCGGACGTTCTCCAGTCCATCCACCCGCAGCCTCAGCTAGGGCGGCATGAGGCGCAAGTATCTGCGCCTGCGCCGCCCCGGTCGCTGGCGGCGGTTTGGGTCAGCGGAAGAATCCTCCTCCCTAGCCCTCTCCGCCGCTTCCTTCCGCGAGATAACCTCCTCGCAGAAGGCAGCGACCGCGGCCCAATTCCTGTCACTGCCAAGCATCGCTCTGACGACGCTCGGCAGCGAGAGGTCCCCTCCTATTTCCGCGACGAGTTCACGGCGCTGCTCGGCCCAAGCCGGGCACGACTCGAGCGTATGCCGCGCCGTGTCCTCGTCACAGCCGCAGTGGTGACAGCCCGGAGTCGCTTCCCTCCTTGCGACTATGTGCAGATATCTGCCGAAGCAACCATGCCCCGACAGCATCTGCACGAGTCGGAAGGTAAGGACTCCATGCCGTCGCCCCGCCCACTCCTCCAGCACTGGCTGGAGCGCCCCTACAGTCCAAAGACCGGCCCGGGGCGCCTCCAACCGTGCCCTCCATCTGGTCATGGCAGCTCGGCGGGCGTCGCCCTGCCACCTGGCCACCTCTCTGGGTAGGGGGCGTCCGCCCCCCTCCCACTCTTGTGACGCCCGCCGATACACTTCAGCGAGCACCTCCGCCTCCAAGTCCCACGGGGGGATTCCGGCCAACGCGCAGGCCGCCTCCGTCGACACCGTGCGGTATCCACGTATGACGTATGACGCAACGACTCCCTGTGGTCTCCACAGAAGAGCCCTGTTCAGTGCATCCAGGGACCCCGCCCACACGGGTGCGCTGTACAGCGCGCCATCGACCGGACCATCCCCGCGTAAAGCCGTCGGCACGCATTGTTGGGTCCGCCCATATTCGGCATGAGCCGTGCAAGGGCGGACGCTGCGCCGACTAGCCTCGGGGACAGTTGGCGGAAGTGCTCGCGAAAGCGCCACCGCCCGTCCAGCACCAGGCCCAGATACTTAATCTGCTTAATCTGGGCCTGCACCCCAATCTGGACCCCGTCCACTGTGATTTGAGGCGCCAGCAGGTGGCCGACGCCGGGGCCCATGGAAAAGTAGGGCCTCCGACTTGTCCAGGGCCACCCTAAGCCCCAGCACTCCGATCCTCCTGACCACCTCCGAGGTCCCTAAGGTGGCCAGGAACGCCGCTTCCTCGAAGTTTCCACCCCGGGCCACGACCAGCTTGTCATCCGCATAGCAGATGACCGCCAGCCCGGGGGGGAGCCGACAGCGCAACACCCAGTCGTAACCGATGTCCCACAGGAGCGGCCCCAGGACCGAACCCTGTGGGACACCCCACGACATGGGTCTCCTCACAACGTCCCCTATGCGGCTCTCATAGACGACGCTGCGGCCCTCTAGATAGTCCGCCACCAGCCGCCTCAGGTATACAGGCACCCCGTGATACCGGAGCGCCTCCCTGATGCAGCTGAATGGCAGACTATTAAATGCGTTGGCGATGTCAAGCGACACCGCCAACAGCATTTCCCCGCTGTTGACGACCGCCGCGGCCACGGCCCGCAGACGCATGATCGCGCTGACTGTCGAATGACCAGCTCGAAAACTGAACTGGGCGTCCGACAAGTCGGGCCCGACGTCGCGCAGGTGCTGGACAATGCGGGCAGCGAGGATTCTCTTCAGCATCTTACCCGCCTCATCCAGCAGCACGATGGGCCTGAAGGCCCCGACCGAATCCGGCGTTCGTCCTGGCTTCGGCAGGAGTACCAGCCTCTCCTCCTTCCAGCAGGAAACCTGCATGCCTGAGAAATTTTCTAAATCACTTGTGAAATTTGCCAACCCGCACTAGGCTATCGTGGTGGTCTACGGCCTAATCCCTCTCACCAATAAAGGAGAGACCCGTGCCCAATAGTGGAACGGAAAAAGGGTTGAAAAAATTTAAGTTTACTTTCTTCCTGTTATCTATTATGTAAATCCCTTTAATCATTTCAGAGATGTGCGCTAACAAACAAATTCAGACAGACAAAAAAAAATATTTGATACATACCTTCAATGTATAGACATAGCGGGTTGTATAAGTCAAATCTGATATTTGAGACGAAACAAAGCAACAATCACATAAGGTTATTTTGCATTAAAAATTAAAGATTGATATCTGACATCGGGCCGTAGACATCACGACTTGATGACAGGTGTTCAAGCAACCAGTCTGGGGAGAACATGAATCAGTGCGTTTCGCTAGTAATACTAATGTAAATTCGCTACGTTTCCGGCATAAATTCAATGTGATATATTTGGATGTTTGTAACGAGCCAATTTTTGACAGTTATGAGCGGTTTTCTGGAAAATATACGTTTGATGGTATCGAGCAAGTATCAACTACTGAATAAAAAGATAATATCGCCAGCTCGGCTACTAGTGTACTCAAATGTATCACGTGGATAAAATACAAATATGAATATTATAAAATTTGAATGCGGCCTCCTAGAGCCAAGGGGAATACTTAAAACATTTTCTTTTGAAATGATTAACACGCTCGATAACATTTGCACAATTTGGGGACCGCCTTACGATTCAGATCGCGATAATCCGATCGTATTAGTCTTTATACCATTGAATATGTGTACATATTTGTTACCAGTTTTGCCCATGTAGTATTTGACGTATTGCGAATACAAAACATTATTAACAAGTTCTCTGAAGAGGGCATTTCGGAAACACTACTAAGGTTAGTTAAGCATAAAATTGGCAGCTAAAGACAAACGTTCGTGCAAAATTCGTTTCTGCTGGTGTGTTTTTCAAGAATACTACGTTGCCTGAGTTTTTAGTTATAACATAAGCATCCGTACTCCTATCTCTCACTGCTCTCTGTGAGATGTAGATGGTGATTTCTTTGAACCTAGTTATATAACTAATAACTAACTCTGCTGAATTTCTCATTACGAGAATACAACAGTCTTGAAGGGTTGGGTTTTTAGTTGACGGTATATACAATGCAAAAACGGCTACACAAACTTAACTTGACATATTATTAAACACAAAGTGAAATTTGACATATTATATTCGTTTATTTAGTTTCACCTCTTCTTCTTCTTATATTAGTGGCCTTGTACCGTGTTACCATAACTCTGCCAGTGTCCGTGATGTTAGTGTCGTAAACAGTTATGACAGAAGACGTTGCGTGGGAGAATTGGCCAGTAATTTTGCAGATTAAATCTTTACCATCAGAGTGATAAATCTAAAGGACAAAACAATGTATAGGACAACAGGATTAGTCATGACACACATGAAATAAAAACTATGTATATTAGAATGTTAGTGTTAGATAATTATTACTATTACTTATAACATGAGGTTATTTCTATATACATATTTACATAACAGTGAATTTATTACAGGAGAGAAGGTTTTATAGAGAAGGTATTTAAGGGAGACAGGACGAGGGATTTCGGGGGGAGAAGATCGTAAAGGGACTGACGACGTTGAAGGCAAGAAAAGAAAATGTGATTTGTATCACCTTCGTCCAGTCCGCACTCACACAGCGCAGTGCTCCTGATCCTGAGTTTGGCGAGAAACATGGGAGTGCAGGAATGACCTAATCTTAGCCTGCAAATGATGGATGTAGTTTTTTTGTTGGCAGAACGGAACTTAAAGAACCATGGAAGTCAGGGAATGTCTGGTTGTACTGAAGCGTAATGTTTAGCTTTGTAAAATTTAGAGGCATTCCAGGCTGCCCGCCACGATTGAACCAGTAATGCTTTTGCAGCATGTCGTAGGTCATGGGAGTAGGATTTGAAGTGCTCTAGAGTGCCAATATGTGCTGCCAACTTGGCGCAAGAATCAGCAGTCTCATTATCCGGAATGCATGAATGACCAGGTATCCAGGCAAGTGCAATGTTAATACTGAGGTTATGGCACTCTAAGAGGGCTTGTTTTATTTGAAGGATTATAGAGATCAATTAGAGGAACTGAATGGATTTGAGAGAATTGCCTGAAGACAGCTACGAGAGTCTGAAAAGATTATGGAATGGTTAAGGTGATGAGATTTGACAAATCGGATGGCTTCAAGAAGTGCCAAAGCTTCGCCAGTGAAGACTAAAGCTGAAGAAGGACATTTAAAGCTGAGGGAAATTTTAAAGGAGGGGATCCAAACTGCTACACCAACCGGACTATTACCGCCGGTTTTAGAAGCGTCCGTGTAAATAGGGAGCCAACCTTGGTATTGTTGATTAAAATGATGGGAGAAGGAAATTCGGGCGACAGAGGAATGTTTGCTAACATTAAAGTTAAGAAGGATATTGGGGCGATGGACTAGGGCTTCTGGTGTAACGAACAGTTGATTTTTGGGGTACTGGACTATAGGATTTGGAAGTTGGGATAATGTTTTATAGCTGCAAAGAAGGAATGGAATCTTCTCAGAATCGGCTAATAGATCAAGTGGAAATCTTAATTTTGGAATGAGGGGATGATTCTGGATTTGAATTAATTTAAACAGAAATCTATCTGTGAGGTATTGGCTGCGCAAATTCAGAGGGGGTTCTCTACACTCTACCTGCATGGCATAGATAAGCGAGGATTTCATAGCTCCTAGGATTATGCGAAGAGATTTGGATTGAATCTTGTTGAATTTTTCTAAATTGGAAATAAAAAGAAAGGATACATAATCAAAGTGGCTACAGATAGTGGCATTATAGAGGAGTTTCTGGGTATAGGGATGACTGCCCCACCATACACCTGATAGGGCGCGGAGAATATTAATATTCTTTTCACACTTTTGGGAAACTGTTGAGAAATGAGAGGAGCCGGATAATTTGGAATCTAAAGTGACACCCAAAAATTTGATTTCGTTAGACTGGGGAATGGATTCGTTATTAATTGAAACATTGATGGGAGGAATGTCTCTTTTTCTTGTAAAACAACTAAACAGTAACAACTGTACTTTTTGAAGCGGAAAGGGATAAGCCATGAACCTCTAGTCAATCATGTAGGTAACTCAGGGCAGAGTTAAGGCGATAGGTTGCATCTTCTATAGACGAGGAAGAAACATAGAGAGCTCGATCATCAGCGTATTGTAAGATCTCGCAAAAGAAATTTACAGTTTGTTCGAGATCGTAGGTGTAAAGGTTGAACAACATAGGACTCAGCACTGATCCTTGCGGTAGACCCCGCCAGACCTGCCTAGGGGGAAGAACACTGGAGTTGTATTTAGTAACGACAAATCTTTCCACTAACAAATTGTGGATGAAACTAACTAACTTAACGGGAATTCTCAGCTGGATGAGCTTACTCCTGAAAACCGGAAGTAAGACGTTGTCGTAAGCTGCCGTTACATCTAGAAAAACCCCTACTAAATTTTTTTTTTCTTTAAAAGCTACTTGGATGTTCGTGGTCAATAGACCGAGGTTGTCCATTGTACTCATTCCTTTTCTAAACCCAAACTGAGTTTTGGTAAGGAGAGAGCAGTTATCAGCCATCCATTCGAGTCTCTGCTTAATAAGTCGTTCGGTCACTTTTGATAGGGTAGATGACAACGCTATGAGAATGAGAGGGTCTCTACCGGGTTTGAGAATTGGGATTACAATTTGGGTTTTCCACTGGGTCTATGCCAGATTCAAAGAGAGAGTTTATTATTGAAAGGAAAATTCTTTTGCATTTAGAAGAGGATTTGGTCAAGAAAGAGTAAGGAATGCCATCTATACCTGGAGAAGAATCAGACAATCCATCTATGGCTAAAGATAGTTCCTCAAAATTGAAAGGCTAATCCAAGAAAGACTCTGAGGCTAGCGGTGAAGATTGAATTGGGATTGAATCAGAATAGGGGACAGATGGGGGTGCAAGATTATCTGCAAACGCTTCTAGCCAGGACGAAGTGTCATTAGAGGAGGTATTATCGTGTTGGCAGATCCACAGAGGATGCGGTAGTGGGCTTTGTCGATTTTTTAGTTAGCAAAATCGATGAAGGCAATAAATGTATCGGTGTTTTCTTGGATCTTGCTAAAGCCTTTGATACCGTATCCCAGCCAATACTCCTTAGAGAGCTGGAAATACTAGGTGTAAGGGGACTTGCCTTGAAGTGGTTTGAGTCTTACCTTGAGGATCGCAAACAGAGGGTCTGTGTAGGCGGTTGTAATAGTGATCTTACTAATATCAATTATGGTGTGCCTCAAGGTAGCATCTTAGGGCCGACCCTATTTTTTAAATGGGACTGTCCAAGAGTACGTACATCTTTTGCACGCAGATGTTTTAGTTTCTTTGGACCGTACCTGTACTCAAAAATCTATTTATTTGATAATAAGATTATTCTTATGAATAAATACAACTGTCAAAAAACTATCGATAACTGGCTACAACCTCAGACCTATAGTGAAACGGAGGAGTTACTTAATGTTTTTGTATGAAATGGCACAAGCATGCACACACACACACATGCACACACAAACATGCACAC
Organism: Leucoma salicis; assembly: GCA_948253155.1. Lineage (NCBI taxonomy): Eukaryota > Metazoa > Arthropoda > Insecta > Lepidoptera > Erebidae > Leucoma > Leucoma salicis. The sequence goes on along the minus strand of OX411804.1, from coordinate 27,299,012 downwards.
ACAAACATGTACACACAAACATGCACACACACACGTACACACACTAAGACACATCAGCCACGTTTTCTGTTAGTTAATACGTATTTTTTTTTCTTTTGTATTATATTCTTTTTTAAAGGGGAAGTAACTGGTCTCCAAGACACAGGTTATCCTAGTGTGGAGACCAGTGAATTTTAGTCTTAAGAAGCTTGTAATGTTTGAAACAATAAAAAATATTATTATTATTCTCTTTATTTATTTTACTTCATATTTTAAACATTTTTAAATATATTATAAAAATATTATTATTATATATATTATTAATCTGATTACAAGAACCCCTTAATCTTTTAATCTGTTTCCAGATAACAGATGAAGAAGTTCTGGGAGATAAAGCTTCACAGAAGACTATCCACCCTTGGCGTTTTTTCATTTTAATAAGTTAACTCTTACCATGGAGCGGCTGTAAGTTCTTTCCGCCTCTTTCCTCTCCGCAGCTGCTAAAAAGCACTCAGCATCCCACCAAGGGGTTGAAACTCTAGGCTACGGAGCGGATTTTTTAAGGGACATGTGGAGATCAGCACAAGCGGTAACAATTTTGACAAAAGTACTATAAGAAGTGGATGGGGAGTCTAAGGGGACAATAGTTGAGTCAAGTCTGAGATCAAGAGCAGCAGAGTAAGAGGGCCAATCAGCTGCCGATAATCTATATTTGCAAAGGGGAGAGGGGTTGTATTGAGAAGATACTCTATTAGAAATTGAAATGGACAGAAGAATGGGGAAATGGTCACTGCCATGGGAAGAAGAAAGCAAACTCCAAATAATATTAGGAAGAAGGGAAGTAGAGCATAGTGAAAGGTCCACCGCACTATGAGGATTTTGAGTGGGAAGAACTCTGCGGGTGGGAGACCCGTCATTAAGAAGACATTGATTAACTTCATCATACGTATCTAAGAGGCTGTGACCAAACAGGTCAGAGTGACTATGACCCCACACTGTGTGGTGTCCATTAAAGTCACCCATAAGAATTATAGGAGGAGGGATAGATTTTAAAATAACCAGTAATTCGGGAATAAAAGAGGACCTAGGGTGTGGGATATAGACCGAAATAAAGGAAATACTATGGGACCGGGCACCAACAATGTTAATACCCGAGGGATGAGGGGGGAAATGTATTTGAGTGAAGGGCTGGGAGCGCTTTATAAATAAGTCACCTCGCCGGTGTCTGTAATGAAATCTTGCAAGATATATTTGACACACTTCCCGGTTTCCGTAGTATTTTTATAAAGTAGCAGTTATATGATATGCCAGAAGCTGTCATGCAAATTAGTATAAAGAACATTTTTAAAAATACACGCATAACTGTCGATGTCTTATAAATTCATTGTGATAGCATATAATTATATTATTAGAAACAAAATACATTTTTAATTACAATGGAAGGAAATGTCAGTTTACATTATATAGATTAAGAAAATAATATCTATTGTTTTTACATAATTCAAATCGTAATGAATTAGATACCAATGTCAAATAATTAATTATATAGATATGTCAAAAGAATTGTAGTTCACTATGCAATTGAATAGTTTTAAATTGTCACTTAAAAAAATCATTTATTGTATAATAGCATTTTTCAATAAGTTTTTTTTTAAATTATTTTTGGTATCTTCTTTAATAATATCTGGTATTTTATTATATATAACAGGAGCCATACCAAAAATATTTTTTGTCAGCAGAGCAGTATTATATACTTTATTATAGATATGATTTTTATACTGGCTTCTGACGGACCCATTTCTCATTTCGGCAACTGACGTGAACATATTTCTATTATTATTTACAAACAATGCTTCCAAAATATACAATGAGGCAAATGTCAAAACTTTCAAATTCCTGAATTTAGATACACAACTGTCAGTGGATTGCATTCCGCACATTGCTCGTATGCAGCGTTTTTGAGCTTTGAACACCTGATCTCTTAGAATAGAGTTGCCCCAAAAAATGATACCATATCTCAAAACTGATGCCACCAGGCTGTGGTATGCAACTAATACAATCTCGTGGTTTACCTTTTGTGATAAGATATGAAGAACATATGCTGATGAGCTCAATCGACTACATACTACTTCAACGTGTAATTTCCAAGTTAGCTTGTTGTCGATCATAATTCCTAAAAATTTTGCCACCTGTGTCTGTTCTATAATGTTGCTTTGGTATCTCGTATAGTTAAATTCTGAATTGATAAACGTTGCTGAAAATGCATAATATTTGTTTTTTTTTAGATTAATATCAAGATTGTTATTATCAAGCCAATAAAAATGTCCTTTAATGTGTTATTGATGTCAAGTTCGTAGTTCTTTGAATTAGAGCACTTTATTAGAGCAGTACTATCATCGGCGAATAGGACCATCGGGTGATTGATATGTTTGGTAAGGTCATTCATGTAGAGGAGGAATAATAAAGGACCAAGAATACTACCCTGTGGTACCCCGAATCGTAAACTCAGAAATGTGTGCTCTGCGAGGTCTTGATCTTGGACTGGGGCAGCGTACCTACTCCCTACCACTGTTTATCTAATCCTTGTAGCCCAGAAAAATATGCTTAAGACCGTATAAAAAATATAATTCCTGATTTCATATTATTCACTGTTTGACTCTTTGCAGCCTATACTTGCTAATTTATCAAAATATCAAGGGTCTTGGCGTAACATTAGATTAATCTAGAGACTTTCTGTAAAGCTGTACAATCCAAACAAAAATACATATTTATGAGCAAACCTACTATGTAATACTCTATAGTTATAAAAAAAAACATAGCTTCATGCCTGTATTCCCCGAAGGGGTAGGCAGAGGTGTATTTACACACCCACGACTCGCCAGCTATGTTTAAGTTCCACGTAATAGGGGGCGAGCCTATTGACGTCTACCGGGCACATTTCCAAACTCCGGGCTGCTACTGAGAATTTTTCTTTTTAGGAAAAAGCTCAATAACATTGCCCTTCCCGGGGATCGAACCCGAGACCTCATGATTAGCAGTCGCATACACTACAGCTACACCACCGAGGCAGTTAATAAGTTATAGTTATAGTAAAGCCAAAAAGTTTCTTTCATCGCACGTCTACCCTTGAAATTTTACTTTTAATTTCTTTTAGATCTATAACTTAATCTAGCAGAATACGATATTATTTACGGAGCAGATGCCATTTATTCTTCGCAACTCTGCAAGTTTTAAATAACAATATTGAACTGAAACAGGTTCCAAATATTAATTGTAAAATTAAGTTTACCTGGTCGGTATAATGTATGTAAATTCTTCTGACAGATGGCGCAGGCGTCACCCAGGGCGTTAAGTATGAATGTGTTATCGAAATTAGCAGTCGAGAGACTGCTCTGTATCACGATGGCTCAATTGGTAAAGCATCTGGACGGTATCCAGGAGATGCAGGTTCGAATCCTGCTCGTGACTGTTATTTTCGATTTCACATTTTCCACTTTGTGTTTAATGTATATGGCTAAGCATGTCAAATGTTAAAAATATATATCAAAATTTCTAAACAATATTGCTTATTTAGAACACTTATCAGGATGATCTATATTTTTTAGCATTTGACATGCTCCGCCACTTTTAAAGTATAAATTATTTGAGAATAAGGAAAAAGAGATTTTTTGTACTAGCGGGAATCGAACCCGCGTCTTTTCCAATCCGGGGAAGTGCTCTAAGCCACTGAGCTATAGTACAGGTACTTCGACCATCCCAATCTCCTTATTACATTTGTCTTTACGACCAGCGCCATCTATCGGAAGCATTTACATGCATTAAACCGATATAGTAAGTTTAATTTTGCAATTAAAATTCATACTATTTGATGGCGCGATTTTTTAAACATTTTTGATCTATATTTTTTAGCATTTGACATGCTCCGCCACTTTTAAAGTATAAATTATTTGAGAATAAGGAAAAAGAGAAAAATGTTTAAAAAATCGCGCCATCAAATAGTATGAATTTTAATTGCAAAATTAAACTTACTATATCGGTTTAATGCATGTAAATGCTTCCGATAGATGGCGCTGGTCGTAAAGACAAATGTAATAAGGAGATTGGGATGGTCGAAGTACCTGTACTATAGCTCAGTGGCTTAGAGCACTTCCCCGGATTGGAAAAGACGCGGGTTCGATTCCCGCTAGTACAAAAAATCTCTTTTTCCTTATTCTCAAATAATTTATACTTTAAAAGTGGCGGAGCATGTCAAATGCTAAAAAATATAGATCAAAAATGTTTAAAAAATCGCGCCATCAAATAGTATGAATTTTAATTGCAAAATTAAACTTACTATATCGGTTTAATGCATGTAAATGCTTCCGATAGATGGCGCTGGTCGTAAAGACAAATGTAATAAGGAGATTGGGATGGTCGAAGTACCTGTACTATAGCTCAGTGGCTTAGAGCACTTCCCCGGATTGGAAAAGACGCGGGTTCGATTCCCGCTAGTACAAAAAATCTCTTTTTCCTTATTCTCAAATAATTTATACTTATCAGGATATTTTAAATTTATTTTCTAATGTCTTTCATTAATTTATTGTCACAGATGTTCCCGAAAAATATGATTAACGACTTTTTGAGGCGGTGCTTATGCATTGTTCGATAGAATATAACTTGAAACTCCCTTATTAAATTTTCAAACGGCTAGATCTTGTGTAGTCCACTGTCGCCACTATCTATCTTAATTTATATAGAAAACTTAGCAAATGTACGAATTAAAGCATATTAGTTAAAACAATTCGCAGTCTCATAAAAATGAGTACGATTTTTCGTCACCTTGCGTATAACAGCAACCATCCTTAATACCAAGAATCTGTTAAATATATACTAAATACCAGTTTACTATGGATATAAATCTTGAATGAACCCTTTTGTCATTCCACGTAGGGTCTACGCAGTGCATTGCAAATTTCACTAACAATACAATGCGAATCGCCCATCGGCTGATTTTATTTTATATATTTATTTTTAGCATTTATATTTATAGCACTGTACAGTATACAAACTTTTATTACTATTACTGATCCAGAATTTGTAAGTAGGTAATTTTTGTAGTCAAGAATCTATATATTTAATACGTGAAAAAAAACTTTGTACCCGTTTTTTAACACATCGCGCGCACCGGTGAGATTTGGCACAGTTAAAGTTTCAAATGTAGAAGGAGTGCAGAAACATAATATTTTTGTATAACTTGCATTAGAAATAAATTAATTCAATAAAAATACATTTTATAGGATTGAACATTCGACCATACACCTTCCTGTACTGTATGTACGATCGGTGTATGTTGACCACTAGCTTTAATAAATTAGTCTAAATATAAAACAATCTAGTGTCCTACTTTGAAGTCGCATTTTGTTTTCTTTAATTATGTATGTCTGTTCTAGTCGAGTGGCTAATAAATAGACACATCATACAGTCCACCCGCTTTTTTAAGATGGTAGAGTAACGGTAGTTAAGGTCTATCGTTCCTACCATAGGCGTAGGATTTTTTCGCGTTACCTCTATGGTTTCCACTGAACAGGCTGCAATACTGCGCTGAACGCAAAACTGAAAAAGGTTTCCAAGATTGATACTAAGTAAAAATATAAATTACTACCGATTAATATTAATAAGTTTAAAAAAATAAAAAATAAAATAATCTAATCTTTGCTAGCAGACCCTTTTTTTGTTAACCTGACCCTTTTTTAAAGTCGCTTTACGGACGATAATTTTACATAATAACGTCATATAGATATGTTTTCTGAGAGTTTCACAAACAATACATCGGTCACCATACATGTTTCGGAAAAAAAAACCAAAAAATAAAAAAACAGCATCACGCCTGTATTCCCCGAAGGGGTAGGCAGAGGTGTATTTACACACCCACGGCTCGCCAGCTACGTCCACCACAGTAGTCCCACGTAGTAACGGGGCGAGCCTATTGACGTCTACCGGGCACATTTCCAAACTCCACGCTGATACTGAGAATTTGTCTTTTTAGGAACATGACACTTTTTCGTGCAGACAGGCGTTCATCGATTTATAAGACGTTATCACGTCAAAAAAATATATAAAACACCGTGACTCGGGAATTTTATATAGGTTTAAGATACTACTACTACCTGACGCCTGAAGGCCTCGTGGCGTAGTCGGTAGTGTAACCAACTTCCAATCACGAGGTCGTGGGTTCGATTCTCACTCAGGACAATTATTTATGTGATGAACACAGATATTTGTACTGCGTCTGGGTGTTTTTTATCTATTATATGTGTGTATTTACAAAAAAAAAGTAGTATATGTAATAAGTAATATCCGTAATCTGGTACCCATAGCACAAGCGTTATGCTTAGTTTTGGGACTAGAGGAAGTCGCGTGAAATGTCCGTGAATATTTATTATTTATTAATTTAATTTATAAACTAGAGGTTTGCAGCTATGTTAGCTACAAGACTCTAGATAGAGTTGCCTCTCTCTCTTTGAGACATGTAAGTGTAGCACACCAATTACTTTTTTCAATAATTTACTTTTTTTATATTTTACAGCCATCGATTGGAGAAAATGGCATGATTTGTTTGGTAGTTTTTGAGTAAAAATGGCTTTAGACAGACAGAAGGACACATAGACATAGGAACTTAGTTTGTTAAAATGTATAGATATAGGTACATATATTTATATTTCAACTAGGTTTTGGGTTATATCTCAGGTTCTTGATATAGTACCGGAATAAAATATATAGGTACCAGTTGTTAAGTCTAATCAAGACCTATCAAATAAAAAAAATCATTAAAATTCGTTCAGTAGTTTTTGCGTGATGCGCGAACAAACATACAGACAAAAAATCTAAAAAAAATCGTTTTTTGTTTAGACACGCCTAATTCAGTCATTTTTTCTCAAATATCTTAAATGTACAGACACAGCTCTGTTACAGCTTTATAATAGTATATAGATTAACAATAGTCAGGAAAACATGAATAATCGCGCTATATATTTAAGTACATCTATTATGAATTAAAAAGGCTAAAGCATTTGTATGGATTGAAAAAGGTTAAAACATATGATTTGTCGAATATGACTTCTGCAACGAAGTTAAAATGCTTATGGAATTAATGCTTGTCAGAGTCGGGTTGTCTAGTCCAAACAACGATTCTCAACAATGCGGGAACAACTAAGGGGGGGAAGGATATTCTTTGGTCACGTCTTGGAAATTCTTTTCCCACTTATGTAAAATTAAAATTGATCAAGATTATCTTCGTTCTAAAGTAACTTAAAAATATAGTTTGTTGTTAAGCCCCATTGTAAGTTATGTACATATTTTCTACCAGGATTACAGTAAAGATATGTTAAGTCATTCGAGCTTGAAATGTTAATAATATTGGTAATATATATTAGAAAATTCATAAATAACATTACAGCTGGTTATGAGCTGAGACTCGAAATTTTAGCTCTAGTTACGGCAAATCTGAGTCACCACATCTCTACAAAAATATCACCAAAACAATAAGTTCAACGGTTCACCTACCTAATAGTACGTACGTGTCGTGAATGACCACATCTCCAAGATGTCCAGTTTTCCATAACGGTTGGAGCGCTCTGGCCAAACAGTGTAAAATGACGGTCTGAACGTGCGGGTGCAAGCCATTGCTCGTGTTTTGCATCCCAATGAGACCAAACAAAATGGACTATATAACGCGAAGTCTGGCTGTGGACGACACAAACTTACTAGCAACAAAACGCACAACACCCTTTGAGTTTCCAAAAGGTATTTTAGTGTATAAAAAATGAAGTTCGTCTACTCTATTGTGGCACTGAGCTGTGTGCTGTGGGAGGCTCGAGGGTATCCTTATTATCCTGTCTACGAAAATGTGGATACATGTAAGTAACTATCATATTCTCTATCATCCCATATCATAATGACTATCATCCCGATACCGTCCCAACGAAATTTCACCTGGCAACAATATCGCGGAGTTCTGTAGGTTATCAGCGTTCAGAATTGGTGAACACGGTACATGGTTAGGACCATGTACGTTCATCCTTTATAATGATTTGTCTGCTACAGCTTTTATGACTTCTACGATTATTCCTCTTTAAACGAGATTTTAGTGTGCGCTATGTTCAGAGTATACAACAGTCAGAGTATTGACCCATGCCAGCAGTTACGACATACCATAGGTAAGGTTGCTGGCTCATCTGGAACCATAGGCAATATATATTTTTTTATTCTTGATTCAATATCTGCTGTCAATATTGTTGGAAATCACCGAATGCCTAAGACTCAGTCTAACTACTGCCGTCAGCTAAGTTGATATTTGTTCATTAATAATGTCACCATGACTTATCCATCCGTCCGAATGTTAAATATGAAATACCTAAACGACGTTTTATGATCTAAAAACCATCCAGACTATTATTATTTAAAAGATTGTGAAATTGCGATAATTACCTCCAGATTATAATTTCGGGCACGGCAGCCAGAATTCTATAACTTAAACTAGTTATGTACGCAAAACATATTATAGTGCACGAATGCGTGAGCAAACATAAGTGCACTATCTGTTCCCACACTCTCATAGTCCTATGGGACGGCATACACGACAGGAAAGAGATCAGGCGCAGGGCCAACGGCTTTACATGCTCTCTCAAGACCGGGAGTCACTGCCAACATTCTAAGTCCGAGCTGCTATTGAGAATTTACTAACGGAAAAATTCAATTTGTTTCTTTGCTCAACTTGAGATCCAAAACCAAGATCTCCTGATCTGCAGTAGAATACACTACTGCTGAACCGCCGCTGGCCTACTGGCTACTAGATTTGGACGAGCGTGGTGGTCTACGGTCTAAACCACTCTCACTCTAAGAGTGATCTTTGTCTAATAGTGGAACAGTAAGATCAAAACTTGTCATTTTAAGCCGCATTTCTTATGGCAATGTTTTCAACGCTCTGGTGGATGCGCACATGTTTAACAACACAAGTCGATTTTTAATTACATAACAAAGTAACACAGATGTACTAAATCAATATTTGTAAATAAGTTAGAATGTAGGGTGTAATTTGTAATAGCAATAATAGGGTGGTCTCACAAAAAGGTTGAAATCCTACTTAATGGGGATTGAAATAGATTATTCGACAAATTAAAGCTGATTAGCCATTGTATAAACACATTTAATTTTCCGCAGACTCATATGGTGATGCTAGCCGTGGTGGTATGGCTTTGAGTCGCTACTACAATCCATACTACAACCCTCGGGCAGCAGGCGGCAGCATGGCCGCCTTCATGTTCCGTCAGCCAGAGGAGGCATCTCAAACCGGCCAGTACTATGTCCCAGACAGGCGTCGTCAGACACCGCAAGATGTAAATCTCAACATCCCTCCTCAACAAAACGAAGTCTTCTATCCTCAACAAGCAGAAAACTCCCCCTTTATTCCAACTGAGGCTACAGATCTTGTGGAACCTACAGAGAAAATTGCTGAAGTAGCCCCGACTACAGCAAAAGCTGTCGCTGTTCCAGAAATTGTAGAACCAGAAATTGAAGAAGTGCCAGAAGAACAACCTGTTTCTAAGGCTAAGAAGACTGTTTCTAGGAAGAAGCAAGTCAAGAGGCCTATAGAGGAAGAAGACGATGATGATGAATATTACGCACCTAAAATGCCAGGAGGCGCTTTCTTCCCAATGTTTTTCGGATGGGGTGGTAGGGCTGGTGGAGCGCCTAGCAATGCCCACATGGCAATCGCTAATGCTTACAGTACTGGTAAAGGTGGAGTTGCTACAAGCCACGCGACCGCATATGGTGCGCCCAGACCTGAAAGAACTTAAATTATCTATAGTTAGAAGTTAGAAAGAATATAAATGATTTATTTTATGTTGTTACACAATATATAAAATTTTACATACTACATCATTCATATAAATAAAATACCTATATGATTACAATAAAATTTTCTTTCATTTTAATCTATAGATAAGTCAAAAAATAACGTAGGTATGATATTCAAAATTTATGTTACAAATTGTAGTATTTCAAAATAGGGGGTCCCTTTCTCCAACTTTGCTCAGCGCAATGTTCCTCAGTGAGTGATTTAAAAATATTACCCATATTATTGTCTTGCTTGAGTCTCTCATGTTTTAGCCTATTGGGTAGTAATATATATCTAATATGTGTCAACCTTGTTTATGAACTGAATATTATTATAGATTATATTTAGTTCTGAGTAGGTACCTACTAGTTGAGAGTCATTATAAAGTGCATAATCTCAAAAAGTAGTCACAGTAACCTTGTTTCAAACTCCCCACCATATAGAACACCTTATATTAGCACAAGCAGTTGTCCGCGACTTCGTCAGCAATAGTTTTTTTGCGTTTTAAATTCAATCTCCTATTTTAGAGCCATTACGCACTGTCGACTAGTCGCCGGCAACTCGGTCTCTCGGCGACCAAAACATAGGCAACTAGGGTCAGGAGACCCAGCCGAGGAATCGGCGTATATTGCTGTATATATCAGTACTTTGGTGACACGGTCTTTACTATAGTTGCTCGCAGTGCGAATGCTTCCTTTTGAGGCCGTGCTTCTATTGGTTGCCGCCGACTAGCAGTCGCTCGTGCGTTGCCACTACGAGGTGCGTAAACATCTATATAAATTATAGTAAGTCACAGTCGCCAGCGACCGAGTTGCCGGCGACGAGTCGACAGTGCGTAATGGCTCTTACGCCCTTGAGAAACGATTTTGTAAATCATTAAAACACACTATTTTATGATAAATAAATTAAAATTCTTAATTCAAATTCTGAATCTGAATTATAATAGCTTCCACACAATCTCATCGTTTAGTTTACACCCCTCTAGTTTTTGATATGAAACATCTAATGAGGAGGGAGAGTAAAATCGGCTGTTAGCGTAGCGACTCTTATTTTACTTGTCCCGATCAAATTTTGTTAGTTAAATTTGACACACTTCCCGGTTTCTGATTGAGCTGAAATTTTACACGCATGTGTATATCTCGTGACAATGCAATATTATGATGAAATGGAGCTGATCTGATGATGGAGTTGGAAGGTGGACATAGGTACTCTATAATGAAACGGCGCCACCCCATCGAGTTTGGGCTCTTATTTTTCCTCTAGCCGAGTACTTTGTGTCTAGATGGTATCCAGGGGCTGATGATGAAGCTGGAGGATGGCCACAGCAACTCTATAATGAAACGACGCAACCCCATCGAGTTTGGACATGTTTGATTCGTCTTGATGAGTATTTTATCTTTAGATGGTATCCAGCGTCTGATAATGGAGCTGGAAGGTGACCACAGTAACTCTGCAATGAAACGACGCAACCCCATCGAGTTTGGAATTATTTGATTCATCTTGACGAGTACTTTGTCTTAGGTGGTATCCAGAGTCTGACAATAGAGCTGGAAGGTGGCCACAGTAACTCTGTAATGAAACGATGCAACCCTATCAAGTTTATACTCGTTTGACACTTTCCGTGTGGTGACGGACTAAGAATACAATTGTCACCACCCCATTCTTTCCAACGGGTATCGTATGAGGCGACTAAGGGAAGTAAGCAATTATCATCCATTGCATGGCTGGTGGTAGGGCTGGGTACCAAGTGGGAGTACTCACTTGGTATTGGCCCTGAGCGGGTTGGTACCACCATCTCCCGTGTGACCGGCCATAAGCACATCATTGCGTTTTGGCTGTAGCAGGAGATAGCCGTTTATTCTTTCATTTCATATCTGCGAAATGAAATGGTGAGCAGCGGCTTGACAATAATCTCGGTATAGTTGAGTCCATGAGCGACGGTTACCATTAACCATCAGATGGGCCGTCACCTCTATTGAAAATTTTTGTAGATTATATCTATCTAGTGTAAATGTTTGTACGTTACCTACGTAACATACAAACAGCCAGTCTGACTACCAAAGTGTAGGATATAACTGTAATCTTAACTATGTATTTTGAATGTATGCATACATACCCCAAACAAAATTAAAATGACCTGGTAAAATGCGCTGAGGTAGTTAGATAAATCGTAATAGCCATTTATCTACAAGTTTGGCATTTACGATTGATCTGGGTAGCTATGAACACTATTGAAAAACTTGCAATGCCCCGACATCACCAGCACCAGTCGGAAGGTAAGGACTCAGTGCAATCGCCCTGCCCACTCCTCCAGCACCGTTTGGAGCACATCTACAGTCCAAAGACCGGCCCTGGGCACCTCCAGCCGCGCTCTCCAACGGGTTATGGCAGCTCGACGGCTCGACGGGCGTCGCGCTGCCACCTGGCCACCTCGCTGGGCAGGTCGCTACCACCCCCCGTCTGAGATGTTAGCGTACTACTACCTCAAAATTCTATGAGATGGCACTAAAACTATAGCTTTTCAAGTTTGTCTATATAAGTATGTAGACTATGTAGACATGATGTAAAGTCAGTATCATCAAATCATATAAATATCTTCTGATATACTATAAGTGGAATGCTTTGATATTTTCAACAGGCGTTTGAAATTTAATCATTTTCTCCCCTAATTACCCTTTATGAGAATCCCCACAGTAAGCCTTAATTGTTTACTTATTATTTTTAAACACCCCTACGTATCGGCGTAATGTAAACTAGTCTAAAAATAGGCGAAGTCGCATTCTTTTGAAATCGATAATATAGCATACCCAGTGGGCATTGTGTGCAATCCTTTCTTATGTAAAAATGAGTTTTTTTGTTTGTCACCTCTTGACAAAATTTGGTGGGTTCATGTGGCAAATCCTTTTTACGTAGAATTCTTTATTGTTTTACACGGCTATTATATTTCTGATATATTTCGGAGATAAATATATTTCATATATTTTAGGGGGCTATAAAGGGCTATGTTTACAGTTCATGAACTTGGAGTTTCTGGACCTAGGACAGTGCCGTGGAAATCTCTATAAACGTATCTAAAAGACCCCATTAGAAGTATAACACAATTACTTAATGGCTCAAAGACGACGTCCATCGCAATTTTGTCCTAGCAATTTTAAAAGCAAACGCTCTATAATTATGTAAATAAAAAATAAACCTAAAAATAGTGATTTGATGTTCAACGAAGTGTGCGCCTATGTTTTTTTATGCAGCAATACATGGTATTACAGCCATAAAGATGGAATGGAACATTGTATTGCTCTACAGAAAAGAAGTATCGTTAGTGATCTTCTAAAATGCAAGTTCCTCCAACGTCTGTGCCTTCTAAGTAAGTGATGTGTTTGGACACAATTAAGTATTCGACAAATACTTCCTCATGTAGTGTATATAGGTATATTGATTCGCAAATGAAATTAGTCTAAAATTCTAGATCTAAGTAAGATTCATAACATATAAAGAAAACAATGAAAATATTTAATTAGTCACTAATACAAATGATTGTATTTATATCTTAATAAATTACTTTAGCTTATTTGACAATATACTGACATTTACGTATATTTTTCTCTTTATACCATCTCCAACTAGACAAACGAAAAATAAATTAAAATAATTTTAATCCATTATCTTTAAAATTTTAATTGAATGTGTTCTTTTGTTAATTAATAATAAATTTACGAGAGATACGATAGATGTATTTACTTACTTTTAAAGTCTAGAGCATGAGGCTAAAAGAACTTGGTTCTTGGTTCAATTTAAATCTAAGAAGCAACAGGTCTGTGTGTTCTTTTTAAAAAAAACATTTATGATAGCGCCTCGGTTTCGAGGACTTTTAGGAGCCTATCTCCAAGAGCATCAGGATCCTTGCTACTATAAATAAAAATAAGTTAGAAAATTCATACTCCAACAACTTGAGACTGGAATATAGTTCCCAATGTGCTCAAAGTGTAAGCAATAATGCTCATAATGTTCAGAACTTTTTTCGCTAGAAATAGAGATAGTAGATGTACGGCCACCTTGTTGCACCAAAATATTGCCGGTCTATTACCTAAATAAAACTGATAGTGTACAATTATGTTTAAGTGAATTATCTGATATTGGTTTAAGTTTTGATGTTATTTGCTTTTCTGAGACATTTATAAGAGCTGGCGATAAATCAAACATTTTCTTCAAAAGCTTTAAATATGCATGCTCATTTGCGAGGTAAAAGCAAAGGCGTGGCGGTGTGTGTATACTTGTACATAAATCTTTAGATTTCAAAAGCATTGATTTCATTAATGATCTTTGTATAGAAAAAGTATTTGAATGTTGTGGAATAGAGATACCTTTCCTAAATATCACTATCATATGTTTATATCGAATACCTAATGCAAATGTATTTTTATTTTTTGAACAGTTAGATTTATTATTACACAAAATGCTTAAACGTAAAAAACGCATTATTATTACGGGAGACCTTAATATTGACATTCTAAAAGAGACGAATGATTCTTTAAAGCTTAGAGATATAATCAGTAATTATGGCTTATACTTTCACATTGATTTTCCTACCAGTCAGCATGCTTGCTTGGATCATATACTAAGTAATATTCAGGACTCAATAGGATCCACTCACGAACTATTTTTATCCGATCATAATAAATGCCAAATATTAAAATTTCCTGTTCAAGAAAGAAAACTTTTACTAAAATATTGGTATAATTATAGCAGAGACTATGCAAGTGATAACATCAGGAAATTTATGGAAGCTATAAGTAACTTAACGTGGACCGATATTCTTCATAACACAGATGCTAATAAAAGCTTTGGTGATTTTCATGATGAATTTATACTTTTCCATAAACTGTGTTTTCCCTTAAAAAAATAAGAAAATTAATGTTAACTGTACACATTCCAGATGGAATTATATGGATTAGAATTTATAGTGCATATAAACGAAAGTTAAGACGATTATATTGTCATAAATCTAAAAAAAATGTCATTATAAAGCTCCATTATTTAAAATATACTAGGGTCCTAAAAGCATGTGTTCGTTATTCTAAAAAGTACGCTAATCATCATTTTCTCTTAGCATCTAAGAATAAAAGTAGGGCCACGTGGGATATCATCAAAAACAAAGTAGATAAGTATAACACATTTAATCAAATAAATTCAATAAATTATAGAGATACTATTTTGAATAACCCAACAGATATTGCTAATGCCTTTAATGATTTCTTTACAAATATCTCAGAAACTAAAAATTATTCAGGCATAAATAATATTTATACTCCTCCACAAAGACACGAATTCAGCATCTTTTTAAAGCCTGCTAATGAAGTTTACTGTATAGTAAAATCTTTAAATAACAAGCGCTCTGTTGGCTACGACGAAGTTTCCACTAACATAATTAACTCATGTGCAGGTATCATATCACATATATTGTCCCATATGATAAATTTGTCTTTAACACAAGGAGTATTTCCAGATAAATTAGGGATATCAATAGTTAAACCACTTCTTAAATCTAAAGATAGTCAGGAACTAACAAATCATCGACCTATTGCACTTAATTCTATATTTTCCAAAATTTATGAAAAATTTTTTCAAAAACACTTAATAAAATTCTTAAACAAATACGATTTAATTAATAAAGAACAAAATGGCTTTCAAAAAGGTAAGTCAACTGCACTCGCGGCGTTCTCACTTATCAAGCCTATATCGGATAATATAGACAAAAAACAACCCGTAACAGCCGTTTTCCTTGATTTAAGCAGAGCGTTTGATCTAGTTAATCATAAGATGCTAGTTGATAAATGTGAGCCTATGGTATTCGAGGTCCCGATCAAAAGTGGATACAAAGCTACCTCAGCAATAAAAAACAGTGTGTTGAGATTTCACAGGTGAATAATAGTCTAGTCTGTCTAACCTATAGATCGCTAATTCTAAATGTTAAAGCATGAGTACCTCAGGGAAGTATCCTGGGGCCTTTATTGTTCCTGTTATATGTCAATGACCTACCGAGCGTGACAAGCCAAAGTTGTGTACTTTTTGCAGATGATATATCTATCATTATACCAGAATCAGACAAAGTAAGGCATAATGAAGAAGTAAATAAAACTAAATTTCTACAATTTTCTAATTATGTATAAGCAAATACCAC
The DNA here is from genome assembly GCA_948253155.1 of Leucoma salicis. NCBI lineage: Eukaryota > Metazoa > Arthropoda > Insecta > Lepidoptera > Erebidae > Leucoma > Leucoma salicis. The sequence continues at coordinate 27,282,978 of OX411804.1, read as the reverse complement.
AAAAAATTAACATTCATTATAATAACATAGAAATTAATAAAGTATGTAATATCAAATTTTTAGGACTAACCTTGGATAATAATTGCAACTGGGGAGCACATATCAATACTATTTGCAGTAAGCTAAATAGATTTGTGTATGCTATAAAACAATTACGTCATACAGCTAGTGAAGAGACCGCACTTGTTGCATATCATGGCTATATAGGCTCGGTTTTGAGATATGGTATACTTCTATGGGGAAACTCTGTACACATAAGCAGAGCTTTTATATTACAAAAAAAAATGTATGAGGGCAATAATTGGGGCATCCCCAATAACAAGCTGTGCACCCATTTTTAAAAGATTTAAGGTTTTGACGTTGGTATCTATTTATATACTGGAAATTGGTATATTTGTAAAAAATAATGCACATTTTTTCTCTAAAATCAGTGAAGGTAGTAAATTCATGAAAAGAGATCCTACTAAGCTGAAGCATGGGCTGTGCAAAAGTACTCTTCACCTCAGGAGCTACTACATGATGTCTATACAAATTTACAACCATATTCCTCAACATTTTAGAGAAATGCCAATAAACCAATTTAAATTTAATCTGAAGTCATGGTTGGTTGAAAAGTGCTTTTATACATTACAAGATTTTTTGGTTTGCAAAACATATTTTTTTTAATTAACTGTATAAGTTTACATAACATAATATGTTCTAATTGTTATTTAAATATTCGCATGCCTACTATAGGCGAATATGTCGGGCTGTCAATTTATTGTAATAACTTTTTGTACCATATTCTCAGCGAATAAATATCTTATCTTATCTTGATATTGACATTTCGAGAAAGGCCAATACAAGTGATTTGGGGGACAAAACCAAATCTATGCGCAAAAAAACTGGGCGTCCTGAAAAGAGCCAACCACTCACTTACTTCATGCCGAGGCAACCGCAATCCGCAATCCGCAGTCTGTCTTCACTTGGAGTTCTGCTCATATAATCTGGACAGGCGCACCCAAGTAACAACCAGATTTTTTTTGTACCATGCAGGTGGCAAACAAGCTTATGATCCACCAGATGGCAATCGGTTATCGTAGCCAAACAGAGAGTAGTAACACCAGAGGCATCATCCAAAACAAGGAATAAAGTGGAAAGAGAATGGAGAGAAAGAATAATAAGGACTGGATAAGAAGGGGGTTTGGACCTCTGGCACTCTCATTCATCATATCGTTGTTTAACACTGATCTTCTGTGAGAGGATGATAGTTTCCCAATCGAGCTGGCCCGTTGATGCTAAGACAAGCAAGGCTCGACCCACATGAAATGCTCCCAAAGTAAGTAATCCCCCACCGTGCGCCTACACCCGCTCTTGCTAGCAAAGTAAGTAATCCTATTCAGGACACAGGACATATTTAAATAAAAAGTGTTCACGGTAAAACTTAAGGCAATCATTATATTTCAAGTTAATTTTGGGGCAGGCGGATCAAAAATTCGAACACGTTTTATATACTAAAACATAGCACACACCCACGACTCGCCAGCTATGTTTAAGTCCCACATAATAGGGGGCGAGCCTATTGACGTCTACCGGGCACATTTCCAAACTCCGGGCTGCTACTGAGAATTTTTCTTTTTAGGAAAAAGCTCAATAACATTGCTCGACCCGGGGATGATTAGCATTTTTATACTATTATATATACAAATGTATAAAATATACTATATATATTATATAAATATGTAACTTAATGTAGATACTTATGAATAAAAAGTTCTTGAATCAAGTTTTAAGTATTAATCATCGGATGTTGTTTTTGTACCTAATTACTTTCGAGTGTGGCTTTAAACTTAAAATGAATAGACTTACACAATTATCCATTATTTGCAACTTCCAAGTTTTAGAACCGTCGCAGTATTAATTAAATTGAAAATAAAAACATAAACAAACCACACTTACTTACTTACTTACTTATCATCACGCCATTTCCCTTGCGGGGTAGGCAGAGAGAACAGAGTGCCAAGAGGCTCTATTCTTGCATACATCTCTCGCTTCCTCAACATTCATAACTCTCTTCATACACGCTCGCCGGTTTCGGAGACTCCTGACTCCACCTTCCTTCAATACATGACCAATTTGGTCTAGGTAGGTAAGTCTCGGTCTCCCCCTGTACCTACATCCTTCCACTTTCGCATTGTATATCTTCTTAGCCAGTCGCTCGTCCGGCATTCTTTCCACATGTCCGAACCATCGGAGCATTCCCTTTCGCATCTTTACACCAATACTCTCTTTCATACCTACTCGCTCTCTTACGTCGTCGTTACGAATGCGGTCAGTCAGCCTCACTCCACAGATTCTCCGCAGAGATCGCATTTCGACCGCATTGATTTTGCTCTCATGCTCCTTTTAACAAACCACACAAAAAGCTTAAAAAGAATTAATAATTAAAGATTGTCTCTTTAATAATTTAAGTAGAATATTTTGATTCAAGCGTCGTTGTGTCCGCTAAGAAGGTACGTACATTATTTATTTCGTGTGTCCAGTGATTACCAAGTTATTTCACCAAGATATATCTATTACTATGATAGTTGTATCTATTATGTATATTTATTTATTAAGATAGTTAGATACAACTATCTATTACAATATTTGGTTGTATTGTATTAGTTAAGACTCAACGATTTCATTTTGTTTTAAATGCGTATGGTGACAGACGAGCCACGGCCTACCTGATGGTAAATGCTCAACTCTCACGGACTCAACTGTACCAGGAGTATTGTCAAGCCGCTGCTCACCATTTCATTTCACAGATATGAAATGAAAGAATTAACGGCTATTTCCTGCTACAACCAAAACACACCGATGTGCTTCATGGCCGGTCACACGGGAGATGGTGGTACCAACCCGCTCGGGCCCGATAACAAGTGAACACTCCCACTTAGTCGCAGCGTTACCACCAGTAATGCATTGGTTCAAGAAATATAATGAGTGATAATTGATTACTTCCTTTAGTCGCTTCATATGACACCCGTGGGAAAGATTAGGGTGGTGACACTTGTATTATTAGTCCGTCATCTTGCATTTAGATTTTATACTTTGTTATTTTAAATAGATTGGCTAAACAAATTTTCTAAAAATATAGCTCAGAATACTCTTGAATAAAAGACCTTTCAAACAAAAAAAACTTAATCAAAATTGGTTCGGTTCAGGAGCTATGAGGACATAGACAGATACACAGTTACATAAATACACAGATGCACACTACAAACCACACACCGCTTTTTCTGGGGGGTTCAAAAATAAAATAAATTTAAATTGATGCACCTAATCTCAAATACTGCGCTCCAGAAGATACTTAATCTGAATTATATATTTCTTTGAGGAATCAGAGCGAAGGTTCAATAGTTAAAAATAAAAAAGAAACTGATGGGAATAGAAATTCAACTCAGTTACAAAAAAACTAAGTACCCAAAGAGGCCTAGTTTACCCAAAGAAGCCTAGTTTACCCAAAGAGGCCTAGTTTATTTTTATAAGAGCTGCTAGAGTTAAAAATACACACACAAATACACAAAAATACACAAGTCGCATATTATGCACCTTCCTGGGAAAACCATCGCTGTCCATCTGGTCAACGAACCTACTTTCGTCTGTGTTTACAGAATTATAAAGACAAATTTTAATTATATATTGTAATTTTATTAACGTCTGCTATGTTTTCGACATATTAAAAGCATTAAAGCACTTTATTTAAGTAAATTAACGACGGATTCCCCGCAAATAATTATCGTGTGTATTGACCATAACGTATTTACAATTTATAATTTGTCTCGCTATATACGGGCTTTTCCCACATGAATATTAGGATGATTGTTTGTTAATTTTGTAAACAAATAATGATGTCTTTTTTAATCGTTAATAGCCAAAGGACGTTCCAAATTGAAGTTTACTTTGGTGCTATGCATTATTTATATTTTTTTTTCAAAATAAAGTTGCAGATTATCTAGTAGGTATGTACTTTTGTTGCGCCATTATTCACAAACTTAAAAAAACTTAATAAACCCATATACTATTTTTTTTTTTGCCAATTTTGCCCATCGCTTAAATTGTTTTGTACTGTTTATAACGACGTTTTGTTTATGTTTGTTTAGAAACCAAAGTATTATTATAGCTTTTTTTATTTTAACTGATTTTAAAATAGTTATTAATATAGTTTAATGTATTCGTCTGAGTATTTCTTTTTGGTAAGACGTGAAAACACGAAAGAAAAACAAACTAACCTAACCTAACCACTATTATGTAGGTATGCAAGATTTCATGATGATTAGTTAATTAATTCCAGCGTGAAAGCGTAACAAACCAACAAACTCATATTCGCATTTATATAATTAACTATAAGGATGTATGGATGAATCATGTAAGGATTGTGACGGTCACTCAAAATTAAACATCTCTTTTCTAAAACCGTGACTTTTACTCACATCATCACGTTAATAAAAAAACATGCTCATGTATTAGTCTCCTGAACAGGGGAATGGGCAACAAAAACACAAAGTGTGAAAATGTGAAATCGACAATAACAGCCACGAGCAGGATTTGAACCTGCTATACCGTCCAGAGTGAGTGAGAGTGTGTCCAGAGTGAGTCCAGTTTGCCGTGTGGGACCGGCTTTAGAATTGTCCCACCCATCTCCACCCATGGGAGTCGTAAGAGCCGACTGAGGGAATATCGGGGGGAGTGGGCAGCAGCACTCCCTCGAGTATTAACAACATCCACTGCGATCGCCAACCCGCCTGCCAAGCGTGGCGATTACGGCACTATACCCCCAATTTGGGGAGGCCTATATCCAGCAGTGGACGTCGAAAGGCTGATGGATGGATGGATGGATACCGTCCAGATGCTTTGCCAATTCAGCCATCGTGACAATTGCTCGGGACTGCGAATTTCGATAACACATTCATTCTTAACATCTTAGGCGACGCCTATTTATATGGCTAAGCATGTCAAATGCTAAAAAATATCAGGACACAATTAATAAATTTTCACGGACCTTTCATATATTATTTTTTGTTTTTGTAAATACATATATATAATAGATAGAAAACACCCAGACGCAGTACAAATATCTGTGTTCATCACACAAAAACATTTGTCATCGAACCCACGACCTCGTCCACGGAAGTCGGTTACACTACCGACTACGCCACGAGGCCCTCACATAATGTTAGAAAGCTTTCTATTGTTACGTTCTTAAGAACTGATTCTTTGTGATCCCATGAGATCAATCTGTATTGTTATAGGAGGACAAGTTGTACATCTAACAGCTATTTGTTGAGAAGCCACATGCGTGGTTCCATCGCGTGCTCGGACCGGTTCTAAGTTTTTACGTAGATAAGATTCCGTTCACATCATGACTGACCTTGGTCCAACGTCAAGAAGTATTATGTTCCTAACGTTGTTGTTAGAGTCCAGATATATGTATATATAATCTGAAACTCGGAAACAGCTCCAAAGATTTTCATGAAATTTAGTATGCAGAGAGTTTCGGGGGCGATCGATCTATCTGGGTCTGGGTGGGGATCAGGTTTCATTTTTAGAAATCATCGTTTTAACAATGAAAAACTGCTAGTACAATATCATTCGAATACGAAGGTAAATTTCGCCACCATCTACAAGGTTATAATAAGCTCAGGTGGGAAATCGGGTGGTCCCGAAACCAGAAGACCCCGGTTCGAGACCAGATCTCCAGTCCGATTATTTTTTTCCCATTTTTTTCAAGTTCCTTCTTTTGTGAGAAAAACTATTATTGGAAGCCCTTTATCTAATATAATATCTAAGTATAATTTCCAAAAAACACGATTTACCAAAATAAAAAAAAAAAGGTATTTTTTTGAAATAAAAGTACGTTTACGGAATCTATCGCGTTTACTTGATTTTACTACTATCCCGACGTTTCGAATACTTTACAGCATTCATGATCACGGGTGGACTTAGATGATAGACGTCCAAGGCTGATGCCGGGATAGTAGTAAAATCAAGTAAACGCGATAGATTCCGTAAACGTAGTTTTATTTCAAAATGTGTAACATTCGCGTAAATATCAGAAAGGTATTTTTTGTGCTAACAGTCTGTATTTTTTTGTTTAAAAATATTTACATCCTATCGTTTGGGACAACGCAAGGGTTCTAAGTATGCGGTGGTGATATTTATAATACGTCATTCACCCTTTAAACAAATTGTATAAAAATAAACAAAAATAGATGATCATTTCGATTGCACAGATGGCGGTGGTTAGACCTCCCGTGTCCGTGAAATTGTATATTTGTAAAGTCCCCCGCAATACAAGAATTATTCCTTAGTGGAACATGTTGTATTATAAAAAAAAGTAAAAAAAAAGCTTAAATTTATTTCCAATAACAATTTCCCCGTTCTAGTACAATGTAATGAAAGTCAAGCTTGTGTGATTACAGCCACATTTACTTGTAACTAAATGCAGTCAATCATTGACTTGAACGAAAGAATAGAAACCAATCGAGAACAAAGCATCTAGGATGGGTTTCCGCTGTGGTGACGGACTAAGTATACAAGTGTCACCACCCCATTCTTTCCCACGAGTGTCGTACGAGGCGACTAAGGGAATTAAGCAATTATCACTAATTGCATTACTGGTGGTAGGGCTGGGTACCAAGTGGGAGCACTCACTTGTTATCAGGTCCGAGTAGGTCGGTACCGCAATCTCCCGTGTGGCCATGAAGCACATATCGCTGTGTTTTGCTTGTAGCAGGAGATAGCCATCTTTTCTTTCATTCAATATCTGTGAAATTAAATGGGGAGCAGCGGTTTGACAATACTCCCGGTATAGTTAAGTCTATGAGGGACGGTTACCATTTATGATCAGGTGGGCTCGTCTGCCGTCATAGGCAATAAAAAAGAAAAGATACAGATTTATAAAGATACAGATATAGTTTTTTTTTCTCTCTGCCCACCTCGCAAGGGAAATGGCGTGATGATAGTAAGTAGTACAGATTTAAATCATGTTCGGGACTAATTATTTCAATTTCACATTTTCACACTTTATGTTCATTAAATATGTGCTTAAAACATGTTTTAAAAATATCAAAATATTTATAAAACTGCGTCATAGTTTGATATGAATATTAATATTAATAATTAAGCTTACTTGGTCGAAATAATGTATACAAATACATCCGACGAATGTGTTACCTACTTATCGTACCTACCTAATTAGTAGACCCGAGCAGATGTCACGGTTGCTGAATTTATTGTCAAAGCATCTGAGACGGTATTCAAGGTCAAATCCTGCTCGTGAGTATTATTTTATATTTTATATGACTTAGGTTGCCAAGTGCTGCAATATCATAATAAGCATAGACTTAGTCTAATTTAAAAACGTCAGGTTAGGAATTTTACAAGTAATATTAAACATTTTGATCTATTTTTTAGCACTTGACATGCTCAGCTACTCCTAAAGTACAAATTACAATTCGTGAATAAGGAAAAAGAGTATTTTAGTACGAGCGGGAATCGAACCTGTGTCCCTTCCTTTCCGGGGAAGTGCTCTAATCCACTGAGCTATTGTACTATTTCTAGAAATACCGAATTTCCTCATCACATTTGTCTTAACTTAAATAGCTGACAGGCCACAGAAAAAAAAAACAAAATCGGCGGGAAAACGGCGATTCCAAATTAAATTTTTTAAAGTCTCCCATTTTTTCTTTAGCTAATTCATGATTTTTATTTTTAGTTTCCTAGTATTCGCATAGTGTTTACCTCGGGATAAAGACTTATTTAGTCCCTCGAAGTATTGGAGCCCTCGCTACGCTCGGGCGCCAAACCCGTTGCTTTCATCCCTATGTTAACAATGTACTAATACTGTCGTTTCAGTAAATTTCCACGGAAGATTTATATGGACAATACATCCTAATTACTTTTTTATGTAGAAAATATAAATGCTTTGTGATCTAATTAATTTGCGTCACACGCTGGTAACACCTTACGAGTAAGATATTCTTTAAAAACACTATTATAGAGATTTTATTTATGAAATCATTAACAAAAAAGTGGGAAATGATATGGGTTTATTATAACGGAATTACCCCGGTACTTATTTTTACGCTTCAAATTACATTCTAGGAAATTTCATGAATTTGTATTAAACATTTCGTCAACATATAGGTACCTACTATAAAAATATCTCCGCATCATTTTATTAGCATTTGTTATTACCTATATACAAACTTAAAATATATTGTTGTCTGTAAAGTCGGTTATGGGTGATAATTTTAGGTAATAAAGAGTTTCACAAACAAAGCATCGGTTGCCATACATTTTTCGGAACGTAACACTTTTTCGTGCGTGCAGCCGGCGTTCATCGATTTATAACGCTATGTCCTAATTGGCTGTCGCAGTACGACACAACTTTTGTTGTCCAACCGACCAACTAGAGCGACAAAATTTAAACGCAGCTCTTTGAATGGAACTAACTGGCAACACGCACGGACATGCGACGTCGCATTGGTTGTTCGGCAAGTAAATATTTTAAATAAGTAACAGTTTTCACTTAGGTAAAGCACATTGGCCCTTGAAAACGTCATCTTCAACGACTGACGACATTTCGCGGTTTGGACACAACGGCGTTGTCGTACGACCAACTTTTGTACGGCAAAGCGAATGACCGTTTTTGGCATTTAAAATATTTATTAGCGAAGAAACAAAATTCCAAACGTAAACGAATACAACAAATATAGAGATAGAATGAAATTTGGTAAATTTCACCATCCGAACTGTCAACTACGAGAAAACAACAGTTTATTTTACCAGTACACTAGAATCAAGACAGATACATTTGACTAAGTTGTTGAAGCATTAAGAGTAAAATGTACACAAAAGATAACAAATTTTAAGAAACCCGTTTCTATAGAAGAAATACCTTCCTTGTATTTCTGTTACCAAAAAAATCAATGAAATTATTCTTTTTTGTAAAGTCTTAGGCTATATAGGCGTGTCTAAACATAACACATTTTTTTTTTAGATTTTTTGTCTGTTTGCCTGTTTATCTGTTTGTCTGGCTGTTCGTTCGCGCATCACGCAAATACTACTAAACGGATTTTAATGCATTTTTTTATTTGATAACGGTTGTTCAGACTTAGAAACTGGTATACATATTATCCCGCTACTATATCAGAAACCTGAGATATAACCTTAAAACTAGTTTTTGGCTGTGGCGAAGCCGCGGGCAAATGCTAGTTGCAATATAATACGACGAGCAACTGCTTAGAAAATATAAATACAATACGAAAATGGAAGGATGTAGGTACAGGGGGAGACCGAGACTCACTTACCTAGACCAAATCATGTATTGAAGAAAGGTGGAGTCAGGAGTCTCCAGCGCGCATGTATGATGAGAATATTGAATGTTGAGGAAGCGAAAGATGTATGCAAGAATAGACCCTTGTGGCACTCTGTTCTGTCTGCCTATCCCACAAGAGAGATGGCGTGATGATAAGTAAGTAAGTAAGATATCAAGACTAAACTAAAATCCTGGCAGATACAAGTAATGGTTTAAAAATAGCATGTAAACAATCAAAACATTGTAATATTTTTACATAAAAAATATAACATAAAACGATCAAGAAATAGTTAAGATATCACCCGGATGTGGTTAAACGAATTATAATAGCTGCATTTAAAATCGTGACCATCCTTCGATCACAATCAAGTATTAGTTGTCTCTACCTAGAATAGTCCGCTGGCAATACAATAAATGGCATCAATTATTGTTATAACTTTGATTAATTTATGTTGTTTATAAGTACCTAATAGGTACCTATATAAATATGCATAAAGTGTCTTATTATGACGTTTACCGATGATGACGTAGTGTTACTGCATTTCAAACTGTGTGCTGTTGCTGCAGAAACATTAATAAGAACAAGCCCTGTCCGATAAGTTGCTAAAAAAATAGTTGTTAAACCATTTTTACATTTTAAATTGCATTTCAAGAACAAGAATAAAATAAACAAGTTGCGCTAGTGACAATTTAATTTTTGCAGATCAATTTCGACTTACGTAATTAGTGTGTTTACCTTAAATGCCTCTGTGGTCCAGCGATAGTGTGAGCGACTGCTGATCATGAGGTCTCGGGTTCCATGCCCGGGTCGGACAGTGTTATTGAGCTCTTTCGTAAAAAGAAAAATTCTCAGTAGTAGCCGTAGACGGCAATAGGCTCGCCCTCTATTACGTGGAACTTAAACATTGCTGGCGAACCGTGGGTGTGTAATACACCTCTGCCTACCCCTTCGGGGAATACAGGCGTGATGCTATATTTTTATTATGTTTAAGATTCTGAATATTGCAGAGCCGATTAGTATCTCACTGTTGGACGCGGGTCTGGCCTCGGAATGAGATGAATTTAGGATACAGTCCACTATTTTTGCCCAATACGGGTTGGCGGACTACTTCACAAGCTGTCCTGCCAGTAAGTACTTTGGTATTTTTTTCAACCATTTTACGGTCTCAGTATTGGGCAAGAGGAGACCTCTTCTGATAGTGAGAGGGATTTAGGCCGTAATCCACTACGCTGGTCTATTGCAGGTTGGCAGACTTCACAAGCCGCAATAATTTATGCAAATGACAATTCAGCCATCATGACAATTGCTCAGGACTGCCAAGTTCGATAACACATTCCTTCTTTAAATAGGCTACTTTTATTCAGAAAAAGTAATTAGGGTTAACTAAACTAAATTCTACATGTATGAAGTCGCGCGTAGCAACTAGTTTTGTATAAAATTTTATTAGTAGATAGATACATTAAATAAAAATTAGTAATTTTCACAGCAATCTTAAAACATCATCACGATATTTGATATTTAGCTGAGGTGTTTTTTTTCAATACAAAGAGATTGGATTTCATATAATAATATATTATGTTAAGAAATCTAATTAGATATGCGATTTTAACATTTTATCGAAATCGGCATTATATTGAAGAATATTTTTTTCGCTGATATTGTTGTCCACGCACACAATTATAACTTTTGCCTGTGCACATAGATTAGCTAAATAACTTTAAAGACGACTTGGTGATTGGGTATTTATACATAAGTAAACTAGCAACTTAGTGGTAAAAATAGGACTCTTAAGAAAGTGGTATCTAGCCCGACCTCCAGCCTGAGGTCTTGACCTCACACGGAACACACCTCAAAATATGCTCTGTGTATTTAGTCATAGACACTGCTCGGAGAAAAAAAAAACATTGTAAGGAAACCTACATGCCTTTTTTTTGTTAAGGTGAGAAAACATATACGCAGCCGCATACCCCACCGATGACCAGGGTGGTGTATTTATTCAGTACCGCATGGTACACTCGAGGGGCATGATTGAGACCATGATTGGGTCCAGCATCTCCTGGAGGAAACTTTATACTTGAGAGATATTCTCGATGACTTCTGAAGGCTGTCAACCCGCATAGAGCCGGTAAACTTCTGCCTAAATCTTCCTGAATGTGCTATGATACCTGTGTCCAACAGTAGGTCAATAATATGTTACCACCGAAGGAATGTAAGATAGTTCCAGTGGCCCGCCAATAAAGGCGGAGAGACGCCACACGGCGGGTTTCTTTAGTGGGTGAAGGCCCCACACTACCCTGGTCGTTGCCCCGAACGACAGGGTGTGCGGTTAAGAATATTTTTTCCGGCCTAAACAAAAAAAAAACAAAAAACTATACAACTATACTAAGAGTCAAGCTGTTGCTCACCATTACATTTCACGGATATGACACGACATAATGAACGGTATCTCCTGCTGCAGCCAAAACACGCCGCGCTTTGGAGCCGGTAACACGGGAGACGGTGGTGCGAACACGCTGGGGCCTTATTCAAGTGAGTCATCTCACTTGGTACCCATCGTTACCAGCAATCCTATTATGTATTCTATGTACAAGTAAAACAATTCAACTATAGATACACTATTATCTTTTTATAGTGATTTTTAGCATTTGACATGAATGTATCAGAATACTAGAAACACACATCATCCACTGCGATCGCCAACCCGCCTGCCAAGCGTGGCGATTACGGCACTATCCCCCATTCATAGGGAGGCCTATGTCCAGCAGTGGACGTTAAAAGACTGATGGATGAATTGATGACTAGAAACGAATTTTTGTAAAAGTAGAAAAAGAGAAATTCTCCACGAGCAAAGGCTGCTTTAGAGACATCACGTCTCTTCCCCACAAACAATCTGTAGCTGCTGCTTATCGTTTTTTTTTTATACTACGTGGGTGGTGACCATGCATACAGCCCACCTGATGGTACTTGGTTGCCGTAGCCTAAAGCGCTAGTAACCCCAGAGGCACCGCTCTCACTCACACTAAAAAGCTGTAACAGAGCTGTGTCTGTACATTTAGATATTTGAGAAAAAAAAACTGTGTTAGGCTACATAGGCGTGTCAGAACACAAAACTATTGTGTTGACGGACTACTGGTACTGTGTTGGATTACTTCAGTGATCCGCCGGCGGCTTACCCTTTCGGGTACCCTCTACTGAGTGACGCATCCACACACGGAGCGCACCTTCGCGGGAGGCCTTGCGGGTGGCGGACGGTCCCCGGTCCATCCACCTGCAGCCTCAGATAGGGCGGCATGAGGTGCAAGTACACAGGCCTGCGCCGCCCCTATGGACACCTGACCTCCTTCGTGTCTCGGAAGGCACGTTAAGCAGTAGGTTTTAGTTGTCCAATAACATCCTGGCAGTCATTACAGGTTATCAGTCCTGAATAAAAAAGGGAGAGATGTATGCAAGAACAGAGCCTTTTGGCACTCTGTTATCTCAGCCTACCCCGCAAGGGAGATGGCGTGATGATAAGTAAGTAAGTAATAAAAAATCTGTCTCTGGTTTTGTTTTACTTTCGCCAGTTGTCTTACTAAGTGAGATCGTAGAGGTTAGATAGGACTGCCTATCTGACCGGCCTATACGACCTACGCCTCATGTAAAGCCAAATAGATCGGAAGCCGAGCTCAATAAAAGTTTGGGATAGGGCTATGCAGACGATGATGATACAAATAAAGTGTACATCATAATATTACAGCATAGATTTATTTTAATTAAATAAAGATCTCAAGCTAGATAATTAATCGGAGGAGCTTACGTCATAATAACTAGAAGCACTTGAATTATAGACGACTTAGCTCTACAAGGTTTCTAACTAAGGATCTGGTTGTATTGCAATTATAACACCTTTAAGTGCGTTCATAAACATATCAACACGTATATTATTTTTTTATTGTATGTGGGGCAGACGAGCCACGGCCCATCTGATGATAACTGGTATCCGTTGCTCATGGACTCAACTATACCGAGAGTATTGTCAAGCCACTGCTCACCATTTCATTTCACAGATATGAAATGAAAGAATAAACGGCTATCTTCTGCTACAGCCAAAACGCAACGATGTGCTTCATGAGCGGTCACACAGATTGCAGTTTCAAATCTACTAACATGAAAAGAAAACAAATTTATTTATAACTAGATTTTGTTACACTCTCACGCCATAAATACTGAACCAATCATCACGAAATTTTGCATACATATAGTCCGGAGCCCAAAATAGAACATAGGCATAGACAAATGGATGGTTCTTGTGGGATAGCTATTTTTATATAGATATAATTAATGTGCTGTAGAGCATGTATGTATGTTCTGAACACAACGCATACGAAGTTCATCAGTTTATTTTATTATTATTATTATATATTTTTTATAAGTTTTTTTTCTTTACTTTAGTGAGGATTACTCATAGCGACAGAGGCGCCATGGCCCACTTGATAGTAAATGGTAACTATTTGCTTAAGCGGTGTGGCGCCGGCTTTAGAATTGTCCCACCCCTCTCTACCAAGGGGAGTCGTAAGAACCGACTAAGGGAATACCGGAGGAGTGGGCAGCAGCACTCCCTCGAGTATTAACAACATCCACTGCGATCGCCAACCCGCCTGCCAAGCGTGGCGATTACGGCATTATCCCCCATGACGGGACCGCTCGTTGTGGCGTTCTCTTGGGGAGGCCGATGTCCAGCAGTGGACGTTCAAAGGCTGATGGATGGATGGATGGATGAACTATTGCCTATAACCCAGCAATACCCGGTTTCACTAACACCCTGAAAAGAAGATTGAGCATATATATTCGACTGCTCAACAATCAAAACACATCTGTTGTATGCTGTTGCCAATAAAGACGAAATGACCTGACCTGACTGACTGTACCCCAATGGTTCTTAATACCAAAATATACCACCAGATATGTTGTGAATTTTCTTCCCTTACTGTGTGATTTTGAACGTAATCCGTTCGCCGAGACGCCTCGTACGACACTCGTGGGAACAATTGAAGTGACCGATGATAAGGCCAGAAAAAACGTTCGTTACCGCACAGCCGTTCAGGGCAACGCACAGGGTAATGTGGGCCCTCATCCACTAAATGAACCCACCGTGTACCGTATTTTCGCCTGTGGTCGCAGGCCACTGAAGCTCCATCCCATCCATCAGCCTAATCGCCACGCTTGGCAGGTGGGTTGGCGATCGCAGTGGATGTTGTTAATACTCGAGGGAGTGCTGCTGCCCACTCCCCCGGTATTTCCTCAGTCGGCTCTTACGACTCCCATGGGTAGAGAGGGGTGGAACAATTCTAAAGCCGGCCCCACACGGCCTGGAGCTGGATGTGACATTAATTCATTGGTCCACCACAGTTTAGCCTTTCGTGTACCTGGTTGACGTCCTCGCAGAAGGTTAAAATAACAGCCTGATCTATAGGAAAAAATCCCTTTATCTTCATGAACACAGAGTACACCCAGACTCGGAACAATCATTGGTGGGAACTCGGAACAATCACACAAATTGTTATGCGTTGAAATTCAAACCAACAACACAGACAGGGCAGGTCGTTGTTTAAACTACTCCGCCGTCTGTGCAATCATCATGTTATTTTTATTTTAAACTAGCCTTTGCACACGGCTTTGCCGCAGCCAAAAGCTAGTTTTTCGGTTATATCTCAGGTTCCCGATATAGTAGCGGGATAAAATGTCTACCAATTTGTAAGTCAAATCAAGGCCTTTCAAATAAAAAAAGTTGCATCAATATCCATCTAGTAGTTCTTTTAAATAACTTCTAGTTCAAATAATTTTCTACTTTTTCGATTATATCATAGGTTCCCGATATAGTAGCGAGATAAAATGTATACCAGTTTTTTAGTCTAATCAAGGCCTTTCAAATAAAAAAGTTGCATCAAAATCCGTTCAGTAGTTTTTGTGTCCGCGAACAAACAAACAGATAAACAGGCAAACAGACAAAAATTCTAAAAAAAATTGTTTTGTGTTTAGACACGCCTATATATATAGCCTATTACAGTCATTTTTTCTCAAATATCTTAAATGTACAGACATAGCTATGTTACAGTTTTTTAATAGTATAGATATTATTCTGTAGTGGAAGATGAACCTCAAGCTTACTACAGTTCTAACTCAAAATCAGTGCAGAATGATTTTGATTCTTGAAAATAAATAAAAATGTGTATCCATGACCTATTAATGAAACTCTCGCTCTCTCGTTCTTAATATTGATAAAACTATCGGATGAATAGTTTCGGAGATTACCATCGACGTCCACACTTACACACATTACCGCTTTATAACTTTGGTATAGATAAGTGCGTATTATATTTATAATAAACTAGCCTTTGCCCGTGGCTCCGCCGCAGCCAAATGTTAGTTTTTAAGTTATATCTCAGTTTTCCGATATAGTAGCGGGATAAAATAATAACCAGTTTTTAAGTCTCATCAAGAGTTATCAAATAAAAAAGTCGCATCAAAATCCGTTCAGTAGTTTTTGTGTGATGTGCGAACGAACAAACAGATAAACAGACAAACAGACAAAAAAATCTAAAAATATTGTGTTGTGTTCAGACACGCCTATATAGGCTATATAGCCTAATACAGTATTTTCTTATTTTCAAATATCTTAAATGGACAGACACAGCTCTATTACAGCTTATAATAAAAAAGTATATCAAGACATTCAAAAATCAGCAACTACACACGTTATTTCGGAAAGTCAGACGTGTGTGCAACATTTATTAAAAACACGAACTTCAAAGGCGTCCCTCAAGGTGATTCAATGTTACCATAGTTCAAGGGAATTAAATAGATTATAATTGTTTATTAATTTCTGACTAATGCAGAAAAAAACTAAGGTTTTACTCACTGAACCTGCTGTGGGAATTATAAAGCGACTATAAAAACTTATTGTTTTTTCCATTTCATACGTATAAACGCGTGGATATGAACTTTGTACTTGCTGTAATCTGATATATAAGGATGTAATGTACTGACCGCAGTCAGTACAAGACAGGTATGATGATGAGGCGCACTTGCATCGTTCTCTGCCTCGTATTAGGCGTTAGCCACGCCTCAGGTAATTTGCGTAGCATTATTTTTTACACAGTTTTTTTACATAGTTAACATTTTTTATAGTAATTTGCTTCTAAAACTTTATAGTTAATCTTTATATAAGCGTTAGGCAATTATCTTCGTGCCTGAGGATTTAAGTGCGTGCTAGACACAAAGTATAACGTGTTTTAGAGTAATTATTCATGTATACACCCGTATGTTTATCACGTGTGGGATCGAACCCCCGATACTGGACCTGGACACCACTTATTGACGTCGTTGGTGATGCATACCAGTAATTAAAGATATTTATAATGTTTCTTTCAGAGAGAGTACGCCGCGGCTATGGCGCTGGGGGAGGCGGTGGTGGAGGAAGTGGATTTGGATTTGGTGGCGGCGGTGGTGGCGGTGGCGGCGGCGGTGGCGGAGGTGGTGCCGGCTTCGGTTTTGGCGGTGGCTCAGGAGTTGGCTTTGGCGGTGGCTTGGATACTATCCGTGAAGGAGTCAGTGGTATTATCGGCAAATTCTCAGCGGGCCTGGGTGGTTTGGGTAAAGCTGGCGCTGGGTACAACGGTGGTTTTGGCGCCTCAAATGAGAAGACAATCTATACAAAATCCGAAGATGGAAAGTCTGGTGGTTTCGCCTTCACCGGTTCCTTTGAGGGTGGTAAAGGAGGCTACGGAGGTGGAGGCGGATATAATGAAGGTGGAAGCGGAGGTGGCTATGGAGGAGGTTTTGGGGGTGGATCTGGAGGAGGCATTGGAGGTGGAACTGGCGGAGGAATAGGAGGCGGAATTGGAGGTGGAGGCGGCCTAGGAGGTGGATCCAGTAGAGGTCACTCGAGTGGCGGTGGATTTGGTGGAAGTGGAGGCGCTGGAGCTGGTGGTGGATTAGGCTTCGGAGTTGGAAGCAGTGGAAGTGGTAGCAGTGGATTTGGCACAAGCGGTTCAGGGACCAGTGACCATGAAGCCTCAGGTGCCATCGGTGGTGGTCACGGTGGTGGTATAGGAGGTGGATCCAGTGGAAGTCACTCAAGTGGCGGTGGTTACGGTGGCAGTGGAAGTGCTGGAACTGGTGGTGGATTAGGCTTTGGAATTGGAGGTAGTGGAAGTGGCAGCAGTGGATTTGGTGCTAGTGGTTCAGAAGGCGGGGCCCACGGAGGATCAGGTGGCATCGGAGATAGTCATGGTGGCGGTTCTGAAGGTGGATATGGAGGCGGATATGGAGGCGGATATGGAGGCGGATATGGAGGCGGATATGGAGGCGGTGCAGGATCAGGACACGCCAGTGCTTCTGGAGAAGCAAATGGTGGAATTAGTAGCGGATTAACTTTTGTTGGTGGCGTTGAATCAAGCCACGGAGCTGGCGTATCAAGCCATGGAGTCAATAGTGGCCATGAAGGCTTGGGGGGTGGCAGTGGCGGTGGATATGGAGGAGGTTTAAGGGGTAGTGGCCATGGAAGCAGCTCCGGAGGGATAAGTGGAGGAGTTACCAAAGAAATTGTAGTTAGCTTCGGAGGTGGAGCTGGTGGAGCAGGAGCCAGTGGAACTGGAGGTCGTGGTCATCACAGTGGAGGAGGCTTTGGCGGTGGCAGCGGTGGTGGCTATGGATCTGGTGGCGGCTTCGGAGGCGGTTCAAGTGGACACAGTTCCGGTGGTGGCGGTGGAGGATTGGGCGCTGGGCTGTTATTCGGATTCTCAGGTAGCCACAGTGCTAGTGTCGGAGGTGGAAGCGCTGGAGGTTACTCAGGTGGCCTAGGCGACAGTTCAGGTTCTGAAGGCCATGGTAGTGCTGGCTATGGAGCTGGCGGTGGATCTGGTGCCGGTCTTGGAGGTGGTGCTGGTGGTGGCCTTGGAGGTGGATTTGGATTAGGAGGTGGGCTTGGCGGAGGTGTTGGCGGTGGCTCGTCCGGCGGTTACGGTGGATCGAGCGCACATGGTGATTCAGGTGCCGGTGCATCCGGTGGATGTACATCTGGCTGTGGTGGGAATGGTGGATATGGAGGTCATTCGGTAGCGAGTGCTTCTGCTCAAGCCTCCGCAAGTGCGAGTAGCTATGGTTAATTAGTTAAGTAACTTGAAATATTGTGCATTAACATAGTAGGTATATTTTGGCCATATAAAAAATATTGTGTTAATTTTAGTCATTAAAGTAATTATTGTTAATATTATTTGTTTTTGTTGATTAATAACTTCAGTTAACTCATCATAATATTCTTGCCCATATGATAAGATGTTGTAAAATTTTAATCATTTCATCTACGTATTATAAAGCTGTAACAGAGCTGTGTCTGTACATTTAAGATATTTGAGAAAAAATGACTGTATTAGGCTATATAGGCGTGTCTAAACACAAAACTATTATTTTTAGATTTTTGTCGGTTTGTCTGTTTATCTGTTTGTTAGTTTGTGCATCACGAAAATACTACTTACTTACTTATCATCACGCCATTTCCCTTACGGGGTAGGCAGAGAACATCACGCAAATACTACTGAACGGATATTGATGCAACTTTTTTCATTTGATTTGACTTTTTTTATTGCATGTAGTGACAGACGAGCCATGGCCCATCTGATTGTAAATGGTAACCGTTGCTAATGGACTCAACTATACCGAAAGTATTCTCAAGCCGCTGCTCACCATTTCATTTCACCGATATGATATCAAAGAACAATAATATGGTATACATTTCATCCCGCTACTATATCGGAAACCTGAGATATATCCTAATAAGTAAAAAAAGCTAGTATAATATAAAATCCTTATAACATAAAAAAAAAACATCCACATTGAATCTTTATCTAATATTATAAAGCTTTAACAGAGCTATCCGTACATTTAAGATATTTGAAAAAACATTTATTAGGCTATTTAGGCGTCTCTAAACACGAAACAGGGGGTTTAGGCATAATCTCATATCTCACATGTCGATCGTATCGTGATCACTGTGATTGGTTGAGAAACCGACGCGTGATGTCACAATAACTCGTTGGCCAATCACGGTGATCTCTCAACCAATCACAGTGATCACGATACGATCGACATGTGAGATATGAGATTCTACCTAACCCCCCAGTTTTTGTTTCGCAATTTTGTCTGTTTGTTTCTTCGGGCATCACGCAAAAACTACTGAATGCATTTTGGTGAAACCTTTTCAGTTTGCTTTGTTTGATAGCTCTTAATTAGACTTAAAAACTTGTATACATTTTATCCCGCTAAGCTATATGCTGCTGCGGCACAGTCTATTGTTTTGTAAAACTTCCGTATTAATACAAAATGCCTGTATCCCGGGGACCTCATATACATACCTACAATTTTAAACTACAAAACCTTTTGACCTTCGTCTTTAGCCAATCAACACACCCTGACTACCATATTTGTTTTCCAATGAAGCTAAACACGTACCTAACCATGATATAAAGCCGTCTTCTAACGCCTAAAAATTTTCTCAACTCTGAAAGGAGTAGGTACTGTGTTTAGTAAAATTGCTTATAGGTACCTACTACAGTTTACATTGTCAGCGTTAGGTGGGCCCACCAAAGGGTATAACGGCTAGACTGCATAGGTATCGTTGTAAATGCCAAGAGCTAGTATTATATGTGATATACGAGTAAATACAATAATAATAAGAATTTGCAGACATTATAATCGGTAGGAAAATCACAGACTACGTAACTACTCTGCAATACCTACCTAATGTAAAAACTAGTCTATGCTTCGTTCCAAATTTATCTGAGCAATAATTTTATAACTACTCTGCAATACCTACCTAACGTAAAAACTAGTCTATGCTTCGTTCCAAATTTATCTGAGCAATAATTTTATAACATTATTGATATTTAACCTATTTATAAGCATATTATATAACTGTATATAACTGGTTTATATCCAGTAAGTAGAAGTTCAAGAATATATCCGTACTAATATTATGGATATAAAGTTTGTAGGTAGGTATATATGGACGATGTTTATTTAATCAACAGGCCAAATACAACAGATGTTCTAATTTGGATGATAGTTTGACATACACGAGATTGCACATTGCATTCTGGGAAATAATAATATTACAATAAATAATGATTGTAAAAAAGCGTGGGGTGCTTTTTACTCTAATAGGTGAACTATTTGTAACATTTGATTATGAACCTCACGCTTTTTTACAATCATTGCCGTGTGGGGCCGGCTTTAGAATTGTCCCACCCCTTTCCACCCATGGGAGTCGTAAGAACCGACTTAGGGAATACTGGAGGAGAGGGCAGCAGCATTCCTTCGAGTATTAGCAACATCCACTGCGATCGCCAACCCGCCTGCCAAGTGTGGCGATTACGGCACTATTCCCCATTCTTGGGGAGGCCTATGTCCAGCAGTGGACGTTGAAGGGCTGATGGATGGATGGAAGGATTTATTGTAATATTACCTATTTACTACCTACTTTTTAGTTCAACTAGCTATTTAAAGCGTGTTATGTTAGCTTTTTAAACTATAATTTATTTTCTTCTTTTTAGTCTCAAAATAGTATCAAAAGTACTGTTATTTAAAAGAAATAAAACCTACTTATGCCGTGATAATTTGCCTTTAAACTTTATCGGACGGACGGACACGGCTAAACTATAAGGGTTCTTTATTGGCTACGGAATTACGGAAGGAACCCTAAAAACCGATAAATACCGAATAATTTTATCAAATTAGTGTATTGTCACCGGTCCTCGATAAATCTACGAAGTTTGAACGAAATCTGGCCGTTTAAAGTGGGTCAAAATCGCGCCCAAAGGAGTCTTTTACAAACATACAGGTGAAGCTAATAAAAAGTGTGTGTAAAAGGGGCTTACCGGTTGTTCAACTTATGTTAAAATTACAAATTTAGTACGGCATTTCTCAGAAGCAATTCAATTCCGTAGTTCACACAAAATTGTGAACAGAAACTAGTTTAACAATAAAAGTTACCTACTCTGTTTTTTTTTGTTGCACTTCAACGGCCAATCAACTGAGCAGAGTTTCATGAAATTAGGTGCGGAGTTAAATTAAACCCCAAGAAAGGATGTAATAAATAAGGTAGTTCGGTGAGCAACAACCCCAAGTTACGGTCGTATTAAAAATATCAGCGCAATGATTTTGGATATTTTTATTAATTATTACGCGGGTAAAACCGTTGGCGGACTCAACTAGTAGTTTATACATATAATTACGTTCGATATAAAGTAAGTAGGTACCTACATTATTACACCCAGATGGTTGAACTTCCGCATTCAGAGACACTTCTCAATAACTACATATTTTCTACGTAGAGTACCTACATACTAAGAAATAAAGCTTCATATAACTTTTAGTTTATAAGAACAACTGTGATGAACTTTACGACGCTCATGGATTCAGCAATACCAGTAGCACATCCAAGCTGCTGTACACCATGAAACTGAACCACTACTTGTTAGAATTGGAACGTTTAATATTAAATAAAAATGGAGGGGAAGTACCTTTGAATGAACAAGGGGGTGCTCTCATTTGGTACAAGACCCACACTACCCGATAAAGCCAGACAGGAGTTGGGCAAGATTGACTCGCTTCTCCTACAACCAAAAGACATCAAGAGGCTCTAAAGTCATAAATAAAACCTTTTTCACTACATGTGAGGAACCTAAGATGACTTTGTCATCACCAGTGTGCAACCTTGAGTCATTTTTACGTTGGTGTTTCTATCGAAATCATATGCACTCACGTATACAATATGACAAAAAATCTCTAACTTCGTAATATGACAAAAACTGTAGGTTATACTTATAATAATAACAGGTTTGCATCATTTAAAAATTTTGTCGGCCGTCATGCGTCATGTAAGATCAGGTATATTTATCAAATGTTTTAACTACACAGATGATGTGGATTTAGAATCAAGCAGTGTTGGTTTGAAATGGGAATGCTGAATGTATTGGGATTGGATCCCAAACAAGGCATATTCGTACATTCCATAAAAAAATGTTCTCACTCGGTTATATTTATTGCTCTAAGGTCTAAACGATAGGGCACTTCAAAAATATACTCTCCGGAGCCGGACTGGACATGGTAGTACTTATTCATTGCAGTATATTTTTTTGGGACACTGAAATCTTTTTCTAACCATAGCTAAAATTAATTGAGTCTGCGTTACCCAAACTTATATTGAGTCATGTACCTACGGCCTGAGCTGGATAGCACTAGGAACTCGCCGGAAGAACTGGTGGGCACTGGCACCTTTTTTTAACTACCCTTTGGCTCTGGCACTGCAGCTCATTTGTCATATTTACGAAAATAGTCAAATTGAGGCCAAGGAAGTAGCTCACGGCGGTTTGTTTATGTAACGTTTTAAGACAAAAAAAAATTATAATTGAAAAAAAAAAACAAAAAATTTTTTTGTAACATTTGATTTCTAGCACCGCACGCTTTTTTACAATCATTATTTATTATAATATGATTTTCTACTTTTTAGTTCAACTATAATAGCTAGCGTGTTTTTTTTAGTTTTTTTCAACTACACTTGTAAGCATTAAGGGTTTTATCAAAATTAAACTATTATTATAACTGAATATAATCATCACAATAGTATGGTCACAGTGCATCATAACAGGAATTTTTAACGTTCTTTTATTATAAGTTTTATTACAGAACAGCCACATTAAGGCCTTTTTTTAGGCGGGAATAAATGTACCTAACCGCACACCCCGTCGTTCGGGACAACACGAGCAGGGTAATGGGCCTTCACCCACTAAAGAAACCCGCCTTGTGCCGTCTCTCCGCCTGTGTTAACGGACCACTGGTACTGTGTTGGATTACTTCAGTGGTAGCCACATTAAGGCCTGCATTAAAAATAATCTTATTATGTAAGTAGGCATAATATTCTGTAATTTATATTTTGATGCAAGAATAGAGCCTCCTGGCACTCTGTTCTCTCTGCCTACCCCGCAAGGGAAATGGCGTGATGATAAGTTAGTTAGTTAGTTATGTAATAATGAAAATTGTTTTCTATATTTTCTTTCTTACTTGAGCGATATCATCGTTAAATTTATAAACACCGGCGTGTAAAGAACTCCTGTATCCCCTTCCGACGACAGGGTTTATAAAACTCTCTTTCACATCCTCCAGAACTTATCGCACATGGCGTCCAGTAAAAGGAATGCTGTTCGACTCAAGACTCAACCCATCCTGACAAATCGTCCCCCCTCTCTGCCACATCTGCAGATCTTCGAGACCCGATTGCAACCCGAACCAACTGTTTTAAACCAGCCAAACCAGTGGGTAACTTGGATTGGATCCTCATACAATGCGCTAACAGATTGACCCGATTGACGCTAGATGGTGTTAGACAAAACCATACTACATATTCCCTTTGTTTGACACTAGGTGGCGTCAAGCAGACCAAAATACTCATCAAGACAAATCGAACCAGCTCAAACTGGATGGGATTGAGTAGTTTTATTACGGACTTCCTATGGCTATCTCCCTGCTCTATCATCAGACCCTGGATACCATCTAGAGACAAAATACTCCTCAAGACGAATTATACGAGCCCAAGCTCGAAGGGGTTATGTCGTTTTACAACAGAGTTCCTATGACCACCATTGTACTTGTCAAGACAAATCAAAAGAGTCCTAACTAGATGGGGTTGCATCATTTCATTACAGTGTTACACCTTTTTTTTTTTTTTGTTTAGGCGGTAAAAAATGTTCCTAACCGCACACCCCGTCGTTCGGGGCAACGAACAGGGTAGTATGGGGCCCTCACCCACTAAAGAAACCCGCCGTGTGCCGTCTTTCCACCTTTGCTGGCGGGCCACTGGAACTATGTTACATTCCTTCGGTGGACATAATACTAGCCTTTGCTTGCGGCTCCGCCGCAACCAAAAGCTGGTTCTCAGGTTCCCGATATAGAAGCGGGATAAAATGTATAGCAGTTTATAAGTCTAATTGAGATCTATCAAATAAAAAAAGTTGCATTAAAATCCGTTCAGTAGTTTTTGTGTGATGCGCGAACAAACAAACAGATAAATAGACAAAAATTCTAAAAAAAATTGTTTTGTTTCAGACACGTCTATGTAGCCTAATACAGTTATTTTTTTCTCAAATATCTTAAATGTACAGACACAGCTCTGCTGGCACGGCTGCCGACATCGATAGACGTTTACTGTCAGAGCATTATATTATTAAATTGTAGTCATTAACTCAATGGGGTAAATATGTTGAACATGTGATCAAAATAGAAGACGAATAATATGTGTAAAAAAAGATAATCTAATAAACAAGACCTACGATGACATTTATCGACCATTTATTATTGAATTATCGCAAGGTACGTCATCGGAATCTTCAAATGAAGAATTTTCAAGTGATGAAGAAAGTTCAGTTTAATTTTTTTTTTTTCAATTTTCTTCTTACAATTTTTTTATTCAATTATCTACTCGAGCGTATATAACAGGAATAATAATTAAAAAATAAAAAGGACCATTGTTTATTAACCCCCGACGCAAAAAGAGGGGTGTTAAGGTGTTAATAAGTTTGAAGTCGATGTCTGTCTGTCTGTGTGTGTGTATGTCTGTGGCATCGTAGTTCTCAAACGGATGGACCGATTTAGATGCGGGTTTTTTCATTTGAAAGCCAGTTTCCTTGCGGTAGTTCCTAGCTATGTTTGGTTAATATCGGTCCATCAGTGTAAGAGTATCAGGCCTTTTCCAAAAAAATGTAATTGCGTAGGGTTTTTTAAATTTTGTAATTTATATTAATTTAGCAAGTTCATTATTCGATTACTGTAAGCGACCGACTTCCGTGCACGACCTCGTGCACGGAAGTCGGTTACACTACCGACTACGCCACGAGGCCCGCCAAGTGTGAATTTAAATTGCAAAATTAAACTTACTACATTAGATATTAATGCATGTAAATGCGTTCCGATAGATGGTGTTGGTCGTTAAGTCAAATGTGATGAGGAAATTGGGTATGACCACCAGGTAGTACGATAGCTCAGTGGATTAGAGCACTTCCCCGGATAGGAAGGGACGCAGGTTCTATTCCCGCTCGTACTAATGTTCTCTTTTTCCTCATTCACAGATCATATAGCTTGTTACTAGAAAATACACCACTACAGTCGTAAAATTTGAGTAAATATTCACTAGAAAAAAGGTGTTTCTCAACTGTAAATTAAAAACATTTTTGATTTTGCGACACTTTATAGCTAAATTAGAACTATGTTATTTAATGACCAAGAAGAAAATCTCAATAGAAGATCAGGAATTTCAAAACGGTTTTGTATGGGAAACGCAGCACCTTAAGTGAGCTTAAAGCTCAAATGAAATAGCTCGTCTCAGCCAGTATTTTTAGACTAAGCATACCGCGTAACTGAAAATCGGAGACATAGAGAAAGGAAGTTATAAAACAAATAAATATACAGGAGGAAATCGCGTTTTAGTTTAACTTGAGAAGGGTGAAAATTAGGTGATTTTGACTTATAACAATTCCGTGCACCAAGACCTTTCATTTAATTAAGCAAATCGTCAAATAGAACACGGGCTCGTAAAAAATTTAATTATGAATAAAACTACTTTTACGGAATCTATCGCGTTTACTTGATTTTCTACTATCCCAACGTTTCGAATACTTTAGAGCATTCATGATCACGGGTGGACTTAGATGGTAATGAATGCTATAAATTTAAAGTATTCGAAACGTCGCGTCGGGATAGTAGAAAATCTAGTAATCGCGATAGATTCCGTAAACGTAGTTTTATTTCATAATGTTAACATTCGCGTAAATATCAGAAAGTAATAAATAATTTTCCTATTTTTTTTTTTAATAATCTTTAGTAGTTATAATAAATGACTCCATGCAAACGAAACACCAATTTTCGGACAGGACAACATCAGTCGGGTCCGCTAGTAATATATATTATACATATATCTACTATTCGTTATTAGTCGTGTGGGGCCGGCTTTAGAATTGTCCCACCCCTCTCTACCCACGGGAGTCGCAAGAGCCGACTGAGGGAATACCGGGGAGTGGGCAGCAGCACTCCCTCGAGTATTAACAACATCCACTGCGATCGCCAATCCGCCTGCTAAGCGTGACGATTACGACATTATCCCTCATTCTCGGGGAGACATAGGTCCAGCAGTGGACGTTGAAAGGCTGATGGATGGATGGATATCTACTATTAGATCCCTCTCACCATGCGAAGGGACCCGTGCCCAATAGCAGGAAAGAAAAAAGTTGAAAAAAAAAAATCATTAGATCCAAATTCGGGAATCCATGAAAACGACGTCACTGGTAGAATCTAATAATATACAGGGTCTGTCGTAAATAATGGATAACCCATTAATTGGAGATAGCCCTGATGTCAAGCTGCAAGAAAATCTATTTTTTATTTTAGAAATGTCATCATGTGAAAACGGTAGACAATTTAGTATTATTTTTATATTTTCCTTCTTTGCTCATTTATTCGGTCACCATTTCAATAAAGTCACTTATTTTAAAGTACTTTTTTTGTATCTGACTCCTGGATACTTGTATTATTATATTAGATTACTATATTAGACATTATTAATGTAAAATACTGTCAAATTTTACACTTTAAGCACTTTGTAAGTATGTTTTTTTTCTTTATGTCAAAATTTTAACATTGACTGTGAAAAGAAATGTACTATGCTCTCTCTCTCTCTTATTTAAGAGCTATGCTCTTGTTAGTGGACCTTCTTTCATTCATCTCGCTTTTCAGCAAGCGCTTTGAATTCTTGATACGACATGGCATTAGCTTTTTCTTTTATTTGGTCCATTCAGCTCCTTCTAGGTCTTCCACGTTCTCTTCTTGCCTCTAATTTGCCTTCAATTATGTTTTTTATAAAAGAGTCATGTCATATCAAGTGTCCTAACATCTTTCCCCTTCTGTTTTCTATGGTTCTTAGTATCGATCTCTTCTCATCTACCATGCTTAACACTTCCTCATTTGTTTTCCTTTCCGTCCATCTAATCTTCGTCATTCTTCTCCAACACCACATTTCAAATGCCTTCAATCTCTCTCTATCTGTTTTTTTCAGTGACCGTGTCTCACAGCCATATAAAGCTATACTCCATATGTACGTTTTAATTAGGCGTTTTCGAATCTTTTGGGAAATTTTGTTAGTAAACAGTTGTTTTTTTGTTTTTAAAAGCTCTTCTAGCCATTGCTATCCTAGCAACTAAGTCTAGTGTGCATCTAGAGGTACTCGTTATTACACTGCCCAAGTATTTAAATATATCTACTTGCACTATTTCGTAGTTATTAAGTTTAATTGTATCAGTTATGGGTGCTACTTTTGTTGTTATCATAGTTTTCGTTTGTGCTTTATTAATTCTTGAGCCATTCTCTTGAAAAACCTTGTCCATCCTATTTACTAAACATTCCAGCTCTTGTCGATTATCTGCCAAAGCTGCAATATCATCAGCATATCTAATAAAATATATTTTCTGTCCGTTAATTTTCACACCACCTTGTTCTCCCTCTATCACTTGTCTTATAGCCCCCCCCCCCCCCCCCCCTTCTATGAATATATTAAAGATAATTGGAGACAGTGGACACCCTTGCCTCACACCTTGTCTGATCCTTGTTCTTTCTTTTTCTCCACCTATTTGTATTATAGCTTCTTGTCCTTTATATAGGTCGTAGATTATCCTTCTATCTCTGTAATCCAATCCAGCATTTGTTAAAGCTTTCATCATCCCCTTCCAATTTATTCTATCAAAAGCCTTCTCCAGATCAATAAATGCAATATGCGTGTTAAGGCCCAGGCTCATTCTTCTATCAATAATCATTCTCAGTGCTAGTATCGCTTCTCTTGTCTAAATCCATACTGGTCAGCCCCGATCCAATTTTCTGCTTTTGGTCTCATTCTGTTTTGAACAGTTTTTTAGGATATAAACGCATTACCTGTGTGTCAGGAAGGTGTTGAGCGGGTCGGCAAGCAGTTGGATGGAAACGACAGCCCTACAAGTAGCAAAAGTATATTTCCTCGGTAGCACAAGCTTTTATCACAGTACACAGTACACATATAAAATACAGCAATCAAAGTACAGAAAGCAAGAGTGGGTAGGTACGCGGCGGAGGTATGAGCAGCATGCGCTCTGCGTCGGATACAAGTTCTGACTGGCGCGCCGCGGTGGGAGGCGCGCGCGCGCAGCTATTCTTCGTAACGTTCGTTTTTCTCAAACATCTTGTACAGGTTCTCTTTGACAGCTTTATAATAGTACTTACCTTTACTCGCGGCTTCACCGCAGGAAAATGATAGTTTTTAGGTTATATCACAGGTTCCTAACATAGTAGAGGTCTGGGGGGTTAAGCAGACTCTATATGTATATGATCGACATGTGAGATATGAGATTCTGCCTAACCCCCCTGGTACCTCTCCAAACTAAAACTCATTTTTCATTAGAATTTTTTAACATGGCTATTGGGAGACACGCACAGCAACGCGCACGGCAATTTTAATGGAATGCCATGTTAGCAGATTAAAAAAGCCTATTTTAGTAGTTTTGTAGGCGGGAAATAATCTTCCTAACCGCACACCCGGTAGTGTGAGGCCCTGACCAACTAAATAAATCCACCGTGTGTCGTCTCTTCCCCTGTGTTGGCGGGCCACTGGAACCATATTACATTCCTTCAGTGGTAGATTAAAAAAGCCTAAAAATAGTAGTTTCTGTCCGGGAATATTCCTTGGCTTTCTTTACTGGTGAATATTTTTTAAATTTTTTTTTTATAGCTTATGATGGCAAACGAGCCACGACCCACCTGATGGTAAGTAGTAACCGTCGCTCACGAATTCAACTATACCGAGAGAATTGTCAAGCCGCTACGCACTATTTCATTTCTCAGATGTGAAATAAAAGAATAAACGGCTATATTCTGCTACAGCCAAAACACACTGATGTGCTTCATGACCAGTCTCACAGGAGATGGTGGTACCGACCCGTTCGGGCCCTATAGAAAGTGAGGACTCTCACTTAGTAACCAGCCCTACCACCAGTAATGCAATGGGTAATAATTGCTTACCTCTCTTAGTCGCCACTTACGATACCCGCGGAAAAAGATGGGGTGGTGACACTTGTATTCTTAGTCCGTCACCACACAGAAAAAAAAATCTACTCTCACTAGAGCTCTACCACCAGTAATGCAATGGATGATAATTGCTTACTTCCCTTAGTCGCCTCTTACGACACCCACACTTGTATTCTTAGTCACTTAGTGTCACCATATTTTTCTTACCTCTTTTTCTCTATGGGAATTGAACACATAATACTAGGTACAGGAAATCGGTATGTTAACAATTTCGCCATCTGTGCCGTCACTTTTCCTCAAATGCAATATCAAGGTTTAAACTTATTAGCATACGCAAGCTTATATTTTTATAAATTTGTCGAGACTGCTCTTTTAATCGTAATTTATACGAATAATAATTTTGTTATCATTTTTAGTACATACTAGCAGACGCCCGTGACTTTTTCTGTGTGGACATTAAGATGATGATGATGAAATAAAACCTATATATTACTCTAATTGAAGCCGTGCATCGCAGAACAATCCGTAAAGTAGTTCTACAGGATGTGCTCTAACTAAGAGATAGACAAAAAAATTAAAAATCTTTGACGTATCGTGCCCTATCCATTTGTGAGACTTATCTTCGGGTTGTATTTTATCTATTTTTGCAAGATGTCTTGAAATTGTTTAAAATGGAGAAGAGCTAGTACTTACCCCTTCAGGTCAGGTAAATACTTTGAACTGTGTATAGTTGTTACCAAACTGTATTATGAGTGACCCATCACGAATTGCTGCTTGCAGGTGAAGTACCACCCTCTCACTGAAGATTAGCGTGAAGCAATGGCAGGTGGCAGGTACTCCCACAGAACTCCGCGTATTATTCTGAGTTCTAGAGCTCTAGAGCTGGAGGTTTAAGCACCATCCTGCCCTCCCTCCTCCACCCTTATCTTATGCTTATTATCCGTCGTCCCCATCTCCTATCGCTAGCGCCTATAGGCAGCAAAAAAAAAAAAAAAATCAAACGATTCCTAAGTGGATGGGATTGCGGCGTTTTATATTAGAGTACCTATTGCCACCTTCCAGCTCCATTATCAGACCCTGGATACGATGAAATCGCTCAAGCCGTTCAAAAGTTATGAGAGGTTTACATATATACACACACACACGTACGCACGCACGCACGCATGCACGCACGCACGCACGCACGCACGCACGCACACACACACAGACATCATTGCGGAAACATTCGGGGAAGCTTCCTAGGACCTCAAAACGTCAACATCCGTCGAAAACTCGATTTTCGAAAAACAGGGTAAAACCAATAAAACTGCCCAACTTTTTTTTTAGTGAGCAGTTAAAAATACAATGATGCGCGCCCATCTACCTGTTACTTTTGTGGTACAGTGATGCGTGCGCATCTTAAAATTTTACTCTCTTCATTTTTTAATAACGCGCCTAAAGAAGTATAACTTCCAAAATTGTTTTGGTTTTAGACACGCCTATATACCTATAGCCTAATTCAGTTATTTTTTCTCAAATATCTTAAATGTACAGACAGCTCTGTTACAGCTTTATAATAGTACTAGCTTTTGCCCGTGGCTTCGCCGCAGCCAAAAGCTAGTTTTTGAGTTATATCTCAAGTTTCCGATATAGCAGCGGGATAAAATGTATACCAGTTTTTAAGTCTAATCAAGAGCTAACAAATAAAAAAAGTTGCATCAAAATCCGTCCAGTAGTTTTTGCGTAATGCGCGAACAAACAAAGAGACAAACAGATAAACAGACAAACAGAAAAAAAATCTAAAAAAAATTGTTTTGTGTTTAGACACGCCTATATAGCCTATTACAGTAATTTTTTTCTCAAATATCTTAAATGTAGGTACAGACACAGCTCTGTTACAGCTTTATAATAGTATAGATAGTCATAGATTATAATGCAGTTTAATATTATGTATCCTTAATTTGAGATCTATAATAACATTTAGCAAGTTCAATAATACCAAGAATTAGAAAAAAACTAGATCTGTTTTGAATTTTAAATACGCTATCATTTCATATAAAAGGATGCTCAAAACATATTTTACTTAGTTCGAAAGTGAGAACACAACATAATAGCAAACATGAAGAGCATCGTTGTCTTCTGCCTTGTGCTGGCCGTCAGCCATGCTGCATGTAAGTCTATACTATTATAAAGCTGTAACAGAGCTGTGTCTGTACGTTTAAGATATTTGAGAAAAAATGACTGTAATAGACTATATAGGCGTGTCTAAACACAAAACAATTTTTTTTAGAATTTTTGTCTGTTTGTCTGTTGTCTGTTTATCTGTTTGTTTGTTCGCGCATCACACAAAAACTACTAAACGGATTTTGATGAAGCTTTTTTTATTTGAAAGGCCTTGATTAGACTTAAAAACTGGTATACATTTTATCTCGCTCCTATATCGGCAATCTGAGATATAACCGAAATACTAGCTTTTGGCTGCGGCGAAGCCGCTGGCAAAGGCTAGTATTTAATAATTATTATAATTTTAATTATAATCACCTGATAATGCCAATCCTTATTTTCTGGTGGCAACAAGGTGCGTGCCTGTAACAGATGGGTTATGCTTGTCCTGATGCATTCCTTTGAAGTACTTAAATAGACTCAGTCTGAGTTAGATCCCCTTGAAGGTAGGAGGAAGGTTCGCAAACTTCTGACTACATACTAAATACGTCACCCGAGATCATCAATAAGGGTGTTGTCTGTGTGCCACGGAAATGCGGAGTTAGTGGTTTATTTAACATCAAGACCCTTCATAACCGTGAGGTAAACCAGCTCGAAAGTTTCAATGCGTTGTAGTTTTTGTAGTAAATCGGTGATTAAATGGACTTATTACCTAGAATGGAATTTGGATAGAACAATATATAGATTTTATCTCACATTCAATTTTAAAACAATAAAAAGATCTTGCATTTTTTTAAAAGACCGTTGCAAATTTTTATCACCTGGGTATTCAGAATCGAGTACAGAACCAATGGTATCAATTCTCGGTACGATGTTATTTAGGGTGTAAATTATGATATTTTATGTTTAACGTATAGACATAGCTGTTACAGCTTTACGCGTAGGTCTGTATATTGATAGATAAAAATTACTTCTTAAATCTTATAAATTTTGGTCGTTACTTTTAGTGAGACCTGCACGCTTTGTATCTCCTCAAGGATACAGTGGTGCTGAAGTAGGAAGCGTGCTCGGTGCCAATGCCGGAGGTGCTGCTGGAACTCTAGGTGGAGGTGCCGCGGGAGGATTCGCTGGCGCTTTTGTAGGTGCTGCCAAAGGAGCACTCGCTGGTGCAGCTACAGGAAATCCCGCCGCAGTGGTCACTAGAGGCTTCCATGGAGGCGTATCTGGTGCTGCTGAAGGAGCATACACAGGAGGTCAAGCTGGAGGCGCCCTCGGAGCCATTGGTGGTGCTTATACAGGAGGTGCAGTTGGACACGCATATGATTCTTTCCACGGCCATTATTGACCATTAACCGATTGATAATTAAGTAAAATCGGCTGACTGAATTTGAAATGAAAATTAAATAACATCTTGAAATTCTACTTTCTGAGCATTGTCGATAATTTCACCCTGCTGTAACGATTTTTAAATAAAAGTGATATTTTATTCAATAATATGTTTTATATGTTAACTAGCTTTTCTCTAGTTATATGCTCTTTGCTAGCCTTTTTCCGCGGCTCCGCCGCGCCGAAGCCAACGGCTGGTTTTTAGGCTATATCTCAGATTCCCAGTATGAAATTGCCGTTTTATTGTAATAGGTACTTCGAACTGACATAGAACCTTCGTGATTTGAGATTTTTGAGTGAAACTTTTTTCAAATGGTACCTATGAGGTTCTTCTTTTAATAAACGTGCAACATTCGATTATCGACTTTCAGTTGTTTTTTTTTTTATTCAGCTTAGACAAGAAAGCTGGATACTTCGAAAATTTGACTGATTTTTGAATAAGAGTTCCGACGCGGAACTAACGCTGCAAGAACAGTTCGCAACATCAATGTTGCGTTTGGAGAGGGGACTGCTAATGAACGCACTGAAAAATCGCATATTGGTTTAAACGCTTTCGTGATGGAAATTTTTTTTCGCCAGACCTTGCTCCAACGGACTACCATTTTTTTCGTGATTTGGACAATTTTCTACGTGATAAAAAGTTTTCTTCGCAAGAGGCAAAATGTTTGTAGAATCTAGATCAATAGAGTTCTATTGCAAAGGCATAAATGACCTTCCTATTAGATGGCAGCAATATATAGATAATAATGGTAGATATTTTGATTAAATAAATATGTTAAATGAAAAAAAAGAAGAATTTAAATTTTTCAGTACAAATCGGCCATTTCATACTTAACCCCTAATAGTAGCGGGATAACATGTATACCAGTTTTAAAAAGGTGGATCAAAATCTGTAAGTAGTTTTTGCGTTATGCGCGAACCAGCAAACATACAAAAAAATCTAAAAAATATTGTTCATACACGCCTATACCTATAGCCTAAAAATAGTAATTTTTCACAAATATCTTAAATGTAGTAGCTCTGTTACGACTTATACAGCTTGAGGATAGATAGATATACAGGGTCTGTTGTAAATAATGGATAACCCGTTAATCGAAGATAGCCCTGATGTCAGGCTACAAGAAAATCGACATTTTATTTTAGGATTGCCATTGGTGTGAAAACGGTAGACAATTTTGTATTTTTTTTTAAGTTTCCTTCTTTACTCATTCATTCGATCACCATTTCAAAAAGTCACTTATTTTAATGTACTTTTTTTTTGTATCTGACTCCTGGATACTTGTATTATTATATTAGATTACTATATTACATATTATTAATGTAAAATACTGTCAAATTTTACATTTTAAGCACTTTGTAAGTAAATATTTTTCATTATGTCAATATTTTAACATTAACTGAAAAAAAATGTACTATACTATAGCTGCCCCTTATCTTAAAAACATTCCTAGTTTATGTAAACTCTAAAAAGGTATTAGACATGTGTACCTTATAAGCAATATTAGTTACACAAGCAAATTAACTTAGCAAGGTCAACATTTTGGTATCAAGAAATGTGTCAAATCGCAATGATTTAGGCTCCTAATATGATTTTATTCAATAATGATTCACTATTTTATCACTAAATTGTCAATTTAACGTTTAATTGTGCCACAGGACTATTTTATTTTCATAGTTAGAAATTGTATGCGACTAGCAAGTACTAGAAAATTATTTCAAAATTTCCAATCAAAACACTAGATATTCCAAATTCAAAAGGATACAACAAATTAATATAAAAATGGACAAACACGACAACAAAAAGACCTCAAGGGATACAAAATAAAAAAGAACAAACACAATAACAAAAGGCCCTCTCTGCGAGTGAAGGACCATTGATATCTGTTGTTACTTAAAAGAAGCGCACTGTCCATTTCACATGACACACTAACTGTTCCAATCAATGACAAAAAAACGATAAAGATGAGCAGAGTCGCCAGGAGTATCATTTTCATCATCCATCCATCCATTAGCCTTTTATCGTTCACTGCTGGACATAGGCCTCCCCAAAATGGGGGTTTTACCATAATCGCCACGCTTGGCAGGCGGGTTGGCGATCGCAGTGGATGTTTTTAGTACACAGAGGAACGCTGCTGTCCGGTTCCCCGGTAATCCCTTAGTCGGCTTTAACGACTCCCATAGGAAGAGACGGGGTGGAGCTATTCTTGGTGCCCGCCCCACACGGCAAGTATCATGTTAACTAATCCAAATCAAAAGGCAAAACTAAGTCCGATATCAAAAAATAGTAACCAAGAAAAAGGAGGAGAAATCACAGAGTAAGCAAGATCACATGTGACATTTAAAATCACACAGGTCTAGAGAGACATGCATTGTAACGAGTAAATACGAAAGGTGCCACCATCTTTCTTACATTAGGGGAGTGTGAAAGAGATAGTTTACTTCTTTCAAGTAACAACGAACATAAATTGGTCCTTTTGACATGCAGGGAGGGCTCTTTGCTGTCGCCACACGGCTAATAATAAATAGTGTTTGTCCATTTTTATATTACTTTGTTGTATCCTTTTGAATTTGGAATACCTAGTGTTTTGACTGAAAATTTTGAAATAATTTTCTAGTACTTGCTAGTCGCATGCAATTTAAGACTATGAAAATAAAACAGTTATGTGGCACAGTTAAACGTTAAATTGACAATTTAGTGATAAAATAGCGAATTATTATTGAATAAAATCATATTAGGAGCCTAAATACTATTACAAAGCTTATAAAAAAAAGGAACAAAATAAATAAAGAAAAGAAAGAAGTTAAAATTATGCATCATAAAATTCATCCAAATCACTGACAACTGGCAAAGTGCCCAGAAGGCTGGCAGCATTGCCACGTTGAATGGCAATGCTAATCGTTTGTGCTAGGTAAAGGCCAGCCCTCTGATCACGTGAGGCGTCGACCAGACGCCTCGCAACTTCTTTATAGAATTTGCGAGCGTTCAGGCCCCATGACCCTAGCGTTTCGACCCCAAACGGTTCGAAAATATAATTACCCTCAAGGTTATTATATTTCCGCCGTTTGAGGGTCTGCGCTGATGCAGCAGCAGCAGCACCAGGACAACTAGCGGTGCTTGGTAGATGTGATGGAGCAAGGGTGTCGACGCAGGTGGCGTCCCACACCAAAGGCCTACCCATCTTCCAAGGCATCAGAGTCATACCGTCTGGTCTCTTCCCATCGTCGCGTACCAAACCATTAGGTTCACGTACGGCTGGTACACCGATGGTAATAAGAGCACGACGGATTATCTCATTTATATTAGTGTGGCGCGGTATTTTGCCTGCACTTTTGCTGCATGATAGGCCATGGTGTCCGAGACTATCGACAGCCTCCCCACAGTGACAGTGATGCGGAGTAACACACGGGGTTCCTAAACAGAGACAAGCTGCAATTCGGAAAGTTGTGTCGTCCATCATGGTACCTGTGTTGGACGA